>QANX01001831.1:0-159120 GCA_003254975.1 Ochetophila trinervis | reverse complement strand
TGGGTGGGATGGGGGAGGGGGCTCGGGGAAGGGGGCTGGGTGCGCTGGGGGTTCGGGGGCTCGGGGAAGGGGGCTGGGTGCGATTGGGTTCGAGGACTCGGGGAAGGGGCCTGGGTGCGCTGGTTGCGCAGTTCAGGGGCTTGGCGAATGGTTTATGGGTGCGAAGCTCGCCGAACTCGGAGAAGGGGGCTGGGTATGCAGCTTAGGGGCTGGGTGCGCAGCTCAGGGGCTTAGGGGCTCGGGGAAGGGGCTGGGTGCGGGCTAAGGGGTTTGGGGAAAGGGCTGGGTGCGATGGGGGGAGGGTCTGAATATTTGTTTTTCACTATTAAACATTAAACAGTTTTAATTGTTAAATTGTTATTTAAAACAAAAAAAATAAAAACCTAACCAATTTAACCGGTAGTATTTACCGGTTGTATGTGATACAACCATAAAAGAGTTGTATTGTAGGAAATCTCAAGTTTCATAAACTAGTTTAATGGTCGTTGTATCTCCCATTTGCCCGTTTTCTTTTTGGATTTTGTGTTTTGTTCTTTTTTTTGTTTTATTTTTATTTTTTTTGGGTTCGGATGGTTTATAGTTATAATTGTATTTTTTATTTTCTGTATTTTTTTTAAGTCGTTCAAATTTTATAGTAAAAATAATTAAAAAATATTTATACAAAATTAATTAAATTGCTCCTAATTTTATAAACTCTATATAAATTCATAAAAAAAAATTATTAAAATCTATGAAAACCTGAGACTAAAAAAATGTGTAAAAATCTAAATTAAATATACCTATAAAATTTAGGAAAAAAAAAAAAAAGCCTTAAAAATAAGAACCAATCATATGCCCAAAAAAGTTGACTTTTCGGCTGTGGTGGCAAACTTCTCCCGTGATATGCCAATGCGACTTTACTACGAATTTGTGGTAGAAGCACAGTTGGACCTATATCTCATAAGCCCCTGAACACACTTCGGAGCCCCTAAAAGTCTTCCAATTCAAAATGGGCAGGTCTCTCTTTGTCCCCCCAAATGTTCCTCTGAGTTTTTCTGGTGTACCCAGATTAGGTTCCCCACCTAATCAATCATACGGGTCTCTTCCTCTGAGTTTAAGCATAAAATTCAAAAATGGGTTTCAAAGATTTCCATATTCAAATACCAAAGAGGCGAGAACTCTGTGCACAAAGGCCGTATTATCGGAAATTCCCAATCAAAAGCAGTACCCAAAAATGGGTGCCCAATCAACTGGACCAATTCCACCTGTTCGGCTCATGCAAGTGGTTGAGACTGCCGCTAGCACTGGTGCCCAGGTTTGCTTTCTCATTCTGTTTCTTTGTTGGTTTCATTATATAATTTGAGTTGTGGACGGTGAAATTTAATTATTATTATTATTATTATTATTATTTTTATTTTTATATTATTGTCAAATTTGATTTCTTAATGCAAAAACAATTTGGACTGCTGATTAATGTACTGAGAAACAGTTTGAATGATTAATAAAGTACTGTTATAAGTTATTTGTTTATCTAATGTACTCTGTTGGTTTCTCTATCCAGAATGGTTTTGCAATTAGTGAGTAAAAGTTGGTGAATGATGATTATCTTCTAACTTTATATTATATAGTATATATGCTATAAATTCATATATTGGAATTTGGATTCTTGGGTTACTTGAACTTCTTTTATCTTTTAATTTATAAGGCAGCATCAGTTTTGATATAATATAATATAATGCATTATTTACATAACAAATGACCGAATTTTTTTTTTAATTGTTTTCAAATACTTCTATCTACCGGTATTTATTCCATTTTTAATATATAATTTTTTTTTTTTTTTATCAATTCATCCATGAATTTGTCTAGCAACTATTTATAAATAAACACTTTCTCTTCTAGATGCATTCATGGAACAGATTGGGAAAATTCTATAGAAAAGGACTTCTAGTTCTCTCTCTCTCTCTCTCATTTTTTATTTTTTTTGGGTCATGGAGGATGGGCTTCTGATTCTTTATCTTGGTTATAAGTAGAAAATCGTTGTTTGGATCATCACATTGTCCATCTAACATCGGTTGCAATTCAGAATCCCATTTAAACAATATCACCTAATTTTGATTAATTTGGAACCAACTGCAAAAAGCAACTAATTGAAGCTGCTATCCAAAACTTAATACCAAATTTTTGTTTGGCTTTGTGAGAAGTTTACAAAATTTTGTTTTCTGGTCATCTCAATAGATAGTTCACTTATGTTTCTTTTTCTCAGGTTGTGATGGACGCTGTTAACAAGCCTCGAAGTATTACATATAAAGGACTAACTGACTTGGTTACTGAGTAAGACATTACTATTTACTTTCACGGATGGTGTATACTTTTTATGCTTAAACTAGTAATCAAGTGATGTATTTCTGTTTGGAGGATTCCTTGTCCTCTATTTCCTATTAGTAAAAGGCTGCTTCTAACAGATAAAAAAAAAAGGAGTTAAAGATGTAATGTTACATAATTTTCTCTAAGGATTCTAATACAAAAATACCTTATAAATTTATGAACTTTTAAAATTTCAATAGTGTTTTTTTTTTTCCTATTAATATTAAATGTTAGATTTATGTGGATTATTTTTGTGATTCGTGATCTCAAAGTTACGTGGCATTCCAGTAAAGTTCCATATAAGTGATTGATACCTACATTTGAATAATTTTAAGATTAATATATTATGCTTTGCTGATGACTTTTCCTTGTATGTCTACGACAAAATTTTCACATAAGCTATGCAATCTATTTGCAGCACGGATAAAATGAGTGAAGCTGCAATTCTAGATGTTGTGAGGAATAACTTTGGAGACCACCTTATCCTTGGGGAGGAGGGTGGAATTATAGGAGACACATCTTCTGATTATCTCTGGTGCATCGATCCCTTAGGTTTGTTTCTCTCAAGCATGGATATTGGGAATAAGAGGGTCTTTGTATTGATTTCCTATCTATAAAAGGTCGCTTCTTATATGATATATATATATATATATATTTTTTTTTTTCTTCTTGTGATCAAAATTATTATCTGGAACTTGAGAATTATAATATTTGAAATTTCAACATATTTGATTTAGTTGACTCAAACTACATAATATTTGTCAACAACTATGCTAATGCGAAGAAATCAACTGCGTCAGTTTCTGGAGTCTTGAGAAATCATGGCACAGTAGTTATTGTGTGTGCAAGATAAGTTTTATTATGTTACTATTTAAACGAATGATCATGTCAACATTGTATGAATATATGGCGAAATTGTTTTGCATAGCCAACCCCAAGTTGGTATTTGTATGTTTGAAATGACCTTTTGAGTTATAGCTTATCTGTTTGAGAATGTGAAATGCTTTGTTGCTTATGTTTTTAGAGAAGCTTCAAGGAACTAAGATTTTAGGTATGGTCCTTTTTTAGCTATACATACATTTTCACAAATAAACTGCTCGAGGCTAATTATTGTAGATGTTTCTTGTTGACCATCAAGAAATTTGCAATTCTTGAATGTGGGAATGTGTGTCTATAATCACACTGTACTGAGAGAAAGAATGGAGAATCCTGTTGTGTTCCTGCAGTTGTTGAAAGGGGTAAACTAGGGGGGAAAAAAAAACAAAAAAAAAAGAAAAACAAAAAAAAAGAAAGAAAGTAGAGAACCCTAGTTTTTTCATTTTTATATTTTTTTGGAAAAAAATAAAGAACGGAGAGAAAGAAAGGGAAAGAGAGGCTAAACTAGAGATAGTGACTTTTAGAACAATTGGTTGACCTCTTTAGCAATGGTTTAGATATAGTATATAAATACTTGACATTCTTTACTCTTCCTTGGAGGAAGCTTTTAGAGATAATGTTGGATGAAGAGAACTAAAGGTCAGGAGTTGTTGCAGAATAGTTTATAAAGGCAGAATTTGGTGGTAGGACTAACAATTTTTTTAAGGCATAATATTTGGAGTTATTTGAGATTTCTTGATCAATTGTTTTTGTTTCTTTATGCAGTTTTCTTTTACAAGGAGTAGAGATTATTGACTGCTTGGTAAATCATTTTTCTTTCTTTGCTAATAAATTTAGTAGCTTTCTTTTTTCTGAAATCCTTGTAGATGGGACAACAAATTTTGCACACTGTTACCCTAGCTTTGCGGTATCTGTGGGAGTCCTGTTCCGAGGAAAACCTGCAGCTGCATCTGTGGTATTTATCACACAACTTCAATTTATTATCCATGTCATTTTCTTAATTGCATTGTTAATTTTATGAGTATTACTCGAGATAACAAACTTAATCACCAAATTTTGGATACCGAAAGATTTGAGAATATGTAAATGGGTGACAAATTAATGTAACCAAGATACATGGAAAAGTGAATTAATAAAATAAGGATAAATTTCAAAGATAGGAAATTAAACAAACTTCCTATCAGCCTAATCAGTAAATCATCATTCACCTAAATCTCAGACAATTCCATAAGATTATCACATCTCTTCAATAATCCTACAATTTTTTCCTAGCTGTATTGTCCAAACAAAGAAAAAAACATATACGTTAGCTATTCATTCTTTTGTAGTAGGAAACCTTTTTTTTTTTTTTTTTGGGTTCGTTTCTGTCTTATTTTTTATTTTTAGAGTGGAGATTTACATAGACAACCTCCAAATTATCTGATTTGCTAAGTGCATAAATTGACTCGTGACACTCACTGCTTTATCAGTATCTTGATCATTTTTCCCACCAACCTCTGATGCATGATTCTATCAACTACAACAACTTTTTTATTTTTATTTTTTTCCAATTTGTGATTATGGTCAACTGGGGCATTTTTTGGCTTAGACCCTAACATTTTACTTTGTCTGAGAGATTAAAAAGTTACTTCTCTTAGGAGATAAAGACTCCATTGTTTGAGTGAGGTACTTATATTCGCCTTCCAAATTTCCAATATCTTTTATTTCAAGCTCTTTTCCAAGATGCATTTTCAGTAGACTTATCTCTTGCAGTTTATTCCAAGTTTTAATGATATAATGAAGGCTGTTAGCCTGTCACCTTATCTGAAGTTGAGTGTTTGATAAAAAGAATGTTTCTATAATTTATTGATACTTCATCTCCACTATAGCTTTTGTTTGGAACCTGGAAATTGTTAAGGAAAAAGGGGGGGAAAAAAAAGTCTTGGATTTTAAAATTCCTTGTTTGGCTGTAAAATAACTTGAGGGAAAAAAATAAGGAGGAAAATTAAGTGAAAAGTTAGTATAAATTGGGATTTCTAGTTTTCCTCCCAAATTGAGAGGAATTCTTTATTCTCTCTCGCTCCCTCGCTTTGGCGGTCTCGCCTCTCAGAGTCTCTCGCTTTGCTCTTCTCTCTCTATAACTTTCTTTCACGTCTTTCTTTCAAAATTTACAGTACATCTTTCTCCTCTCTCTCTCTCTAACTCTCTCTCTCTCCTTTCTCTCTCTGAATATTACATAACATCTCTCTCTCCTCTCTCTGTGACTCTCTCCTTTCTCTTTCTAACTCTCTCACCTTTCTCTCTCTCAATATTACAGACATCTCTCTCTCTCAATATTACAGAACATCTCTTCTCCTCTTTTTCAATATTACAGAACATCAATCTCTCCTCTATCTCAATGTTACATATCGTCTCTCCTCTCTCTCAATATTGAGAAATTTTTCCAGCTTTTTTTTCCTCTTGCAAATCTCTCAACCAAACAGGAGAAAACTTTACATTAAACTTTACATTTTTTTTTCACATATATTTATTTTCTTTTGTTTTTCCCTGCACATTTTCCCCCAACTTTTTCTGAACTCCAAACATAGCCTTAGAATAATATCCTTGTTTCTAAGATACTGTATGGAATGGAGCAATTGGTTATTGACAATAAGGTTTAATAAAATGTATTATTTCTCTTTCATTCATCAGGTAGAATTTGTTGGTGGCCCTATGTGTTGGAATACACGCACATTTTCTGCTACTGCTGGTGGGAAGTTCTATCTAACTAGTTATATATCTTGCTTCAATTGATTTTTAAGTTACTTATATACTTAGAAGTTAGAATTGGACACTTAATCTTTGTTTCTAAGGTGGAGGAGCATTTTGTAATGGACAAAAGGTTCATGTGAGTCAAACGGATCAGGTTAGTAAGTTTAGAAAATTGTAAACTGCTATATCCAACTGTGCACTTATTTTTATTTTTATTTTATGTATAGATTTCTGCATGATGAAATCTCTCATTTTTGTGTGATATTAGACTATATGCAGCTCTATAATAACAAGATTATGGTGTTGTACAATTCTAGAGTATAAAACTCACTTAAGAGAAAAAATCACTTGGCATGGTTGTATCCTTTATTTACATGAGGAGGAAGATAAAATATTTTGCCAGTTTTTTTTATCATAGGGTTGCTGAAGGAGAACAGTCACTGGAGATGAAGACCCATGGTGAGCTCTATTAGATATTATTAGAAGCACCTGACTGTAGTTTGGTGGTGAAAGTTTTATTAGAAATAAAGCCCCATCTTTTGAGTGTGCTTAATAAAATGCATCTTGTGAAGAAGGTGAGGGTCTTATCTTACTTTCAAGAATATTTTTATTTTTATATTCAACATTGTTTTTAGGCTTTGGTGCAAAACTGTATTAGGATTTTTATTTAATAATATTATGTTTTACAAGATCTATTGTTAAAAATTACTATTGAGTTTATTTTAGTTTAGAGATTTTAGTTTATTTAATTTGATTTAGTTTTCTTATTCGATTAGGTTTCTATATTATAAAAAGGGTTCTTTGTTATCCTGGATAGGGAAGACTTGTTGAATACAAATATTCTATAAAAAATTGAATTACTACTTGACTCAAAAGCTGATGTTAATGGGAAGTTGACCCAACTGTATGTATCAGGCTAACACAATAAACTTATAATTTTAGTACTCCCTCTCACATGTAGGTCTGCCTACGAATTGAGATCATAAATTGGGCCTTACACTTGCAAAAGAGTTAATAAATAGAAATGAGGGCAGTAGGATTTGAACACAAGAGTTGATAGATTATGTAGTTGTTACCATGTTGAATTACCACTCATTCCAAAAACTTAATTTAATAGGAAGTGGTCCACAGGCAAATCAATAAATGGGGGTGGTAGGATTTGAAATACAGGACTAAATAGATAATTAGACTCTGGTAAAATGTAATTTACCATTAACATTAAATCTTAAGCTATTAGGATTCACTGTGTATATCAACTTAGCAAAAGCGTATACTTAATATGTCCTTTGTATTTTGCCACCTAGTCATAATCTTGTTAGAAAATATTTCTGTGGCATTAGCTTTATGGAACGTTTGAGGTATAAGCCTTATTGCATTTGGGAACTTTCTGTGGGCCTCAATATGTATACAACTTAGCAAAAGCATAGACTTAACATGTCCTTTGTATTTTGCTACCTACTCATAATCTTGTAAGGAATTTTTCTGAGGCATTAGTTTTAAGGAACCTTTGAGGTATATGCCTTAATGCATTTAGGAAATACTTGTTTTATGGGGTTCATTTGTCATCCTCTTAAAACATTTTATCAAGTTGCTCCTTGTAATTTCTTTATACTTTTCATGACTTGAAATTTCTTCAGGTATATTATATATGAAACAGAGCTGATGATATGCTTCTTAAGTTTTTCTTAAGTCGGATCCCTTTGGCTTATTGGAGGTCATCTTCCTCTTTTTCCAGGTTGATCGTTCTCTTCTTGTTACTGGGTTTGGTTATGAGCATGATGATGCATGGGCCACCAACATAGAGTTATTTAAAGAGTTTACTGATGTCAGCAGGGTACTAATTGATAAGATATATTTTGTCCTTTGGGTCATGTTTGTTTCCTGCACTCTTTTATCTCTCATGTTCATATATTTCTGTGTAAAAACGTTTCTTCTTCTAAAGAGCAAATCTTTTTGTTGTCATGTTTTGACTTGATCTCTAGGGTGTAAGAAGGCTCGGTGCAGCCGCAGTGGACATGTGCCATGTAGCTCTAGGAATTGTTGAAGCATATTGGGAATACCGTCTAAAGCCCTGGGATATGGCTGCTGGTGTTTTGGTAAATGTTTATTTCTTATTTTCTATAAATCTATTTTTCAGAAATGAAATGTTTTGTAAATCTGGTGTACTTTTATTTGTAGCATGCGTATCCAATTACATGTTTTAGGAATATTTTTCCAAGTTGTCCTTTAAATATACTCGTACAATGTTTATGAATTTACCTCAAGATAAGAAAATATGCTTGGTAAGGGAAGAGTTTGTAGTCTAAGAAAGTGAAGTCGGTTTGAAGTAGTCTCCAAGGGATTGGTTTGAAAAACTTACAAGATTAGTTTGCAAATTAGGATACATACAAAGCCAAGGAGAGCACACCATGTTTTACAAACATGGATAGGGTAAGATCAACATTATTACTTTTGATGTCGATGATATCATACTGACTAGCAGTTGTGCAAACAATTTGAAGTAAAGAGCTTGGTGATATAGAATAATTTCTTGGAATGTAGGTTGACTAGTCAAAAAGAGGAACCTTTTTCATCACATCAGTTAATATATCTTGGATTTGGTCAGGGAAATATGTTTGTTGGGATCCACCCAAGATTATATCTAGTAGATATATTCCAATTGATACTAATCTCAAACTTGGAATAATCATTAGTAGCAACTATAATGGACAGAAACATATCACAAAGACTACTAATTTGCTTGTCTTATACAAGGTCTGGCATCTCATTTTCTGTAAGTGATGTTCAATTTGTGCACTCTAATTGAAGATCATTTGCATGCATATCTCAGGTACTCGATTGTTTTGATAAATTTGTTAAGTGGAAAGTGGGAAGAGGCAAAATAAGCTTTTGGGAATATGTGTGGCAAGGTGATCAGCCTTTTGCTGTCACTTTTCCAAGACTTTTCAGATTGTCCAATACTCATAGTGCTTTCATTTAGATGTTTGTTCTTTGTCCTCTAATCATGTGAATAATTGGAATTTTTCCTTTAGAAGAAATTTGAATGGCAGAGAAATTGAAGATCTGAGTTCTTTGTCAGGTGTTTTAGGAAATTTTTGTACCAATCCTTTAGTTTCTGACATGTGAATAAATGGTCCTTGATTCTTCAGGCGTTTCATGCAAACCTTATTTCATGCTATCATACATAGTGGTGAAAATTTGTTTTTTGAGCCTTTGGATGCTACCATACATAGTGTTCCTTACAGAGTGAAAGTCTTTGCTTGGCTGGTTTTTCATAGAAAGTTAAATACCTGTGAAGTGCTTCAGAGGAAAAATTCATACTAGGCTATCTCACCATCCTGGTGTTTTTTGTTTAAAGAGGAAAGCAAAACTGTAGATCATTTGTTTCTTCACTGTAAAGTTACAAGAAGTTTGCAGATTATATTGCTACAAGAAGCTGGATTTTGTTGGGTGTTTCCTAAATTTTGTGGGGCATTGATGGTGGAAAAACCAATTGGTTTGGTAGTAATAACTTGGCCAAGGTAATGTGGAAGTGTTTTGTTTTATCTTTGCTGTGGGTAATTTGGATTGAAAGAAACAACAGAATCTTTGAAGACAAAGTGATGAGCAGTGAAGAGCTTTTGGGAAATCTAAATACTTAGCAGCTATGTGGGCATCTACAGATAAAGCTTTCACAGATTTCCCTTTTTCCTTGATTGTTCTAAATTGGAAAGATATCACGGGTGGTTGATGTGTTTATAGATCTTTTATATGGTCTTAACTTTACTGTTCTTTTTTACTTTTTTATTTTTCTTATGTCTTTGTTTTTTCTGAGGATTTCTGTCCTCTCCTTTACCTTTTGTATTGATTTCCCATAATTGAAAGGTTGTTTCTTATTAAAAATAAAAATAAATTAAGGGACTGATGCTTAGGGTTTATGATTCTTAAAATATAACCACTTAGGAGTTGAAGCATCTACTGATGCAAACTGGGCAAGAAGCAACATGTTTCAAGTTTGATTTGCAGAGGCAGAATTGAGATCTATCTCCAGGAATTTTTCAGATGGTAGCTGGAAATCACTATTAAGTGAGCTCAAGGTAAACTAACGACGTTCCTATTAAACTTTACTATCACTAGTTGACTTAAGAATATTAGGGCTAAAGATGTTGATAAGGTCACTTCGTCAAGGAGTCTTTAGAAAGTGGTCTAATCTGTACTATGATAAATCTAGTAGAAAGACTGAAATCCATAGTTGGATCTACTCTCTATCTACTTAAGATTTTGGGATTCATGATAGTTTAACATAGTTTCTAGCCTGTTTATCTATTAAGTGGTGTTTGAATCTTGCTAAACTCTATTTTTGTTGATTAACTATACTGCATTTGTAAGGGCCAATTTCTGTTATTTGTAAATGGGTAGGCGCCTATACACAAGGGACCGTATAACTATTATTGTTATACCTCATGCCCACTATCCACTCAGCCCAGAGGATCAAGGAGGCAGGCCTAATAGCTATAATGCAGTAGGGAAATCCCAATGTCCCAGAAAGCCCAGGGTTATGAATATGATGTACTTGTATGATTGTAGGCATACCTGAAAAGAGGAGCAGGATTTTTGCACGATGATAAAGTGGGGCAAGCGATAAGGACAGCTCCCCTGTAAGGAAAAACATGTAAGACCTTGTGAAAGAGGTCTGATGGATGGGACTTAGCAGGGCAACTTCCCGAGAGAAAAGAGAGGAAACCTAAAGATGGACAAATTGTAGGGAATGATTAGGGAAGATTAGTTGATGTGTGAACCAACAGAGAACAACAAACTAACAGAAAATATTAGTGAACATTAATGCAATATAAACTTGCTACTTATAGTAAAACAACCTACTAACAGTACAAAACCTAGTTAAATAAGGAAACTAAATGAAAACCCTAGTGTAATAAATCACAAAACCCTGATAAAAGAGTGTACTATGAATCATTAAACCCTAAGAAATCATAATTGTTTTATTTTCTCTCTATTCCTATTCTCCATGATTAGTATAAGAAGATAGGACGCTTTTAAAGGAGGTATGTTGAGCATTGATATCTAACCAAAAAACTATTATTCTCTTAAAAGCAAACTCTGACTTTAGCATCAGAGGGGCTTTTCTAGATAAAACCTCCAATGCTCCTATTAAAGCCTTTTCTTGCAGCACAAAGCTGCGACCAACCACAAGGAGTATGCTTCAGACACCCCTTAAGACTTTCGAGGAATCATGACTTAAGTTTGAGTGCTAACTATTACTGTTACTATTTAATTTGATATAGACAGTTGGGACCACTTTATGTTAGTTTAGGCTTTTGGGTTTTGTGATAAGTTACATGCTCCATTTGTCCCAATTGGGAATTTCTCGAAAGATATTTCCACTAAGGGTCCGAGTTATAAGTAGCAAGTTGGTGATAATCGATATTTTTGAATCAGGTTGAAAAGGCACGTTGCTGATTGTATTATTGTCTATTTAGTTTCGATACCTAGTTGTGAGTATATTTGGTACAAAAGATTTTTAGGAAGTCATTTTGTATATAGGTTATCCCTTGGAATCAGGTTTTTATTTCCTTTTTTATCTGTTTTCTTTTTTTGAGATTGCAGTTCTGAAGCCCTTTGATTCTTAAGAGAAAACTTTGTTTGATTGCAAAAATTTCGATTTCTTTTATGCTTTTTTTCTTATAATCTGAATCAGGCCTGCTAGAATTCATAATTGTGATAATTTTCAAATAATAAATACCATTTATATATTAAAATCCAAATTATTTTTCATTGATGCTTTTGTTTTCTTATTTGATTATTAATACATAATTACCATGTTAAATAGCAAATTTTGGGTCCTCAAACAATTTTTGCAATTTTATTGCAAGTGTTTTCAAGACGTTAAGGTTGAGAATAATATGTTTTGAGAGTAAAGATAATGAAAATTGGTTAATTATGCACAGTCTCCCTTACCTTTATAGAGTTAAGGAAATAACTTTAGAAGGTAGCATATTGTTTCTGCATTTTTTAATATCCAATTCTTTGCAGAAATTATTTTATTTTTTTCCTTTTTGAGTAGATAGTTGAAGAAGCTGGAGGAGCAGTTACTTGCATGGATGGTGGAAAATTTTGTGTATTTGATAGATCTGTTTTGGTGTCCAATGGTATCCTGCATGACAAGGTTAGTCTTATTTCTTATCTATAATTTGAGTAAATGTTAAGTTTTATAGTGGGTTATCTTCTTCCTAGTGCTGATTTGGAACTGTTCTGACACCTTTGACATGGCGATCTTTTACCAAAGATAAGTGTTATTTCTATTACTAGGAGGATATTTGTGTTTAATAAATTATTTCTTCCAAAAATGCAGTCTCATTTAGACAGTTAGTCATTGTTTAAGTGAAAGTGGATAAGAAAGGTATCCAGGTTCCTGAGCTTGCTGCATATTTTATGGGTGACCAGTGTATTTATACATATGGATGAGAATGCTTCTCTTTTCAACAAAATTTTAAGTAATTTTTAAAAGCAGCCTAATTTTTCCTTTAAGAAAGGCACTTTGTACTTGAAGAGAAAACCTTATATGTTTAGACTCCAACAGAAAATTGAAGAAAATTCTCTTTTTTGTTAGACCATTTAGACTTCAGAAAAAAAAATATATATATTACAAGAATGTTAAAAGATTTTCTAATTACATATTAGTCCTGAAAAAACAGCAATTATTATATAATCTACTAAACTAAGAAGGTATTGTTTACACAATATAATTTCATCTAACTCTATCTAATTTCTTCTGATTTCATCCTTCTCCACATTTTCCTTCAAACTTGTTCACAGATATCCATTATTCTTACAAATTATACAGTGAAATTGTTGTCGTTGAAGTCCTTTATCTGCTAATTAATTTCAAGTATGCAAGTCGACTAGTAAATAACTTCTATTCGATGAAGTGTTTCAATCTCGTCATGTTTGGTCTGATCTTGTTGCATTTGATTGTGATAAATATTTAAAGATAGAGAAAAAAAGACAGCACACTGCACTATATAATATATATATATATATAATATACAAGTTTTTTTGGGTCCTGGACTTCCCGGATTTTTTCATATGGGACGGGCATTTACGGCGCGCAAAGCCTGCCGTAAAAAGTCCCGGACCTGAGAAGGACTATATATATATACAGGGGTGCTAAAGCACATGACTTCGGGCATCTTAAAGAGTCCAAATTCACACCCCCGTCAATTCTAAATTTTCTCCATCTGGTCAAAATAACATAAATTTTGGTCAAAATTGATGTGCTCCTGCAACTATCACAAAACGGTGCGTTTTGTGCCTACATTCCAAAATTTTTTAAAATTCGGGCATCTTCATTCCACCATTCTAGAGCGCAGCTAGCGCTGCCAAAGCGACGGGAGCACCTCAAACGTAGCCACCAGGAGGTGAACAAAACCAGTCGGCAGCGAAAATGCAGCTAGTCGACAGAGAAGAAAACTGGCCAGTCGACAAGGGGCCAACTGGTGGTGGCTGCGTTTGATGTTCTCCCAACCAGTCGGCAGCTCTGTATGTCTGCGAGAAAAAAAATCATTTTTTTTTAATGCTTTGGCTATGATAGTTGCCTACACGTTCATGTGGTATTCAACTTAACAAATAGGGGAAATTTATATCTCAGCTTATATTTATCAAAAACTGGGAAATGTTTAGTTGCCTACACGTTCATGTGGTATTCCTTCTGACAACCAATAAAAAAAATTGTTTTCTTGAAATAATTTGCACATTTAATTTCTCAGTTTTGCTATATTTGTTAGGTCTATCACATGTAGGACCTATAGCTGCATTCTTTTTGTCTAGCATTATTGTGAGTTTGTATCAGTAGAAATACATTATGCATATAAATGGCATACTTTTTCTTTTTATTGAAAAAATGGAAAAAAAAAATGGAGGTAATAAAGAGCCGGAAACATAAAGCTCAAAGTGCATGAATTCAAAACAGAAAATGTAAACAGAATAATGTCAATGTTGTGAAGAAAAAGATTCATATTCATATAGATTTGATTACAAAATGGTTAGCCAATTCAGCAACACTTGGCAGCATAAACATTCAAAGAATCATATTTTTAATCTATTGGACTGCAATCCACTGCCACCATAGTATTGCTTGGTGGTTCCAAGAGAGAACTCAACAAATGCAATCCCATCCTTCAACTGTGACCATAGCGGCGGAACTATTTTCTGGAATTCTTCGTCAGCAATGCATTTCTCTTCACTGCATTCACGGGACATAATCTGATCCTCTAAGTCTAAACCCATGTGTTTCTTGGGATAATCTGATATGGAGAAAACTTTGTTCCATGCGGGCTGCAAAAACACAACAAATGTTTCTCTGCTCTTCCCAAAACCCTCCTCAGCTCTGCCAACTGAGTGAAGGGTTGCTCGTAGCTTCCCTTTCGATAATATATCCACGATTCCCCAACTTGAACAATGAAATTTTCAGTAGGGGCTTTCACCATGAAAACCATGTTCTTGTTGGGATCAAATATTTGCAAGTATGTATGTCCACTAGAATAACCACCGCATTCCTCAAAATGACCATCTGCAAATCCTTCTTCTTCCACACAACTTGACTTGAGAATCAAGGGAGCTGTCAGAACAATGAAGATTCCATAATCATAGTGCCATTGCTGCCAGAGATTAGAATGGATGCTTCTGATGGGTCTGATTTCACCAGAGCCTCCTTGAGACATCTTATGGTTTCGAGTGGGTTGCTTAGCTCTGTTTTTCCTGGTGCCCTGTTTTCGAAGATCACTGTCCAGAGCTGAATGGTAATGAATGAGACGACCCTTGGCTGTGCAAGATTCCAATAAGCTCTGCTCAAGCTCTTAGCCACCCACGGCGCTATCGCAAACTCGTGCAAGTCGGAGACCCAACTCCATCATGTACAAACCCAATTCCTTGAGAATGCGTTTCCGGTGATTGGCGTCGAGAAAAGCGAGCTTGCGAGCTAGTGGAAGGTAGCGGCGGAGAGCAGAGGCATTAGGGATGCCACTGATGGCCAACAGGCCTGGGCCCGTGGGCCCTAGGGTTTCCAATATGTCTCTTCTAACTACATCCAGTCCGCCAAGCTCTTCCGACGACGAAAATAGTACGAGATCAGAATATCAGAGGTCAACGAGTTCTAGGGTTTCTGCTTCTTCCATGTTCGTCTATCTTCATTGGGCTTTCTCGTATTTGGTCTGGTGGCCTTTTTGATACGAAATCAAAACTTCAAATCCTATTTTTTAGTTCGAAACCTCCAATTTAGACCGAAGCTTTGTGCAATTTTGACCCAGCGTGGGATATCATAACTTTCCTTTACCNATCTACCCCTATTTATTTCTTTATTTGTTTATCGGTTTTTACTGTTTATTTTTTTTCTTCTTCTGAATTTTCTTTCTCTCTTTTTTTCTTCCTTCTTTTTTAATATTTGTTTTTTAAAAATCTTTTTTTTTTTTTCTGAAAGAAAATAAATTTTTTGTTTTGGTATCGAAGAATCTTTAGGACGTTGTTTAGTGGAGTGAGTGAGAATAAAAGTAGTATGTGTTATGTACATCAAAGGACTGATCTATTTGGAATTTTATTTATCAGCCCGAGTTACAAAGTTGAGAGAAAGTAGTCACTACAATCAGAAAAGCTTCTCCAAAGTGGCTTTCTTTCTTTTCATTTTTAAAGTTAAATGTTCCATTCAAGAGAATCAAGGCAAGGATTTATACCTTTAACCCAAAATATTAAAAATAAAAGGCAAGGATTTATACAGAGAAGGACATCGAATTAGATTTTTATTCCACCAGTTGTCACAAAACTTATTCTTAGGGTTGGAGGAACGTTTCTAAAAGAAACATGTAACTTGGATGGATAATGTAAGATGTGATGTTTTATATTACATTTTGTATCAATAGTTATTCTACGGTCAGAACGTTCTGAATTTATTAATATCAGAATGTTATTTATCAGTTTTTAACTTGTTTAAAAGACAGAAATTTAATAAATTTTGAAAGACTATGTGAATATTAAAATAAATTTAATTACTCTTCCCAATCTAGAGCATATGTACTTGCCACCGCTCATGCCTAGCTTGGAACCAAAAAACATAAATATATTTCATAAAACAAATTTAGTGAATAGATTAGTTGGGTTGGTCCTCTGATTTGAACATAAGGTATTACAACATTACCCTTTGGTACTACCGACTATGTAAATGAAATGCTAATACACCCTACATTCTTAGTACTCATTGAACTTGGTACTCCATATTTGTGATTAGCATCAATTGGGTTATCTCCAAGTTGCATCAGAATGTACTTGTTTTCTTGAACCAATCCAGGATATGTTTTTGGTCCGATAGGAAAAACTACTACTTTTGACCTTGCAACTTGAATTCCAAGAATGTATGGAAGACCCCCTATGTTCTTAATTTTGAATTTTCTTGCCAATAACTTTTCAGTTTTCCTATTTATGCTGTATTACTAAGTCAGTTCGATGTCATCAACGGGCACAATAAGGATGATTATCTTACCTTCTCTACATATTTGTAAAACATGGTAGGGTTTGTGTATATCGCAGTCGGCAGACTAATTTTGTAAATTTTTTAAACGGTGCTAGTGCATATTGCTGTCAACTATATTGCTTCCTTAATTTCCTAACTTTCCATCCACTGAAAGCCAAGCAAATCTTTATTTTTTGTTATTATTATGCATGTGTTTCTATATTAAGTACTAAAAATAGAATAATAATTATTTGAGGTGGAAGTATTGTCCCCCCTACACCCAAGACCCCTCGGCCTATTATCATACTGGTAAAATCCTCAACCCATTAATAAAATAAGTGATATTTAAGTAAAACTGCATGCTTTCTCCATAATGACTGCCATTATCGTTGGATAACAATTTCCTAAAAAACTGCTGATTGCTGACTATTAAAATCTTGCTATATATGCTAAAAATTATTCCAATCCAATTGGATTTTAAAATTTTCAAATCCAATCTAATTACATTGAATTAATCTGTTGTTCAAACTGCCTATGATGGGCAGTTAATGGATAACCGTTAAACAAAAACTGGCTTTGTCAGTTTCAAGTAGTTAACATTGGTTAACTTCTCATGATTAATAAAACTCTAATTCCATTACTTTTGTTCCTAAGTGAAAGTGTGAACATCGTGACGTACACAACACAAGAGAGACAGAGTGAACAACTAGAGAGAATACTCTGTTTTTCCTGAGTCAGAGATAAGCCTAAAGGCGCTGGACAGTGAGCGTGTTTACATAGTGATTAGAGAAAAACTTTGTTCACTGTGATCTTCTTCCAAGACGAAAACTTGTGGTACACATCAATTAAATTTTTGGACTTCAAGAGACTTAAAAGTCCAATCACTTTATTTCCCCATTTAGAGTTTCAACATAATCAAACAAATTGAAATTGGTTGGTTTTATTGGTTTGGTTATAATTTTAAACAACTTTACTAATTTCATAGTTTAGGGGAAATTTCACAACTTTGGTCGTAGCTCAGAGGACATGATGCAAAAATTCTTCTTAAAATGCCAACATTCGCCTTTCTCCATTACTTCACTTGTGGCTTAGGTCACGCTTAAAGATTATAAGCAAGAGTTTAAACATTAGTCCTTATGAGTACGGTTTTGAAAGTTCAGGGCAGTGATGCTAATTTATAGTTTAGAGTGCTAATTGCTACTTCAAACATAGTTTAAGGGGTATTGGTACAAAACACCCTTAATTTTAACTACTAAACTATTGTCATATCTGTTGGTCTATGAAATTTGGTATACAAATTTGATGACCATGGTACTCTTTCATATAATACATATTCCCTTTTATGCATCTTGTGCACATGCAAATTAACTTAAAAGTTAAAGTAAATAAATAGACAAAAAAGAATAAACAAGACAAAAAGCTAAAAATGGCAAGAATTATTTTGGAATTGTTTGATTGTAAATTGGATTCCCATAATGTGCTATCTAGTGCTTCATTTTATGCAATTATTTCTTTTTTACTTTTTTAGTTTGTTGCTTTGTAAGTATCCACTTCTAGCAAGTTTTGTAGTGCTACGCTTTCCATTCAATAGCAACCTGGTTCAGCTTGAACTTTGATATTCACTCAAAAGACCCCAAACACTATAAAAAGCTTACATGTTAACTGTATTTCTGTAACTTAAATGTCAAGTGATTTGATTATTCATATTTTGAAGTATGTTCTAAGCTATGCTTTAATTGTTGGAAAATGTTGCCCATAATATTACGTTTTAAAACCATAATCTTCAACCAATAGGCTTCTCGGACTTGCGTGGGTTAATTTTTTGTCGAATGCAGCTTCTGGAGAGGATTGCACCTGCAACAGAGAATTTGAAGAATAAAAATGTCGATTTTTCATTGTGGTATAAGCCTGAAAACTACCACACAGACCTTTGATGTGTAATAAGTGTCAACAGCTTCGTCAGAAACATCTCCCTGACACACTGGTGGTCTTTCTTGCACCTTTAGTTCTATAACTTTCTCTCTCCTTTGCTGTCCTTGTGGTTAGAAGTTTCATATGTCTATTTGATACAAATTGTCGCATGCATGTGCATAGTACATGGAAATTGCAAATGATATACTGTTTACTCCATTAGCATTGATACCAAAATGTTATCAAATGATACGTGTAAGTATATTATTGGTTGATATATTTTATATAAACTAAAAATGGATAAGTGAATTTTTAAAAAGATAAATGAATAAAAAAAACTAATTAAATATTATTATATCATTTACCACGGGCATTTGATAAATATTTTGGTAATTTTTAGCCTTACTGGCTACTGCTCTCTTTTTTATTTTAAATTCAATAATATTAGATCTACTAAAATATTCATCATATTATACTTACCAAATGATGTGACGGATATTGTGATAATTTGTAATTAGTTTATTTTTTTGATTTGCTTATTTAATTAAAAGTTTACTTATCTAATATATCAACCAATAAAATTTTAACACTTGTCATTTAATATATCAATCAATAAAATTCAAACATTTGTTAATAATGTGGGTTAAAGGTAGTGAGAATTTTTTAGGCATTTTAGTTCTTTTTTGGACGAATTACAATATATTCTAAACTAAAGAGGGAGATTTCATCTAGGTCATGTGGTCAAACTCAGAATCTTAAAGAGTATTTTCAGTGGTTTTATCTTTCAGCCAAGTCGATAATACATTAGGCATCTCATTAACTATAAATGTGAAAAAAAAAATTATATATTTGAAGTTGTAATTGATTTAGTATATTTTTAAGTTTTGATCATTTAAGTTTGTAAATTGAAATCAGACTTTTGTATACTTTAATAGATTTTTATAGATTTTTGTAGAATTTATTAAAATATGTTTGATTTTGAATAACTTTATAAAAAAAATTTTAATGACTTATAAATTTTGAATGATTTTTATAAATTTTTTTTTAATAACTTATAAATTTTGAACAACCTTTATAGACTTTTATGTTTAAAAACTTTTATATTATTTTACATAATTATGAAAGATTTTTATACGGTTCTATCGATTTTCATTTTAAAAGACGTTTTAGAATATTTTCATTATTTTTTAAATATAATAGAGATTTTATAGTTGTACAATTGTATTTTTTACATCAGTAAAAATATTTTTATAAAAGAATAAAAATATAAATTACTTCAATAAAAAAAATTATTTCAAAAATTATTTACTGAAATTCAATATTATTTTTATTTTTTATATATTAGATACTCTACTTTTCATATTAAGCAAAAGTAAATGAATGAAAAATAAGAAAATAGTTATTTAGGTTTTTTTTCCAAGCAAATCACAGTTTATTACACTTTATTATATTTATATATTAAAAAAAATCAAAAGTTGTATTTTTATAAAAAAAAAAAAAAGAACTCCAAAATAAAAATAAAGAATTCATATTTTTTTTTGTTAGACTTTGATTTCGCTGTAAACAGAGAGATGAAGAAGGAGAATAAGAGAGTTAAAGAGAAAAGAATTTTAAAATAATTGATAATATAAATTTAATTGGAATAATTTAAAAAGTCTATAAAAGTTTTGGAAAATAGTAAGAGACTTTTTAAAAACATATATTTTTTATTTTTGATTAAAAAGTCTACAAAAAATTTTAATTTATAAAAGTCTTTAAAAATCATTAACAAATTGAATACCTAATGACTTTTATAAACTTTTTTAAAAGTCTCCATTAAATATTCCATAACTTTATAAATTTTAAAAAAATTTATATTAAATACACTTAAACTTTTTAATTTTATAAAAATATTCTAAAATCTTAATTAAATATACTTCATAATACTAACATGTTAAGCAAACAAATTAGACACAATTAAGTATGGGTAAAAAAAATGCCAAAACATGAAACCAAACAACACGTACGTTGTTTGTTTTGTTTTTGTTTCTATAAGCTGGCTTTTTACGATCAACAGCAGGACTGAAATTAGAAGTTTGCTTCCATTACTTTGTTGCAATTATTTAATATTGTATACGCAAGCCCACATTAATTGGTTCCAAATAAAAATCCTAATAGTAATCTTCCAACTGGTCCATGAAGTTGATTATTGTGTAGAAATTTAGTTCTTTGGTTGAATTGTGACTCCCATGATGAGAAGCCCTCTCTTCCACTTGCCACCAGCATATTCGTACAACGAGAACTCAATTTCCCCGTCTTTTCGAACCGGCGTTTTGAAGTCACCTACTGGAATCTTGATCCAATCCCCTTTTGGCTTTTCCTTCAAATTTACTTTCTTCTCTTGCCTGCTTCCATCGGGGAGGAGGAGTCTGATGCTCACTGGAGCTTCCCATCCATAAGCTGGATCTTTCAGCTTTATAACATACGCCACTTCATACAAAATTCCCGGCGAGAGCTTAGAAGTGTCAAATTTCCCATGCACTTCTAGCCAGCATACATTCAACAGTTCGGCCACATCGACCGAAGACTCGTCGCTGCATCAAGTATATGGAAGAGGGACACTTGAAATTAATGCATGTTTCATGAATTCAGGCTTCGGATTTTAGCTTTAAGTACGGAACCTTATTTTGGATACATATATAATTTTTCTCTAATTAATCAAGGATTTCTGATTTGATATTTGATTTTATTAAGTCAGAAATCTTTGGGTGGCAAATCCTAAGAGTTGCAACATTCTAATTAAGTTATTAGATTTGAATTCAAATAATAACATAACTGATAATATAATCAATTAATAAACATTTGCCACGTAAGCATCCTTATTTAAAGAAAACAGAAATTTTTTGATGTGTATGTATGTATACCTTGTTTCTTTCATGCTGGTCCATTTCCAGTAACGAAGATCTTCAACCCAACAGATAGAAAGATCCCTTGCATACACCATAAAGCAGTTGTTGGAGTTCTTATCGACCCAATATTTCTGCCATAACAACGGTACTCTACTTGTGTGAAACTTTCCATTTGATAGAAAAAATAAATAAATGTTTAAATAAAGATATAAATGTTTAAGATGGACGAGAGAAACAGAGAGACTTGCCTTTTTCTTTTGGTTCAAGAGTATGCCAGCTTGTAACTGTCCGAGCTTCTCTTCCGCGGAAGACTTGTCTCTAGGGCAGTCTGCATCTTTCAAAATGTCTTCAAAGTTATGTGGGATTTTCTGTGCTGTTTGTTTCGCCTTTGCCTTTTCTTCATTATGATCACTAATTGGCTTCGATTCTACAGTGTTACAAACACCCTTGATTCTGGATGGTGTTGATTGATGAGGCTCTAATTCTGATTGTTGTGCACTTGCCTCGGACTGAGAAGCCCCTTCTTGTGACCACCCTGTTCCCATCTCTACTTTCTGGTTGTTGTTTCTTTGCTGCATTAATCATTTTATACTCGTTGCCTCAACTTATTAATATTATATTTGTAATTGGTAAGCACGTATTAAAGTTATAAAGGAATATTAATTTAGGATATTTAAAATAGTATATAGGATTTTAATTTTATATTTTATTTATATATATATATATATATTTTTTTTGCATTAATGGCTCTTGAAATTTTTATCGTCTGCATTTTAATTCCTGAAATTTTTTTTTTTCAACCTTCCAAACTTTTGAATTTTATAAACGATCTAGTTTAACTACTGTGATTTTGTCTTATTTTACATGTCTAAAGCTTGACCAGGAACAGTGGGTGGAAAGACCAATTAGTTTGGGATTGTTCTATTTATTACTCTCAACTTTTCCAGTTTTGCCATTTAAACTATTGATTTTCAGAAGTTGCGATTAAAATCTTCGATTTAAAATTTATGCAAATTAGATTATATTTGATTTTTGACTAACGTGGTATTAAATATTAATGACCATTCTATGTCAATGTAGGATATAAAAATGCAATTTTTTTATTAAAAAAATAAAAAGTGCAAAATTTTCAAAATAGAGAAAATTAAAATGCATTGGATTAAATACATTTAAATGTCTTCTAATCTTAAATTTTTATTTTTCAGTATTCTTTAGTTTAAAATTTGATACATCTAATGGCAGTAATGTGATCTGCATGTAAGACGGTATTGAGCCTCAGCCCGTTAGCCCAAAATAAAATATTGTCTATTTGCAATGAGTTTTAAATTGAAATTTTGAATTGTAACTTTTTTTAAATCCTATAATTACAAAGATTAAAAGTACTAAAATATAATAAACACTAGGGCTCGTCTGGTACGTTGTATTGTATTATATAATATATCTCATATATTTGGTGCAAAATTGTATTAAAATGTATATACAATATAATATTTGATATACTATAGTATTTTATTAAAATTTAAAAATTTTAACTTTTAACAAAAATTTTAATATTTCAATTTTTATTAAAGCTTTTAAATTTTAATTTTTAACTTTTATAAAGCTTTTAATGTCAGGACCACACTACCCAAGTCCTGCCTGCAGGACTTAATCACGCTGACTAAGTCCCTAAGCAGTCAACTACCATCATAATTACTAAATTCCACAGCCAAACTCTTAAATGCCAGAAAATTCAATAGAAATTTCGGCAGAGTTTCCTCTGTTTTTGGAACATTCCCCAAATACATATAATTGCAATTCCTGCAAGAAAACACATTCCTATACATAATTCAATCTACCAGCACACATTTCCACACATACACCACAGCTCAGTAAATAACTTTTAACAGTCAAATAAATAAATATATATATATATATTTTTCGCAGCTGAATTCAGTGTAAAATCTGAGCTGCCTACAAACCCTTATTAGTAGGGATCAAGCTCCCTGTAGTTCTTAAAATAATTTTGCATTAAAAAAAATGAGAATGCAAATATACAACTCAATTTATTCAGGACATAAGTCCAACAAAGGTATAATCAATCATACACAGACTTAGCAATAAACCATCAATCCACCACAATATCTCATCATATATATAATTATAAACAATTCATCTATTGAATAATCATCAGAGTAATTAAACCTTAATAATGTTTCAATCACTTTTAGTTTCAATAAACTTTCCAAACCATTTAAAAGAATAATAATTAGATATACATATTATATCAGTGAAAAGCCACAAACGCATATACGAACTAATCATATATACCGGGCGTGTAATAACCATATACGAAGGACATTGCAGTGAAAAGCCACAGACATATATATACGAACACATCATATATATACCGAGCGGGTAAGCTAACCATGAAAACCCCAGTGAAAAGCCACAGATCATATATGTGAACAAATCATCATATACCGAGCGGGTAATAACCATTTCTGTGAAAACCATTGTCCTTCCATATATTTAAAAACGTATTTATATATAATATCATAGCTTGGCGGCATAATCCATCGCCCAAGCACAATAATCTGGAAGCATGAACCATCGCCCAATAACTTGGCGGCATAAACCATCGCCCAAGTTACAACCTCTCTACTTGGCGGCATACTCATCGCCCAAATAGTCACCAACCTTGTTACACCCTACTCGGCGGCATACTCATCGCCCAAGTAGTCACCAACCTTGTTACACCCTACTCGGCGGCATACTCATCGCCCAAGTAGTCACCACATAGGTGCCATGCATTTATGAATTCACAACATTTACTTTATGAATGTAAATCAAATAAAAGAATTAAATGCTCAATTCAATTCTCACATTCACGATAATCATTTATCATAACTTCAAGCTTCATAAATTCATATCAATTTCCTTTGCAAAATCACCAAATGAAAGAAAAACAACCATATAATGTATTCCATACATTCCAATACCATCAATTCCATATTTATTCCAAATAAATATGGAATCCAATTACAATCACAATCTCATTTCCAAGCCAATTTCTATTCTTGTGTTCATACTAATGCAACTAATATATTCCCAACTTAGTATTATTCAAAACATCAAATGCATACTTAACCTTAATAACTCAAATGTGAATATATATATATAACACCCAAATATTTTGTTGCTTCAAAAACAAAAGAAAATATAAATTATATTCGAAATTTAATTTGCTTACCATATAAATTAATCCAATAACATTTATAACTATGAACATGATGACGAGTATATAATTACAAATACGCACAAGACTTAGATTCACAACTTCTTCGATAAGTCTCATAACTTATGTAACTATTATTAATAGATACCATGAAGAGATTATTCAAATACATTAATCAAAGGCTAAGTCACATAAATATACATTCAAGTATGTTCATAAACAAAATTATCTAATAAAAATAACTTATTAGCTTCCCTTAAACTTATACATTCACCCTAGCAAGCATAAAGGGTGCTCAAATTCATCCCTTCAAAAAGAATTACATTCTTTTAAGAGTAAATTTGAAAGTATTATTATTATTATACTAAGATCCATTAGTAGATCATTAATGTATAGATTTCTAATACATAAATAATTTATTTAATCATCCAAATCTAAATCATCAACCAGGAATACTCATTCTAAGATGTACACACCTATACATGAGAATCCAAAAAGGCATTTTAATTTCTCAATGATCCCACAACCACGGGTTATAATACCCAAAACCGAAATTGCAATTCATTTCTGAATCATGAACACCAAGACAAAACTCAAAAGCAATTATCTAGAATTAACAATTTCCTCAACCATAAATTAACTCACATTACAATTAAGGCAACAACATCTCATTAAAAACAGTAACAAATAAATCACTAAATTCACCATCACGCTACCAACAAGCTACGGTTTCATCTATCAAAACAAAAACTAACATTTAAACTTTGAACTCATCATATTTCAGTCATTAAAATATCACAAAAACCGAACTATAAGTTCATCAGCAACCTCTCAAACACTAAATCAATAGTTCCATCTTCAAGTGTTTAACAAATCAACAACAATCATTTCAAATTATCTCAAATTTAAACAAATTTCCAATACTTGACATTAAAATGCAAGTTATATATCAAATTGAAGCTTGAAGAATGTATTATACAATGGTTAACCTAATTTCCCCAATGGCCGGCGATGGTGGCCGGAAAATGACCCGAAACTCACGGTCAAATGGGTTATCCTCATTCCGTTCAAACAATGAGGAATTTTACCAAATTGACCATGAAATTGGGTTCCTATGGTCCAAATTAAGGGGAAATGAGCTGACCCATAGCCAGAATCTCGCCGGAATCCGGCGATCGAAATGTAGAAAGCTTACCGGATTTTGCCATCTTTCTGGCAATCACCGCCGTTCCACGGGTTGTCACCGGTGGGGTTGGGGAGAGGAGATCGTGGGCTTCGATCCTTGGGTGGTTGCCGTCCAGTTCCGGCCGGCTATTGGCCGTTGCCGGGGGAGGAAGGTTAGCTGCGGGTGGGTGTCTGCGTGAGAGAAACCAGCGGAGAAGGCTACTACTGACCGGAGAGATCGGGGCCAGACTTTCTCCGGTGATGGACTGCTTCGACTCACCGGAATTTGGCCATCTCTGGCGTCAAATGCAGCAGCCACACCAACGAGAGGGAGAGGGAGACGTCGGGGAGAGGGGAAGTTTTTCATATTTTTCTTTTCTAGCTTGTGCGCATTAGGGAGAAGGAAAAAGAAATTTAATTTAAATGGGACCCATTTGGGAAAAGACCAAAATGCCTCTAAGTTCATTTGGTCACAACTCTTAAACCGTAATTCGGAATCAAACGTACTACTAGTCTACAAACTCGTATCGATGAGCTCTACGCTACGGTACTAAGTTCAAAGCTTAAACTTGTCTACACAAAAAGTCAACTCTAGCCCCACTCATGGTCAAACTTGACCAAATTTGAATATTTTAATATTTTTGAAAAACGGGATGTTACAATCTACCCTCCTTATAAAAATTTCATCCTCGAAATTTTATACTCCAAAGGTGATATAATCACAGGTACAATTATAATCCATATGAACTCAAAAGAAAAATCGAAGCCATCCCATGCTATAAACATCAAGCATGCGGGCAATTTAAAAGTGAATGTAAATGATTCTCCTCCAAAGCTTTACATAAACAACAATGAGAAACTACTGGACAGATATCCCAATAAATTTATCATCAGTAGGAAATCGATCTTTAAATAAACGACAGCATGAAACATAATTTGAAAGAGGAATGACTTTAGCCCAAATCTATTTATTCCAATTTTTTAGAATCAAACATCTCCTTCAAAATTAACTCATATAAATCCTTACAAGTAATATCAACCGAGGAATACTGAGACAAAAAACATTTATCTGAAGAACCTAAAAGCACAACAAACTCAATTTAAGTAGCAATATGAGGGAAATTTACCTTGAAATTAATTGGAAGGTTCTAAGGTCTAGAGAAATTCATAGATTCCAAAACAAAGGCCCTACGATCCCATAGGAAAGAGCTTCCTTGCGACATATTTATAAATGGTTTCCCTAACAAACTATGTTCCCGTAATAGAATCTTTGAATCCTTACCAACAATCTAATGGTAACAATTAATTGGGAAATCATAGTTCGAACGCAAAGCTAGCCAGAAAGAGGAACCGAAATAAAATATGTTATCATTTCTAAGCTTATACAAATATTTGTCACGTCGAAAAATGAAAAACTATAGAATCTTTAAAAAGAAATCGCCACACAAACTTGCCAAGAAGAGCTTTATCAAGAGAAAACCAATGTTTAAGACCCAAGCATCTTTGAAACTCTGTTATCCGAACACACAAAATTTAAACTCTCTGGCTAACCCCTGCATCCTTGACTTCCTTACTTCCCCATTGTATCACTAGCTTTTTCCTTTCTTACAAATTTTCCAATTATCAAATGGCAGTTGCCCATCAATTCTGATCATTTGGAATTTGTAAACGTCATTACCAAATCTCCATTTCTCCTTTCATAGACCATCCACTAACCACAAACCATCATATACACATACCTTACTTAGAGAACAAACTCCCAAAATCACCAACGGGAGTAAAGAGAAAACAAACCTTACCCCAGTGAAAAAGATGCGAGTATCTAACATCCCCAACCTTTCCTGAGTACTGAACTTATTGATGTGTTCTTCTCAATCTTTAACAATTGTAAGGGAATCATAATACACTGCAAACCATTCCCCATTAAGGGAAATTTTATCCTTCCCAGTAAGTGGAAAAAGAATCATCTAACCTTTCCCCCATACCACAATTATACATTTCTTAAAGTATAGGTCTCAACACAACAATTCCAATCGTCCAATATTCATTCCTAGCCAAACCAACCGATCAGCCCTATATACTGATTTCAAAACAAAATTTACAACACTACTAACAAGTTATCCACCAGCAACAGCATAACCATATTCCAATTTATACCAAGTCAATCCTCTCAACTATATTGGAAAAACAATAATTCATATCCAAATTACCAACTGAAAGCCAACTCCTTTGGCCTTATAACAGTATTTCAAAGCATGCAGCATATCTTACTTTTTAGGATTACAAAGAGGACAAAGAGAATAACATAAGCCTTTCTTACATCTGCTGACATTGTTAGAAATTTTCCAAGAACTATAGACCAGCAAAAGAACTGGACCCGAAGAATCACCTCCAATTCCAATCAACATCCAAATTATCATAATCAAAGTCCTTTAAGCTTCCCTGACCAAAATCACAGTCACCTTTCTCAACGCCCTTCATCTAACAGAGGCCAGACATCACCATCACAGGAATTCTTCCAATTAAACTGTCCCCTGTTTTTGTAAGTCATAACCTCTATACTTACGTATTGTTCTTTTTCCGGTTCAAACTTTGATGCGAAGCATTTCCCAAAATCGATCTCTTTCTCCAATGATAACCCTCCAATGTTCTCAGGAAACACATTCGGAAAAACCTTTCACTACCGAAACAATATCAATTCTAGCTCATTAACTCAAAAAACAAAATAAAAACAAAATATCACTGCCTCTAGATCAAATTGTCAATTTCTCGCCTTTCTCATTTGTGGATATGCACAAAATCATTCTCGTCTATGAAAAATAATATTGAATTATCCTAAACTTTGTTGCCACTTGGTCCACTTTGTCACCAACCAACTCTATACTTATAGTGATCCATGCAATTAATTTACAAAACAACTTACTTTACGATTCGAGCCAAAAGCACAAAAGGTCACATACACAAGGTGGCTCATCAAGTTCACCACTATCAACCTTTAAAATGCTGATATATCGCGTCTCAACATCGTGCTAGAAACAATTGATATAGGAATAGGGTGCACCAAATATGCAACTCCCTAGGAAAGTAAACCTAGGGCTCTGATACCAAATTGTCAAGACCGCACTACCCAAGTCCTGCCTGCAGGACTTAATCACGCTGACTAAGTCCCTAAGCAGTCAACTACCATCATAATTACTAAATTCCATAGCCAAACTCTTAAATGCCAGAAAATTCAATAGAAATTTCGGCAGAGTTTCCTCTGTTTTTGGAACATTCCCCAAATACATATAATTGCAATTCCTGCAAGAAAACACATACCTATACATAATTCAATCTACCAGCACACATTTCCACACATACACCACAGCTCAGTAAATAACTTTTAACAGTCAAATAAATAAATATATATATATATTTTTTTTTCGCAGCTCAATTCAGTGTAAAATCTGAGCTGCCTACATACCATTATTAGTAGGGATCAAGCTCCCTGTAGTTCTTAAAATAATTTTGCATTTAACAATGAGAATGCAAATATACCACTCAATTTATTCAGGACATAAGTCCAACACAGGTATAATCATTCATACACAGACTTAGCAATAAACCATCAATCCACCACAATATTTCATCATATATTTAATTATAAACAATTCGTATACTGCATAATCATCAGAATAATTAAACCTTAATAATATTTCAATCACTTTTAGTTTCAATAAACTTTCCAAACCATTTAAAAGAATAATAATTAGATATACATATTATATCAGTGAAAAGCCACAAACGCATATACGAACTAATCATATATACCGGGCGTGTAATAACCATATATGAAGGACATTGCAGTGAAAAGCCACAGACATATATATACGAACACATCATATATATACCGAGCGGGTAAGCTAACCATGAAAACCCCAGTGAAAAGCCACAGATCATATATGTGAACAAATCATCATATACCGAGCGGGTAATAACCATTTCTGTGAAAACCATTGTCCTTCCATATATTTAAAAATGTATTTATAAATAATATCATAGCTTGGCGGCATAATCCATCGCCCAAGCACAATAATCTGGCGGCATGAACCATCGCCCAATAACTTGGCGGCATAAACCATCGCCCAAGTTACAACATCTCTACTTGGCGGCATACTCATCGCCCAAGTAGTCACCAACCTTGTTACACCCTACTCGGCAGCATACTCATCGCCCAAGTAGTCACCAACCTTGTTACACCCTACTCGGCGGCAACCTTGTTAACCTAATTTCCCCGATAGCCGGCGATGGTGGCCGGAAAATGACCCGAAACTCACGGTCAAATGGGTTATCCTCATTCCGTTCAAATAAGGAGGAATTTCACCAAATTGACCATGAAATTGGGTTCCTATGGTCCAAATTAAGGGGAAATGAAGTGACCTATAGCCGGAATCTCGCCGGAATCCGGCGATCAAAAGGTAGAAAGCTTACCGGATTTTTCCAGCTTTCCGGCAATCACCGCCGTTCCACGGGTTGTCACCGGTGGGGTTGGGGAGAGGAGATCGTGGGCTTCGATCCTTGGGTGGTTGCCGTCCAGTTCCGGCCGGCTATTGGCCGTTACCGGCGGAGGAAGGTTAGCTGCGGGTGGGTGTCTGCGTGAGAAAAACCAGCGGGGAAGGCTACTACTGACCGGAGAGATCGCGGCCAGACTTTCTCAGGTGATGGACTGCTTCGACTCATCGGAATTTGGCCATCTCCGGCGCCAAATGCAGCAGCCACACCAACGAGAGGGAGAGGAAGACGCCGGGCAGAGGGGAAGTTTTTCATATTTTTTTGTCCAGCTTGTGTGCGTTAGGGAGAAGGAAAAAGAAATTTAATTTAAATGGGACCCATTTGGGAAAAGACCAAAATGCCCTTAAGTTCATTTGGTCACAACTCTTAAACCGTAACTCGGAATCAATTGTACTACTAGTCTACGAACTCGTATCGATGAGCTCTATGCTACGGTACTAAGTTCAAAGCTTAAACTTGTCTACACAAAANTTGTGTACAATGAAAGTCAACTCTGGACCCACTCAGGGTCAAACTTGACCAAATTTGAAAATTTTAATATTTTTGAAAAAACGGGATGTTACAATCTACCCTCCTTATAAAAATTTCGTCCTCGAAATTTTATACTCCAAAGGTGATATAAGCACAGGTACAATTATAATCCATATGAACTCAAAAGAAAAAAAATTAAAGCCATCCCATGCTATAAACATCAAGCATGTGGGCAATTTAAAAATGAATGTAGATGATTCTCCCCCCCCAAGCTTTACATAACATCAATGAGAAATTACTGAACAAATATCCAAATAAATTCATCAACAATAGGAAATCGATCTTTAAATAAACGACAGCATGAAACATAATTTGAAAGAGGAATGACTTTAGCCTAAATCGACTTATTCCAATTTTTTTCAAAATCAAACATCTCTTTCAAAATTATCTCATATAAATCCTTACAATAAATCTCAGCCGAGGAATAATGAGACCAAATTATTTATCTGAAGAACCTGAAAGCATAGCAGACTCAATTAAAGTAGCAATATGAGGAAAATTTACCTTGAAATTAATTGGAAACTTCTAAGGTTTAGAGAAATTCATAAAATCCAAGACAAAGGCCCTACGATCCCATAGGAAAAAAAAACTTCCTTGCGACATATTTATAAATGGTTTCCCTAACAAACTATGTTCCCGTAACAGAATCTTCGAATCCTTACCAACAATCTAATGGTAACAATTAATTGGGAAATCATAGTTCAAACGTAAAGCCAGCCAGAAAGAGGATCCGAAATAAAATATGTTATTATTTCTAAGCTTATACAAATATTTGTCACGTAGAAAAATGAAAACTATAGAATCTTTAAAAAGAAATCGCCACACAAACTTGCCAAGAAGAGCTTTATTAAGAGAAAACCACTGTTTAAGACCCAAGCATCTTTGATTAATATGCAAACAAGAAGTATTCCAAGACACAGCAACTGATTTTTGACCACTAATAGAACCTATCCACACATACTTGCTCATTGCCTTGTTCATCTCTTTTAGGAAACCTGAAGGCCATTGGTACACCATAAAAGTATGGACGAACATTGAGGTTATATATGAATTAACCAAACAAACACACCAAATTATAGATAAGGTTCTACCACCTAAATATTCTTTAAACTAAAGGCCACCTCAAGAAAGCGAAACTCTTCACGGTTACAATGGTAGTATCCACTCGGGTTCCCATTACGCTCTCGCTGCGCAACTCTAATCACTACCTTTCCTTGGTAGTCGTCATCTAGTTATACGGCTTGTAGCTGCTCAAGTTTGATTAAAAGATCTAACGCCATGCTTTAATGTAAGGTAATGTACTATCGTTTGATCCTCCCATTCCCATAATGTTTCTTTCGCTCCGTGGTTATTCTAAAGCACCCTCACCAACGGTATCTTCTTGGTTCTCAAGACTTGGTCTTTAATATCAAATATTTGCATATGTTTTTCTTCTTCTAAACACCATTGAGCCTATCCATTTCTTTGAGGAAACCAAAACTAGACTCCCTGTATTCATTCTCTTGGCTAAAATAAAATTCTTAAAAATTATCTAACCTTCAAACTAAAATTTACCCATGGTTTAGTAATCACAATTAATTGAAACATACTTCGGTGTTGCCAAGACATGAGGCTAACACTTCCTAACTCTGGAGGAAGCAATAGTTTATAAGCAATTACTCCAAATCGCTCTTAAATTTCGAAAGGTCCAATAAATCTAGCACTTTACTTTTCATACTTCTTAAATTGAAATACACTATTCCACATGGAAACACGAAGGAACATTTAATCACCCCCTTCGAATTCCAAATCCCTTATATTATCCACATAACTCTTTTGTCGGCTTTAATCAAAATTGATGCACCTCAAGACAAAACGCTGGGTTTGATAAATCCCTTGTCTACCATTTTCAAATATTGAAATTTAAGCTCTCTTTTAGCTTCTAAAACCATTCTACATGGTGCCCTAACCACTGTAAACTTTACTGCTTTATCTGGAGGCGAACTAGGTAATTCTTTAGGAATGATTATCTAGAAATACTCTTCTTATTGGTATTTCATCTAATTCTTCCTTACTTTTTCTAGTATCAAACATCTGTATGAGCAAGATTTGCTTGATATCATTTCCTTAACCATTTCATTATACTCATGATAGAAATTACACTTTGGGGTATTTTTTTTTTTTTTTTTTTTTTTTTTTNGTTTTTTTTTTTTTTTTTTTTTTTTTTTTTTGTACACTCTCCCTTAAATGCTACTTCAAGTTTCATAGGTTCCTTAATTATATCTCATTTCATAAAATAATCCACTCATCAATTAATAAATATGATGTAGATATTATATCTAATACCGCAACTCAGCTATTAAGAAATCAAAATTAACCAAGAATATCTAATCACCTCTTCTTATAGCTTTTAAAATTTACATTCTTAAAATCCACATTCCTCATAAATTTTCTAATCCTCAAGTACCGACCAACTTAATTCTTTTCAATACTCCACTCGGCCACAAGGTAAAAGTCCCACAATTATTCTAATGAAAGCCTTAAACATTCTCTTAAAGCTTAATAAGGTCCTCAAGATTGACAATCAAGGAGAGAAGCAAAAGTTATTAATTTCTCCCAATATATATATATATATATTTTTTTTATCACCAATGAAAACAAAAGTCTTAGCACTTTTCTCAATAACCATCAAACATCATTCAACCTATCCATTATATTATTTTACATCCTCAAATCAAAATGCTTAATCTCCAAGAAAAATATACAATCCAAAAACAAAATCAACTCCAAAAATACCCATCTCAATTCACCTTAATATCTCCACAAATTTACTTGTATATTCAAATAAAATAAAATAAAAATATTCTTTAACCATCAAGATACACACTATGGTTGATATAAACCAAATTCAATACATAGTTCTCAAACTCCAAAGCTAAATTTCCAATCACATTACATCAACCAAATTTCTATCCATAATTATTTTAAATTAAAAAAATTTTCCCCCAAAAACACCGTACCAACGGCACTAACTCTTATTTGAAACAATTTCTCCTTAATTTAGAATGAGCCATACTTGTCCATTCAAACCTCTCATTGAAAGCTTCCTTACGATTTTAACCTACTTAACTTAAACAAGCTGAATTATTAAATCACTTCATACAGGTTTGCACATACTAACTCTTTCCATAATTGTGACCAAACAATATATTATTTTCTTCTACCAATCTTCTAACAAAATATTCCCGAACTAGCTTGATCATCAATAATATAAGTCCAAACAAGTAAAAAGGTTGTCGCTCATGTCAAAAACATTATCCACATACACATTTAACTTTGAAGAACAAGTTCCAAAATCACCATTAATATAATATCAAAATTAACCCACATTAAAATCCAACAAAGCTTTTATTACCAAAGCTCAAAGAATTTAAGAAGCCCTAAGAAATTACTCTTAAAATATACAACTCAAAATAATATAAAATAAAAACAAAACATCACAGTCTCTAGATCAAATTATCAATTTCTCGCCTTTCTCATTTGTGGATGGAGTTTCTCTCTCTCTCTCTCTCTCTATACATATATATATATATAGGTGCTATAAACCCCAATAGTCAGGGTCTATAGCATCCTCAATAACGTAGAAATTTTACACCATATGCAAAATTAATTGGGGCTTCTAATTTCAATTTCAATTAACCATGTGATAGGCACTTGATGATCACTTAGATTTTGCAGCCTCAATTAACACCCATGATTCTCCTCTCTGATACAGTTTTAAAACGCAGCCTCAATTTCAATTTCAATTCTCCAATATACTTACGATTCTCCCTAAATTGAAGCCACCTACGGCTTCCAGCAAAAGGAATCGAAACATATTTGGGGGAGGAAGAAAAACCGAGAAGCTTTGATCGGCTTCAATGGCAGGATTTGGGGATAGGCAGGGGAGCTTTGCATTTTCAGTTGGCGGCAATTGGAGAGGAAAATTGTCAGGACCGCACTACCCAAGTCCTGCCTGCAGGACTTAATCACGCTGACTAAGTCCCTAAGCAGTCAACTACCATCACAATTACTAAATTCTACAACCAAAACTCCTAAATGCCAGAAAATTCAACAGAAATTTCGGCAGAGTTTCCTCTGTTTTTGGAACATTCCCCAAATACGTATAATTGTAATTCCTGCAAGAAAACACATTCCTATACATAATTCAATCTACCAGCACACATTTCCACACAAACCACATCTCGGTAAATAATTTTAACAGTCAAATAAATATATATATATATATATTTCGCAGCTGGACTCAGTATAAAATCTGAGCTGCCTACATACCCTTATTAATAGGGATCAAGCTACCTGTAGTTCTTAAAATAATTTTGCATTTAATAAAGAGAATGCAAATATACCACTCAATTTATTCAGGACATAAGTCCAACACAGGTATAATCAATCATATAGAAATTATAATTAATTTCATATATTGCATAATCATTAGAATAATGAAACATTAATAATACTTAAATCACTTTTAGTTTCAACAAACTATTCAAACCATATATAGGAGTAATCACTATGTATATAGAATATATCAGTGAAAAGCCACAGACGCATATATGAACAAATCATATATACCGAGCGTGTAATAACCATATATGAAGGACATTGCAGTGAAAAGCCACAGATCATATATATATGAACACATCATATATATACCGGGCGGGTAAGCTAACTATAAAACCCCAGTGAAACGCCACAGATCATATATGTGAACAAATCATCATATACCGAGCGGGCAATAACCTTTTCTGTGAAAAACTATTGTCCTTCCATATATTAAAATAAAAAAATGTATATATAATATAATACCATAGCTTGGCGGCATAATCCATCGCCCAAGCACAATAATCTGGCGGCATGAACCATCGCCCAATAACTTGGCGGCATAAACCATCGCCCAAGTATATCCAATATCAAACCTCCCTACTCGACGGCATAATCATCGCCCAAGTAGTCACCAACCTTGTTACACCCTACTCGGCGGCATACTCATCGCCCAAGTAGTCACCACATTGGTGCCATGCATTTATGAATTCACACATTTACTTTATGAATGTAAATCAAATAAAAAGAANTGAATTCACACATTTACTTTATGAATGTAAATCAAATAAAAAGAATTAAATGTTCAATTCAATTCTCACATTCACGATAATCAATTATCATAACTCCAAGCTTCATAAATTCATATCAATTTCATTNTCATTCTATTTACAATCAACGATTTTTAGGAGCATCACTCCATGAATTATTTCAATTCTAATTCTAAATGAAATTCACGATTTAAACCATGTAAGTATATTCTAAAGACCTTCTTAGCCATCAAAACTACAATTTTCCTAAAAGTAAAGGAAGCAACGTCAAGCATACAATTCAACTCATTCTAAGCTGTACTATGAATATACACACAGATACAAAGTTGCTCAAGATCGAAGAGCTCATTCATACCTTATTAATCGTCAAGCCTTAATGAATAATAAAATATTTAATACCATAACATTGAAAAAGCCTTTACATCGGGAAGTGATGATAGTAAAACATGAATAATAGATTTGTAAATATTCCAAATATTCAATATCTCAACAAAATATTAGTATAATTATAATCCAAGGTAGCTTGAGAATGACATATACATGGAAGAAAATCATGCTTTCGGGAAAAACAACCTCACGCTTTGTATCTTTGTAAATTCATAATCTAATTCAAATCTTATCAAAATATAGTAAACACCTAAAGTCGCTCACAAGACTCATGGTATTCAAGCTTGCTTTGAACTGTGACCACCTTGACGATCTCCTTGAAGCTTAGTTGCTAAGTGTAACAACATAAAGAAGAGGAAATAGTATTAAATACTATTTCCAAGCAACATCCATAACAAAACTTTAAGTTAAAAGAAATTGAGTACACACCCCACTAGGACTCCTCAAAACTAGCACTTTCAACGTAGACTAAATATTACAATCATCCTCTCAAGTTCACTAGAACCAACCAATACATACAAAACACAAAAGTGCTTGCCACTAAAACCACAAACCTCAGAATGACAACTAGATCTAGTCCAAGTAATATCTCATTCTACACCACTCATCAAATAATCAACCATCCAAGAAAACAACATCACTAACATCAAATAAACAGACCAACTTATTAAAACACAAAGAAACCTTTCTTATCCAAAACTCTTTCAAAAACCAATTCTTCCAATTTACCAAATTCTATAGGAAAATCCAAAAGCAAGTTACCCAACTGCACTTCCATACTTTTAAGTATTAAATGCTAAAAATAAAAGATATAGTAAACCACTAACAAAATTAAAGCTCAATACAATCTAATTCCAACAGTTGTCAAATACATAGCTCAAAATTAGACAATTTCTATATACTTAAAATTTATGAGCAAACTATATATCAATGAAAAGTCCAAAAGATGGATAACTCAATTTTGATCTTACCTTGACCAAAGGCTATCGTAATTGGACGGAAAATCACGGATTCGAATCCCCTCTTCGTACCCATCAAAGGCGAGAGATTCGTGCTAAATGGATGGTGAAAACGGTTCTAGAAGGTCCAAAATATGAGGAAAGGACCACACCCATCGCCGGAAACAAGCCGGAATCCGATGATCGGAGAGAAACAAACACGCCGGTTTCTTCGAGTTCTCCGGCGATTCGCTGTATTTCACGGCCAAAATTCGAGGTGGGGAGATAGCCGGAGTCCTGGGCTTTCTTTTCTGGGTGATGGACCGGCTCTCCGTTGCCGGAAGAAGGAGAAACTTCCGCTGGAAGTTCCGGCGGCACAGTAACAAAAGAGGGAGTGAGCATCGGGCAGGGGAGGTGGTCGCGTGAGAGAAACCAGCGGGGAAGGCTACTACTGACCGGAGAGATTGCCGCCAGACTTTCTCCGGTGATGGACTGGTTCAACTCGCCGGAATTTGGCCATCTTCGGCGCCAATTGCAGCAGCCACACCCACGGGAGGGAGACGTCGAGCAGAGGGGAAATTTCTCATTCTCCCAGCTTGTGCGCCTCTCAGAGAAGGAAAAATAAATTTATTTAAATGGGACCCATTTGGGAAAAGACCAAAATGCCCCTAAGTTCATTTGGTCACAACTCTTAAACCGTAACTCGGAATCAAACTTACTACTAGTCTACGAACTCGTATCAACGAGCTCTACGCTACGATACTAAGTTTAAAGCTTAAACTTGTCAACAATAAAAGTCAACTCTGGTCCCACTTATGGTCAAACTTGACCAAATTTGAATATTTGAATATTTTTAAAAAAAACGGGATGTTACAGTTGATCAAGGCTCGACTAGAGCCAATCATCGGCTCCTCTTTTCCTCCTTCATGTTATTTGGTGTCCCTTCTTCCATGATTGTTGCAAGTAAGTAAAAAACTATATTAACATAAATAAGCTCAACAGCAGCTTATATGAATTATCAAAAAAAATTAAAATGTATATACTACAATCCCATTCCCCAAACTATAAATTATCAGAAATCCTCAAAATCCCCTAAAAATAATAACAAAAACTGAAACCCTACAATCTTAAAATCTAAAAACACCATAAAAATATCCAGAAACTAATAGATTGATACAAAGGTCTTACTGAAGATTAAAGGGTGAGAACGGTGAGGTTTGACTATTAGAGAGTGGGAGATCAAGTCTAAACAGAGAAAAGATTGCACAACTAATTTGGAAGCCGGTGAGGTTTTCATAATGATTTTTTAATCTGGATAGAACCAGATTGCGAATTGATTTAAAAGCAACTTTGAAGTTCTCTTGTCCATTACTGTCCAACTATATCTAGGAATAAGACTTGTCTCAAGTCACAAACTCGTATTGGCAAGATTTACGCAAGTGTAATGTGGTCAAGATCAAAACTTGACCACAAAAACTCAATCCTCAGATCAACACACGGTCCACTTAGTCAATCCAAATCAACCTGGTCAAAAATAATTTTTATTCTTTTTATTTTCATAGAATTGATTATTATAGTTTTAGAGTCTTATTTAGTAAGACACCATGATATGAAACCTCATCTACTTAGTTTATCATTTCTGCAAGAATATGACAAGGGGGTGTACCCATATGATTGGTCTACACATAACCAAGTGCTTTTTTTCTTCTTATGGCAACCAATCTTTAAGCTTCAAAAGCACTACCAAACACTATAAGTTAAGTTTTCAAAATTTCTTAAGTGCGATCTATTTGTATGGACATCACAGCTGTCTCTATATCCAAAAAAAAAAAAAATCTTTAGCCTGAGATAAAGTAGTCAAATAATGTCAAATAATAAACTCATCATTTAATTCTAACATATAAAGAAAACTAGATTCGACCTTTGGGATTACAAAAGGACTTTTGTCCAAAAATTACTAATGCCAAGCATTGTTCTTGAAATTCTCAAAAAAAATGTCAAAATGGTAAAACCTAACCTTCCGAGGGTTAAAATGGCCAGGTCATCCACTGTGAAAGGGAATCAGTTTTGTTTATTAATTTTAATTTTCTATAGCTGTATGTTACGAGATATAAAGAAATCTTTGGAATAGCATAATGACCTTTCCCCTTACTCGCCTACAATCAGTTTCATTATGAATAGAACTGTTCAAACAAATATTAAATAAACCATGTTGGCTTTCAACTTCATTCAAATTGAACACAGATTGAGATAGATACAAACATTTATGTGGTTTTAATTTAAAATATTTTTAATCGATTTGTGTTTCCTATATAAACAAGCTCGCAATCTCTGTAGAGCATTGCAAATTTTCGAAAGAAATGGGATGTATAATGAAGAATATTTTCATGTTAGCAATAATGCTTGCTATTGTAGAGATATTGAATGAGACGGATGGGGTTTAAGGTGGTGGGGATGTGGGAAATATTCTTCAGAGTTAGTTCTCTACAAGCTGGCACCTTGTGCCACTACTGTTGTTGCACATGAAAAGAATGCTAAGGTTTTAACTTAGGAAGTCCAAAAAATCAAAATTGAATTACTAAATTGAGCTCAGCTTTCAAATATGAAATTAAAAAGTCCAATTCTTCGTAAAACCCATGCTCTCAAAGCTTTGCAGACTTGAAAATGGCATCAAAAAACTAACTACTCAAGCTCAAGGATGACTGAAATTAAATACACAAAAGAAATTACCAAAACAACTACCATTTTGCAATAGTCACAAGAAGCCATAAGACTTGAATTGCAATATAGAACGACATCGTTTAATCTAAACATTGTCGTTCAACTTAAACTAAGGTTTTAAACAAAGCAAATTCAAAATAAAACAAAGTAACGGTAACAAAATAGTTCTTATTTTTTTTCTGAACCAATTCTCTCTTACTAAAACTTTCTTCATCAATGTTTGTTGAGTGGATATTATCCTTATCCAAGTTTTACTTGGCATTTCCTTGTTAATTTTAGGTTCTTGATGCACTTATGATTGTGGATTGATTTGATTTGTATGTTGATGAAAAGTTAGTGAGTTTGGAAGATTTCAAGCGAAATGGAAGCTACTTTGGATCGCAATGAGAATTGAAAATTGAAGAAAATTTGTCAAAGAAGAAAGACCAATGTCTGCGTTCTACCCCTGGTGCCTAGGAGCTTTACATTGTAGGAAAAGGTAGAGAGTATGGAGCTTAGGCGCTAGCTAGTGGCGCCTAGGCATTGCAGCATTTTTTCCAGGTCATCATTTATGGCGCTAGGCGCCATATCACAAAGCCTACATGCCATTACAATTTAATCTCCATTTTGGGATATTTTCTAGGGGTATTATTTTCCATCTTAAGTAGGTTTATAAATAGATAATGATAGGGTTTTAGTAGTGGAGGGGTGGGGGCTGGCTTCCTCTTTTAGAAAGGAAAAGGAGCTTTGAAGGCTTGGAAAAGGATTTGCGTTCTTCTTTTCTCTTCATCTTTTTTCTATTTTCCTTTACTTTTAATGCTTAGATTTATTATTACAGTTTTTCATTTTCTTTTTTATGAACTAAAATTTTAATTCCTAGGGTTTTAATGTAGCTAAACTTGAAGTGTTGAATTGTCTTGAATTTAATTGAAATATTTTACTTTCTTCTCGAGCATTCTCTACTATTCTTCATGTGTCTACTTAATTGATCATTAACTAGTTGATTTGTTAATTGTAAGGAAACCAGAAGGAGAATTATGTGTTGAATTCTTTGTTTTGAATGTCAAAAGCTGTATGTAGGATTTGTTTAAATTTTTCATAGCTTGTGTAGTTGTTCTTGAACCATTAAGCTTAATGAGTCATTAGGAGTTCTCATTATTGTAGAGGAATCTAGGAAAATGTTTTGAAGACTTTCTGTGAGGAGAATTATGCTAGAATAAGATTTTTTGACAATTCAATATGGAAAGTTTAGGTGAAATCAAACACCCTAGGACCTATATTGATTAAATCTGTTTCCTTTTTATAATTTTAGCACTGCATTTAGTTTAGTTTTAGTATTTTCACCTTTAAAAATTCCAAATTCAATTTAGGTTGTTCAAATAGAATTAGAGTTAGTATATTTCGATAATTAGTTATCAACAATATGGGATTATACTTGCACTACAACATTTACTATCTATAATAACATAATATTATAGCACGATTTGTAGCTATTTCCAAATAGATTTTATAGCTTACCAAAATAAAAGGTAACATTTTTTATTTTTTTTTTAGCATAAGCAGGAAACACTCAAGTGGACCAAATTTAAGCCTGGAAAAACATAAACCCAAAATTTATGTGCTGCCTTAGTCTCTCACCTTTCAGTCTTTCCTTCTCTTTCACCCAAAATTTCAATCTCTATCTCTCACCTAAAATTTTCTCTCTTCACAAAATTTCCTCTCGCACACTTTCTCTTCACAGAACCTTTACCACTTTCACTCCACTCTTATCATTCTCACTCCATCTCACACCACTCTGAATCTACTGAGACCAATCACATATGTTGCAAGAGCAACCACTAGGACCCACCAGTGTGCGAGCAACCATCGACGCACCAAGACACATCACTTGTCACAAAGGGGAGCTTTTTCTTTCATGTTTCAAGAAAGAAGAGATTTGGCATGTTTTCCATTAGGTTAAGGGTAGAGCTCATAGCTACAATTAAGTATTGGCCTGTTTTCCCCTCTCTAACTTGCGTGTGAGCGACCAACAAGGCATCGAGATCCACAGCGTGCGAGTGACTGATAGGATGCAATTTATATATATTTTATGTACCTTAATACTTGATTTGAGCATGTTTTAGGTAAATTTGAGCTTAAAGTGATGGAAAATGAAGAAACAGTGGCAAAATCGTAATTAAACAGAAGAAAATGAAGAAGTAGTGGAAAAACCGTAATTAACTGGACATTGGCAGCAAGGCAGTGCAGCCCAGGTGCAATGCCCAGGTGCTTGGATGGGTGCGAATTTGAGCGTTTAAGCACGTTTTTGTGATTTTTTAGCCCTAGGTTTTAGTATAAATATGTTTTATCATTATTGTAAAGAGGGTAGCCGTTTTTAGAGCATAAAAAACATCAAGAGAGAGATTTCTAACAATTATGAGTAGCTAAATATTTCTCTTGGGTAAGAGTATCATTCATTGCTAAAGTATAAGGTGTGAGACTTGGTTTAAAGTTTTAATTCAATTTTAATTATTCAATTTGTGTTCTTCCATTTTATTTGTTTATTATTCAATTCTCTTTTGATTATAATTTGGATCTGTTATAATTATTTGTGGATTGGGTATTTGCTAGTTAGGAGTTCAATCGTATTGAATGTTCTATGTTTAGTAGCACTTTGATTTTAATAATTGCATGCTAAGCTTTTGTTAATTTCTTAGGAGAATGCATAATAGATTAAAGTCTTACAACGTTTGTAGGACTTGTTTATTGCTGGTTGCTATTGTTCTTAATGCTGTTCTGATTTGATTTAGATCACGTTGGTTTAGATATTTTAGAATTAGGATTAATTTACGATCGTATCTGAATTAATTAATTGTGAGAGTTAGAATAAAATTGGCCGTGCTATTTTATTTAATCCAACATTGAATGATTATTTTTGGATATATTTGTGTCTGTGATCACCTGTTCTTTAGTAATTGAAGAGACTCTGACCCAAGGTTTGCTCCAACTATTATTTTCAATATTTATTAATTTGTTTGCTTTAATATTTGAATTTGCCAACATAAAATCTCCCTTTTATCTTTTTAATTTTACTTTAATTGGAATAGAAACAATTGATTATCAGTCTTTGTGGAATCGACTTGAACTTGCCGCTACTACAGTAGTGTTTAAATTTAGTAATTAATTTTGGTGTTTACGACACACATCAGTGACCAATGAACGACCAAGAAGCCCTCTATGATTCTCTGCTGAAAGTTTTAGCTTTGCCTTCTATAACCCTCTTTGACTCTTTGCCATCTTGATTTAGGGTTTTTCTTGCACCTATGTTGTTTTGTTTTGTTTTGTTTTTTTCCTTTTCCCCTTAGAAACCGAGATTTATGGCAAATGTAAGCTACTTTATAAAGATTTTGGTGTATCAGGACTTATGAGACCGATCTAGTTTTTCATATGTCTAATGTTTTTTCTTTTTTTTTTCGATTAAGGTTGGTAGTCCTTTTTTATTTATGATTTTGGTTTCTTTAAAAAGTCAATATTATTTTCTTCATCTAATGAATCTTTAAATTTGTGCCTTGATCTTCTTGATAGTTAAACCAGAGAACCAACTTGATGTAGTGGAATCTTTGTGTCTTGTTTGTTTATTAGCAAGCTCAAGAGTTTCAATTCGTGGTTACAGGAAATTTTTGAGGCATTAGCTATTTTCTATCTCATCTTTTATGTGGATCTTCTCCAATTTCTTTGTTGCTGTTTTTTTTTTTTGCTTACACGGTGAACTGGGTTTTGATTACTTTTTGTTTTAGTCATCATTTTTTGTTTGAAATTGTAAACCTTTTAATGGTTCATTGAGTTTTGGTTTCCAAGTCACTATTAATAGCAAAGTTGGAATTTTTATATGCTTTTTGTTTTTTGGGTTCTTTTTCATGTAAAGTTTGAAAATAGTAAAACAAAGGTAATTGAGGAATTCAGTGTGAGATTGATTCTTTATTGTATAATTAATTGAGGAATATAGTTTCTTCTATTCCAAATTGATTGATAATTAGTTACACAAAAAGCTGAAACTACAATAAATACTCAATTTTGTAGCTTTGATTGAACATTAGGTTGAGACCTAGCTTGAATTGCAATACTGAATGTCTCTACTTTACTTTCAGCTAGTCCAAATGGGGATGAAAAAAGGAAATAATAACTCAAAGTAACTTTTTTGGTTCCCTTTGATTTTTCTCAATCTAGGGTTTACATGAATACTTCTAATTATCAATTAAATTTTTTCTTCACATTATTCTCCTATTGCATATCCTTTTATTTAAACCATCAATATTCATGCATACTACCATAGGCATAATTATCACAATCTCAAATTCCATGAATTTGTTACTATAAATAATATTATGGGTTTGAGGTTATAACTTGTCTTATAAATATAGTTATGTTAGATTGTTAAGTAGTTTGGTAGTTGTTAAATATTGGCATACATTCTATGTTTTCATGTGCAAGTAGATATATTTTTCTCAAGAACATATTAGTTTTCTTCTTTCTTATATTCATAGTAGTTTGTCTTTATATAACTATGCATGTCATTGCGGTTGGAATTTGAAAATTAGAGATTGAATGGATTATTGAATTCAAATCCAATGTTAGTTTACATTATTTAGTAGTCATGATGTTTGTTTCTTTACTAGAGCAAGTGTAAACACGTACACTAACTGTCGATTCGTGTTTAGAACTGAAATATGAGTTTATCTTCGACGTAATAACGTTGTTCAAATGTATAGTGGACTGAAAAACTTCTTTTGTAGTTCAATCAATACTTAAATGGAGTGACAGAAAAAACATGATCGATTGAAGTCCCAACTTGAAGAAATGAAAGAAGTTGTGTTGTTATTGGTGAAAGATTAAGTTAGTTGTTGTTAATCAGGTTAGCTATTTTTCTACAGAGTGGTGACAAATGAAATGATGATGCAATTGGTTGCACCTATTGCACCTATCAATACTCAATTGGTGACGTTTAAGGTTCATGTTCTTGTTTAAAATAGTTTAGGACTACTGCAGAGTCCTAAACTATTATCAATTCTAGGTATAAATTGTATAAACTACTGGTTTGTGAGTTGCATGCTTAACCAATAATAAGATATAAGTTGTGCAATGTTTGTTTATGAACTGTTGTTGTGCTTGTGGCTGTATGTGTTGATTGTAAACTGCTGGTTATTACTTCGTCATATACTTCTTTTTTCTTTTCTCACCTTCTCATATATTTCTTTCTTTGGTATTGTAAATTGTTCTGCTTTTGGTTATGCAATTTGAAAGCATTGACTATGTGGTATTTGTGAAACAAGAATTTTATGGCTGTCCTATTTATTTATTTTTTCTCTTTTCAATGCAACTAGTTGGCTGTGAAACCTGCATTATATACTTTTTTTAATGGTGACTTTATTTTAAATAGTTCATCAATTTTAGTTGTAAATAAAATGTATAATAGACAATTTGGTTTATGAGTTGCATTCTTAGCTAATAAGATAGACAGTCCAAGCACTTTTTGTTTGTGAATTGTTGTTATGCTTGTGGTTGTATATGTTTGTTGTGAACTATTGGTTATTACATTGTCATATACTTTTGTTTTTCCTCATATCTAATATACTATTCTTTTTGTATTTTAAATTGTTATGCTTTTGGTTCTACAGTTTGAGAGCATTGACTTTGTGGTGTTTGTGAAACAAGAACAATCTGGCTGTTCAATTTCTCTTTTTCTTTTTTCTTTTTCAAATGCGACTTTAAAGCTATGAAATTTGCATTATATACTCTTTAATGGTGAGCTTCTTTTATATGTGCTAGAGTGTTGGGACTACCATATCCAATACCAAATGTAAGTTGTTGGATTGGACTGGATCAGAGGAAGTAGTTGCTGAAGATTATTGGTCATCACGTGATCCAAAGGTGGTTGTCCATCACATTCCTCTCGGACCCAGAGTAGTGAGAGTATCGGTGGATGTTGCAAAGAAGCCCGATGCATTCCTCTGGAGGCCATAATTTTATATATATGACATGTATATAGGATGTTGTAGGCACTATAGTTGCATGGCAAGCCGATAGAGTTATCATGTAAACATTGTCGTGGGATAGTTCTAGACATGTGATGGATTCAAACATTTTTTATTTTGTATAGTTTAGACTTGTGGAATCTGCTACTATAGATTCATTTTTATATAACTTCATCTGTAGTTGAGACTTGTGGAATCTGCTACTATAGATTCTATTTTATATAACTTAATATATAGCTGAGACATGAAATTTGCTACTATAGATTGAATTTTATATATAATATTTTTAAATTTAATATTAATAGCATTTTGAAATAGCTGTAAAAGCATGTACAAATTACAAATCAAATTTGTAGCACCATTAAATTCTATGTTTACTACAGAAAAAGTGCTATCATATTAAGTGATAAGGAAATAGTTGCATTTTTTTGCACTATGTTATCAAAATCAATACTATAAAAATGCTATTAAAACTTTGCACTATTGCTGAAGTCTATAAATAACAAAATAACAATGATATTGTACAGATACTATAATAAGTTGGAAACACTGTTGTTTAGCATTTTTATAGGCTAATGAATAGCCTATCCAAAATGCTACAATAGACCCAGGACTTTTGATAACATTGGATGACTTAGCATTTTCAGGAATGCTACAATTGCGTATACATAGCGTGTATCATATGTTTTAATAGTTAGTATATGTCATAGTGTTGAATTTCATCACTTTATTACTTATTTTACGATAACGTGCACTTGCATTTCTTTTAATTTTCACAACAAGTTTATTGTGACGACCCGGATCTAAAAAGCTAGAGTAAGTGTGGGCGGGTGCAAAGGGCACTGGCAGGCTACCTTACTGGCATAGCCAGAGTAAGTGTAGGCGGGTGCGAGGCACTGGCAGGCTACCTTACTGGCAGAGATCGGTGTCTAATCCCACATCGCCCGGGTGTGGAAGGGGTCATGTGGTAATGGTTCAAATGTAAAGTGAGCACTCTCTTAACAACCAAGGCCTTTTCAGAGCGTTTGGCTTCAGAGTTGGAAGAACTCTGGGGTTAAGCGTGCTCCAGTGGGAGCATTCCTATGGGTGACCCCCTGGGAAGTCTAACCAAAAACTTCATACTGTCTGAAGTACGGTGGCTAAATTGGAGACAATATTGGTTGGAGAGAGAGTGTGGTGTTAAAAATGGTATCAGAGCCTGTACCCGGCCGGAAATGTGCCAGCGAGGACGCTGGGCCCCAAAGGGGGGTGGATTGTGACGACCCGGTTCTAAAAAGCTAGAGTAAGTGTGGGCGGGTGCAAAGGGCACTGGCAGGCTACCTTACTGGCATAGCCAGAGTAAGTGTGGGCGGGTGCGAGGCACTGGCAGGCTACCTTACTGGCAGAGATCGGTGTCTAATCCCACATCGCCCGGGTGTGGAAGGGGGTCATGTTGTAATGGTTCAAATGTAAAGTGAGCACTCTCTTAACAACCAAGGCTTTTTCAAAGCGTTTGGCTTCAATAAAAAGATATACTTAGTAATTTTTGGTCCATATTTGGTAATTTTGTCTTACGGAGTAATATTTTCCAAAATCAGTAACTTTTTTCCATACTTAGTAATTTTTGGTCCATAATTGGGTAATTTTGTCTTACGGAGTAATATTTTTCAAAATTAGTAACTTTCTTCCATACTTAGTAATTTTTGGTCCATATTTGGTAATTTTGTCTTACGGTGTAATATTTTCCAAAATCAGTAACTTTCTTCCATACTTAGTAATTTTTGGTCCATATTTGGTAATTTTGTTTATGGTACCGTTGCAGGGGATTATTTTGATTATTAATATCGATACTAGGTGATTCTAATTTTAATTTGAATCTTTATTTTTCTTTCTTTAAGTTTGTTTTTATTTTTGGTTTTTTTAAGGTGTGTTCTAAGGTGTATGAGACAGTGTAAAAGCTATGAGTTGATCCCTTTTGATTTTGAAGTTGAAAGAACTTGTCGTTAGAATCAAAAGGAGAAAAGAGAAGCAATTAAACTGTTGTAGTTTACCGTGGATGAACCTGATGAGATGGATAATAATAGCACTTATCAGGATTAAGCAATGCTTATTGTTATAGAGACACTCTCTAGAGTATGACAACCTTTCATTGAAGCTAACAACTTTGAGATCAAGCTGGCTATGATTCAGATGGTGCAAGGGAATAGTTTTGTGGTTTGCCAAGTGTAGGCCTAAATGCTCATATATCAAATTTTATTGAGTTTTGTTATACTTTCAAGCTCAACGTAGTTCCTATGGATGCTTTCAAGTCAGCTAATTGCTGCTGCTTTTTTTTTTTAAGGTTATCATTTATGGTGCCTAGGCACCCGATCACATAGCCTAGGCACTATCACGATAATGATATTTGTTGTCAACAAGAGCTTTTTAACTATGCAAAACACTGGATCTCAACAAAGTATGAGTTTGGAGGTTGGTTCTTTTGTTGAGGTGGAATGGGTTTTGAGCAAGGTTTAAGTGGAGGTTGTGTTTCAAATGGTTTAGTGTTTGGAGAAGGGCTGGTTAGGGCTTTTGGTTTCTCACTGTAGAATTCTATGAGAGATTTCCATTTTGTTGTTCTGGGGCTAGCTTTTGTATTTGTTTTTCAATATTGTTGGCTATGTTTATGGTGTTATCCAATGACCATACAAAGCTTAGCTTGAGTCTTTATTGAATTGGGATTGAAAGTCCTATTATATATCTAGACACAAACTGCTTTTCATTTTCATGTAGATTGTTCATAGCATTGAGTCTACAGAACTCTTTAGTGTAAGAGTCAACATTCATTCCCCTCTGATTGCATTGATGATATCTTTGGAAAAGGATCATTTCATAGTCATTGGGTAAAAACCATGCACCTCATTAATTTCATCATCTTAGACCGGTTTGGATCGAATTTTTACTGTTTCTTCTTTTGTTATAGTTTAGCTGTTCCAGTTAAGCTGAGGCCCCTCCCCTTAACTTGTAAGCAACTAACTTAACTCTTTTATCCTCAGCTACATTCATATACTCAAAAAATATGTCCAAGGATTTCAACCAGTCTAAGAAATCCTCAATCCCCATAAGTCCATCAAAATTCTAAATATCTAACTTCAATTTAAATTCATGTGGTTGATAATTGGAATTCTACCTGCTAGGTTCTCCATATGCTGGTCGTTAATGATTTCTTTCGCCCAATAATTCCAAATTCTTCATCAAAGTCTGGTTTAGGTGTCATTTTTTCATGGAAATCGATTTTGAGGTGGATTGTGCATAACCGGAGCTGGGATCCTTGCTCGCTATGGGAATGGAGTGTTGGTGAGATCTGGATCTATGTGAGCTGAATTTTGTTGATAAGGTATTCTAAAATTGTTATAGGCGTCCACAAGGTACATCTTGTGCTCTTCTTCTAATTTCAGCTAGAATCCCCACTATTCCATTGTTCAGTAAGCACAAAGTTGTCAAATCACAGTGAGACCTTCCAACTTTTGTTGTACCCTTTCAATAGATTCCTCTAGCGTCTTCATACCATGTTTATCAACAAAAGTATGGCTACTGCCTTCACAAGAGTTAGCCATCAAAGAATAAAAAAATCCATGCTCTAATAACAACTGGCGTAGGAAGTCCATATTAAGTCGAAACAGCTGAATAACTAAATTGAGCTCAGAGTTCAAATATAAAACTCAATAGTCCAATTCTTCGTAAAACCCAAACTCTCAAAGCCTTATAGACTCGAAAGCGGCTGATTGGCATAACATGTTAATATTTTTATGTCACTTTTTATATTGAATTTTAGCTAGTTTAGAATTAATTGTTAATCAAAAGTACTTAATTATTGTATCTTTCTATTTTCAATAAAAGAAAGACAAAAGCTGGAATTACTGTATTTATGCGAAATCTTTACTGAGAAAATTATATCTGGAGCAACACTTTGAAGTTTTGTACGATTCTAGTTGTAAATGATTCATGATTCACTAGGCTTTAATTCTGTAAAGTTTCATTGCAATTTATTTGGCCAATCAGTACAAGTTTGATTTAAAAGTTCAACAATTTCATCAGTTACGGCAGATTTACACTATCTCTGGGAAGTTGGAATTTGAGTGTCTTCCTAATGTTCAAATTGTGTAAACAATATATTCCCAGAAAGATAAGACATAGAACTGACTTTTTCAACCAGAATAAGTGAATTCAGAGTTAATTTTGTCATCCAAAGTGTGCTTGGAATATGCTGATAGACACTGGTGATATGAAAGGAAACTATCTTTGCTTACTAGGATGACATTTATGATTGGACTGCCATGTCATCACACTCCAGCCATGTGTACGAATTTTGCCACATCATATGCCATATGGGAGGTCAGATTATTCTAATTATATTAATTGGAAGAATATTTAGAATAAAAGGAATTAGAGTTAGAGTAAATTTGATTCCGAAGGAGATATGAGATGTTTCCTAAATCCTAGTGTGAACATAAAACACAAAATACTCTTTTATACTTGTGGTGGCTGGCCATAGAGGGGAATTATGGGAGTTTGAGATTATGTATACATGTTATCTCCTAGGTTTTAAAGGGATTCTAGGGTTAAATCTCTCCTAAACCTTTCCTATAAATACCATGCAACATTGAGATACAAAGGAGAATTTCACTACTACCATCCTCACAGCCCATACGACTGCAGCTCTCTCACAACCCTCTCTAGCCGCAGCTCTTAATTTTTTCCCCATTTTCATAGCAACATTAGTACTTTCTAGGTTTTTATTTTGTTTCATAAGGTTCTCACATAGAGAAGTTATGATACACAAAGCCAAAATCAAGTAGAAATTCGGCCAGCACCTTGGAGGAATCAACCTTGTGATTTTGGATCATAGTTTGGAGAAGCCAAAAGAAGAAGATTGAGGAATAAAATCCAGCAGCCATTAACTTTAGATTTGATTCTTTACTCTTATTCTTTTTGTTATTTAATATGTGTTGTCTCTTGATTATTTGATGGATATTATAGAGATGATGTGTAGCTAAATTTTCTATGAGGATTATGATGTAGCCCTATAATGACTATTTAGTGTTTAATGCATATTTAAGTTTGATTCACGTTTAAGGTTAATATTTCATTGTAGTTCTTAATGATGCCATGAAAAGGTGGATAGATTTAGTATTTATATTGGGTTAGGAATAAACGATATAAATATGGATGGGGCAATGAAATACATGGTTATAGGAATATTGCATGCCTTAGTGACAAGTTTGACAAGAACATATTGGGTTTGCATGTCTTAGGGCTTAAATTTCGGTATTTAGATTAGGGATAAGTAAATACCTTGTGCTTGCTAGATTAGAATGCATTGAGGAATCAACTTCTAGTCACTCATGGTCAAAGGGGGGTTAACATATGAATCTATAATGCATTAGGGCTAAATAGGCTTAAAAGTGAAGTCATAATCCTTGTTTTATTAAAACATTTGAAATACTTGTTTGCTGCCTTGCTTTCAATTTTAATATTGCTTACTTTTAATGCATGCTTTGCTACTCAAACAATCAATCAATCAACACTCTTTTTACTTTTATTAATTTGTTGAACAATTGATTTATCATTGAAACTAGACACATTATTCCTCATGGGATCGATATAGGTTTTCTCAAATAAAACCACTTTATTACTTGTTGATTAGTGCACTTGAGAGCACGACAAGAAAAAAAGGGCTTTTTGTGATGGAAGCAAATTTGTCACAAGGCATAGTATATGTGACAGAATCGTCTCTAAAACCACTTTATGTGACGGATACTAATCCGTCACACACCTGTCGCAATAGACCCAACACAAAAGATTTAAGCGACCACTTATTGTTTCTCCATGATAGAAAACTGACATTTTGTGACGGCTTAAGTTGGTCACAACTATTGATGCAAGTTCTGACATATGGGCGAGTCGTCACCAACAAGGCTTCAAAGATGACGTATGGTCCATCACAGATTAACCATCAGTAACGGTTTTGTGACAACATGCCATCATGGTAAGTTAAGTGTGACTGAAATTAATTCGTCACACAATAAACTTTAATGAGACATTCGCCGTCACAATATAACATCTGTAACGGTCTTGTGATGGTAGGCCGTCACATTAAACATACTGTGACGATCTATATACCGTCACTTGTGAAAAAAAGTGATGTAATGCATTAATTCCATGCCCGGTATGAGCCGTTATAATATAACATTCATGACGGTAGGCCATCACATTAAATATACTGTGACGATCTATACACCTTCACAATAGGCATTTTATTCATTTTTTTCCAGAAACATTTTTTCAATTATTTTTTATTTCAGTAATTTTTTCTCACCCATTTTAATATTTATATGGTGTCTCTTCATACAAACACAGCCCATTAAATATGATAAGTAAATAGTACAATTCAAATAGAATAAGTAGTCAAACAACACTTTGAACTTCATTTAACATTTGATATAAATGGTTCAAAAATCTTAATTGGAGCACTTGTCCTATTACATGCTTCATTGAAAAAATTTCCAATACAATTGGATGTGTCCCTCAAAAATACCTCATCTACATACCAAAACAGCACACTGTTGAGATTATGTTCAAATTTCACAACATGCTCAAAATGTTTTAACATTTCTCTTCTCTTATCCTCTTGTCCAAGCACAAATTTCATAATCAATTGCATGGTAAAAAATGAGCTTCAGAAACAAATATGCTTAAGATATATACATATCATACCCCAAAGCTGAACTCAAAATCTTTTAGTTTTATTTTATTTTATTTTAACTATATGTAATTTGAACCTTCAAATATTACTTTTTTTCCAAACTCACAGTCCCGATTAACTTTAATCTGGTGATAATTAGGCAGCAAAATATAACAGCAACACTAAGAGAAGTGAAAGAGAAGTTAAGATTGGAACCCGTATTTACCTTTCTAACAGCTTTAGCTAGCAATTTTCCGTCCAAGACCAAATCATCTGGAACATCAGTTCCCCAAGTAGCAACTCTTTTCTCCTATTCTGAAGCAGGAAAGTCTGTTTATTTGAAAAAGAAATTAAGTGTTATATAAGCTGATAAGCACCATTAGACAAATATCCAACAAGAAGCTATTAAAACAATTAAAGCTAGAATGCTCACCTTCATTGGCCTCTTTACGTGCAATGTTAGCCTTCATAAGATCTGTTGCAGCCTCAATGCCAGCAGCACTTGTACATGTACAGTAGCTATTATGAATCAATTGCTTGCTGTTTCGAATCAAATGTGCACAAAAACAATAGTAAATAGCTAGACAAGTTTTCAATTGCAGAAAGTATAGTCAGCAAGAATATTTGAAGACTGTCATTCAAAATTTAGCAATAAAATCAACAATCTAGTATAATGCAAACTAAATACAAATCAAAGATATACTTTAAACGTGTATAGCAATGTTTGTGCGCATGTAGTATATAAATTCTCTCATCATTTTAGAGTAGAAAAAAGAAATAAGACCAGGAAAACAAAAGAAAGAAAATTTGACATATATAAGAAATGTCCTAACTCTTAATGTACAAGTAATAGGCGAGGAAAATAATTGGATTGTCTTCCATGATCAGATCACTGAAGTTATTAAGTCCTCCAGCTGAACCATGTTGCTTTTTTTCCTTCAAATATCTATAACCATGAAAGCACCAAAGAATAAAAAACTAACAACAACTGGATTAAACTCTTGAATTGTAAATAAATAGTTCAGCAGACAACCAAAAATCATGAATATTACCTAACTGGGACTTTAAGCTCATTAGATACTGAGGATACATATAATGCGAATTCGCACTCCTCATATACACCAATGAGAAAAAATATGTGCTAGGTTTGGAATCTGTAAATCAAACAATGGTTTTAACTACTTTGCACAGTGATTTACTACAAATTACAAATACATAGCCAGAACCATTCAATAAGTTTTCTTCAAGAACATACCCTTTTACAAACCAAAATAACACATGTTGAGGTTATATTCAAATTTTGTAACATGCTCAAAATGTATTACATTAATTTTGTTTCAACTTCCAAAACACAATTTGTTGGTTGAAGTATTTTGTGCAGACGAGTAATGATCAAGCGATTATCCTCCTGTTAGGCATGAGGATGTTCAGTTACTTCCTAGCAGCCTTGAAACCATGTGTTCCAATTTCTATCCAAAACAAATTGGAAAATGTTAGGCAAAACCAAAGTTGAAAATTGAACAACATGTTAATCTCCCAAGTTCAATAGTGCTTTGACAAAGACAAACCATGCAATTTTCCTTTATGCAATTTTCCTACAAATTCTTTATAACTAAGACTATAAAGATTGATTTACATTGTTATTCACTATAAAGATATACTGAATCTTCCTTTATGCAATTTTCCTAGAATTTTTTAAATTTTTCACCGCTCCATATTTTTATTTTTTATTTTTATCTTCAGTGAAAATTAAACTGCATGGTTACAGCAAGCTATGAACGAAATTTCAAATTTCAAACTTCAAACTTCAACTTCCATTTCTATTCCATCCTTATTTTAATTCATGTAAAAAAAATTTCCCTCCCTAATAAAAAGAAAAGAAAAGGAGATATACACTTATCCTGTATAGATACATTGAATATCACATCTGGATCAAGAAAAGCCAAAAAGCCATTCAAAAAACCACATCACAAACTCAGTGCTTGCCAAGTGAATTTCACTAATTCCTTAAGTCCAATGTACAACCTATATTTCACTTGCCTTTTAAGTATTTCTTACCCAAGTTTCCTTTTTCTTAGTAGGGGAGAAGCCTAAAATAGACAAATGGCTCTAGAATAACATACATCATAGAAATAGGAAAGCTTTCCAAGGTAAATTATTTTCATGAGAATATGGTCATATGAATCCTACGACTATTCAATGGATAATAATAATAAAAAACATGCTCAAAATATAACATGATCAATTCTACATTGAAAGAATGTACCGCAACGCAATGCACATACATCAATAAAATAATAGGACAAAAAAAAATGAAACTGTAAACGAACTCTATGAAACAGAATTCATTACCAACAAAAGGATTAGAAGATTCCATCGAGAGAACGTAGAGTTATAATTACTTAATTATCAAAAGTTCTTAAAGCAATTAAAAGAAGAAAAAATAAATTAAAAAAGACCAGGCTGAAAGTGAGGGACATGATACATGTTACTATGTCTCAAAAAAAATATTCCCATCAATTTAATCCTGTTGAAACATCTATCGAACCTAAAACAAAATTGAAAAATGAACATATACCAAAAAACATTTTGTTGTCAAAGCTGCAAGAAAGTATAAGCATTTCCATCTACAGGTTTGCCTACAACATATTCCTTAATACAATAAAAAATACCATGGAAATTAAATTTCTAAGCAATATGCAATTAATACATGCAATCAGATTCTCATGGTCTCTCATCATTTCTTTAAGAATTCTCCAACTTTTTTGCAAAATCCATTATATAGAATGAACTTATTTTATAGAATGAACCCACATTACCACAAAGAGGAAAGGACAATACGGAAAAAAAAGGTCAGAAAATCACGGCTTCAATTCCTCTCTTCGTACAGATCAAATGAGGAAGATTCATGTTAAATGGAGGGTGTAAACAATTTTAGAATGTCCAAAATATGGGGAAAGGACCACACCCACAACCAGAAACATGTTGGAATCTGTTGCTCGGAGAAAAAACGAGTCTGTCGGTTTCTTCGAGTTGTTTGGTGATTCGCAGAGTTCCACAACCAAACAATGGTGGGAAGGCAGCGAAAAGGCTTGACATTCTTTTTTGGGGAGTGGGAGCTGGCTGTCACCGGTTATGGCTCAATTTTCGGTGAGAGGCTCAAGTTGCCTAGGTTTTTTAAAGAAGAGAGAGGGAATGTGACTACCCGGATCTAAAAAGCTAGAGTAAGTGTGGGCGGGTGCAAAGGGCACTGGTAGGCTACCTTACTGGCATAGCCAGAATAAGTGTGGGCGGGTGCGAGGCACTGGCAGGCTACCTTACTGGCAGAGATCGGTGTCCAATCCCACATCGCCCGGGTGTGGAAAGGGGGTCATGTGGTAATGGTTCAAATGTAAAGTAAGCACTCTCTTAACAACCAATGCCTTTTCAGAGCGTTTGGCTTCAGAGTTGGAAGAACTTTGGGGTTAAGCGTGCTCCAGTGGGAGCATTCCTAGGATGGGTGACCCCCTGGGAAGTCTGACCAAAAACTCCATACCGTCTGAAGTGCGGTGGCTAAATTGGAGACAATATTAGTTGGAGAGAGAGTGTTGTGTTACAGGGAAGAAAATGGAGAGAGGAATCAGGGGAAATATGGAAGAAGAAGAAAAAATGAAGGGATTTTGATTACTTCCCAAATTTTTTAACATATTTTTAATAAATTGAATTACTAATCGTGACAAAAAGCTTAAAATTCTGTCACAGTTATGCTAAATGTATGGGCGGCAAATCTTCTTTCTAAATTTTTCGGTCAAAATATTCAGCCTTATCTGAATTTTAGGTGTAATTGTGACATAATGACTGTCACAATTAACAATATATCCAAATGTGATGGATATAACATTCTCATAGAATCATTTCAAATTTTATAGTATTTTTTTTAGGAATCTGTGACAACATTTGTAGTTTTCGTCACATATGAACTCAAATAATTCAAATTTTTTTGGCTCCAAAAAATTTATGATAATTAGTGATAGCACCTTCTGACGAGGTAAAATTTGTCACATTTAATGTACAATATGTGATGATTCAGATGTGTCCGTCATTATAGGCACTATTTATGTGACAGTTAAGTGAACGTCACAATGATTTTTGTCACAAAAAGCTCTATTTTTTTGTAGTGGAGTTAATCAAAATTATACCACAACAAGTTTTTGGCGCCGTTGATGGGGAATAATTATTTCTAATTTTGATTTTAAATTTATTGTTAATTAAATTAATGTTTTTAGTTTAACTTTTGATTTTGTTTTTGTGTAGGTTCGGTTTTAGCTATCATAGAACAACGATCAAAGAGCTTTCTTGTATCCAAAGCAATCCAATTCAAATTTGAAGAAGGAGGAAATTGAAGTAGCTAAGTTTTTATTTTCAGTTTTTATTAAACAAAATTTAATAAAAAAATATTTTTTTTGCTATTTTTTGTTATTTGTTTCGGTTTTTAGGTTTAAGTTTTTGAATTTGAGTTTTCTTTAGTTTGATTTTTGTTTAATCTTTGATTTTGATATAAAAAAATAAAAATAAAATTTGAAAATCTAAAATTGAAAAAAAAATAATAATAATAACTGCACTTTTTCGTACTGTTTTAATTTGTTTTGCATGCTGTTTTTAGTTTGTTTTTGCTTTATCTTTTTGTTTTCTTTAATTTTAATTTGATTTGCATTTAGTTTTAATTCTTTAGAGTTATTTAGTTTGTTTAAATAAACTTTTATTATTAATTTTAGTTGCTGTTTTTTTTTAGTTTTGTGAGTTTAATTTACTGTTTATTATTTCTGTTTTTCAGTTTAGTGTGTTTATTTTATTTTATGAGTTTTAATTCTTAAACTGAATTTTCTGGAAAAGACTTAAGGAGAGAAGGAGTTAGAGAAACCTTATTCAGAAATACCGAAAGAGAAAACAATATGGAAAACCAAAGTAACCCCGTAGTTCCTGAAATTCCTATTGACCAAGGTTATAGGTCCATTAGGGATTATGCCACACCTAGAAGGGTAGAGGATATGTCATGTATTAAGAGATCACCTATTGATGCACCTAGCTTTGATGTCAAACATATTAATATGTCTATGCTTAACAACTATCAATTTGGAGGGTTACCTAATGAGGATCCTAACCAACATATATCGATTTTTGATGATGTATGTGACTTAGTGAAATACAATGGGATTACTGAGGATGCTATCAAACTTAGGTTATTTCCTATTACTTTAAGGGATAGAGTCAAAAGTTGGTTATAATCTTTACCCCTGTAAGTATTATCACTTGGGGATACTTAGCCTTTAAGTTTTTGAACAAATTTTTCCCACCTATTATAACCGCGAAGCTTAGGAATGAAATAAACACTTTTTACCAATTCGATGGAAAGTCTTTGTACGAAGCTTGGGAGAGGCAAAAAGAGTTACTTAGGAAGTGTCCACACCATGGGATGCCTATTTGGAGTCAAGTCCAAACCTTCCGTTACTATCGAACTACAGCTCAAAATTATGTATGTCTCCAATTACAAACTTGTATTGGTGAGCTCTATGCAAGTGTGATGTGGTTGACCACAAAAATGATTGTTTGTTGGTTGTCTGTTTGAATAGCAAAGCATTAATTAAAAGAAAGCAATACTAAAATTGTAACAAGGCAGCAAGCAATACGTTCAAGATTTGATGAAACAAGGATTATGACTTTACCATTATTACTCCTATTTAGCCCTAATGCATGATAGATTCATAGGTTAACCCCCTTTTTACCACAAGTGACTAGAAGTTGATTTCTTAATACATTCTAATCTAGCAAGCACAAAGTTTTCATTATTCATAATCTAAATACCAAAATTTAAGCCCTAAGACATGCAAACCCAATAAATTCTTGTCAAAGTTGTCACTAAGGCATGCAATATTCCTATAACTATGTATTTCATTGACCATCCATATTATATCCCTTATTCCTAAATCAATATAATACTTTATATATCCACCTTTTTATGGAAGCATTAAGAACTAAAATGAAATATTAGCCAAGAATATAAATCAAACTCAAATATGCATTAAAAACTAAATAGTCATAATAGGGCTACATCATAATCCTTATAGAGAGTTAGTTACACATGTTCTCAAAAATATCCATAAAGTATTCTAGAGAAAACTTGATTAAAAAACAAAGAAAATTAAGAGCAAACAAACAAATCCAAAGGTTGATGGCTACTAAATTTTATCCTCAGTCCTTCTCCTATTTGCTTCTCCAAACTATGCCTCAAGATGCAAGGTTGAAGTCTTCCACAAGCTGGCCGAATTCCTCTATGTAAAACCCTTGAAAACTGTATTAAAACCTAAAACCTAACTTTGTTGCCATGAATGAAGAAAAGAATTACAGCCACAAGGGCTGTTGAGAATTGTAGTCGTGAGGGCTGAATGGTGTGTGGTTGTGCTCTCAATTATGTTCACGGTGCATGGTATTTATAGGAGAGGTTTAACCTAGGAAACACCCTAGTGTCATTCTCTAACTCTAGATATTATTCAAATCTAATAGGATATAATATATAATCATAATCACAAACTCCTATATTTCCTCAATATGGTCGGCCATCTAAGGTTGATAAGAGCATTTGGTGTCTCTCAATCATACTTAGAAAAGGAAACATTCCATATGCCTTTAGGAATCCAATTTATCTCTAATTCTAATTCATTCTCTAATTATTATTCTAATTAATATAATTAGAATAATCTAACCTCCCATGTGGCATATGATGTGGCATTAATTGCACACCTGACTGGAATGTGATGATGTGGCGGTCCATGCATATGTGTCATCCTAGTAGGCAAAGACATTTTCCTTTTATTTCTTCAATGTCCATTAGCATATTCCAAGAACACTTTGGATGACAAAATGAATTCCGAATCCACTAAGTCTTGTTGAAAATTGTGTATATGTCTTATCTTTCCATGCATATCTTGATCATACAATTTGGACATCGGGAAGACACTCAAATTCCAATTTTCCCAAGAAAGTGTAACTTTTCCACAACTGTTGAAAATGTTGATCTTGTAAATCAGACTGGTATTGATTTGCCCATCCAATTGCAATAAAACAATACAAAATTGAATCCTAGAGCTATGAAATTTGCATTATATACTCTTTAATGGTGACCTTATTTTATATGTGCTAGAGTGTTGGTACTACCATACCCAATACCAAATGTATGTTGTTGGATTGGGCTGGATCAAAGGAAGTAGTTGCTAAAGGACGTTGGTCATCAAGTGATCCAGAAGTGCTTGTCCATCACATTCCTCTCGGATCCAGAGCGGCAAGAGTATGGGTGGATATTGCAAAGAAGCATGATGCATAACTTTGGAGGCCATCATCTTATATGACATTTATATAGGATGCTGTAGGCACTACAATTGAATGGAAAGCCAATAGAGTTATCATGTGAACATTGTCATCGGACAATTCTAGAAATGTGATAGATTAAAACATTTTTATTTTTTTATAGTTCAGACTTGTGGAATCTACTACTGTAGATTCACTTTTGTATAACTTTATGTGTAGTTGAGACTTGTGAAATCTGCTACTATAGATTCATTTTTATATAACATAATATATAGTTGAGACGTGAAATTTCCACCATAGATTGAATTTTATATATAATATTTTTAAATTTAATAATATTAATTGCATTTTGAAATAGCTGTGAAAGCATGTACAAATTACAAATCAAATGCGAAGGACCATTAAATTCTATGATTACTACAGAAAAAAGTGTTATCATATTAAGTGATAACGAAAACAAACACCATTAGTTGCATTTTTTTGCTCTATGTTGTCAACATTAAGATGAGAAAAACGCTATTAAAACTTTGTACTATTGCTGAAGTCTATAAATAACAAAATAACGACGATATTATAGAGATAAAATAAAAAGTAGAAAACACTGTTATTTAGCATTTTTATAGTCATGAATTGCGTATCCAAAGTGCTATAATAAGCCCTGGACTTTTAATAATGTTGGATAACTTAGCATTTTTAGGAACGCTACGATTGCGTATACATGGCGTGTATCGTATTTTTAATAGTTAGTATGTGTCGTATTGTTCAATTTCATCACTTTATTACTTGTTTTACGATGACATGCACTTGTATTTTTTTAATTTTCACAACAAGATTTTGGCACCATTGCGTAGGATTATTTTGATTATTAATATCGATACTAGGTGACTCTAATTTTAATTTTAATCTTTATTTTTCTTTCTTTAAGTATCCTTTTATTTTTTGTTTTTAAGGTGTGTTCTAAGGTGTATGAGCCCGTCTAAAAGCTACAAGTTGATCCCTTTTGAATTCGAGGTTGAACGAACTTTTCGTTAGAATCAAAAGGAGAAAAGAGAAGTAATTAAACCATTGTAGTTTACAGTGGATGGACCTTATGGATAATAATAGGGCTTTTCGGGATTATGCAATGTTTATGGTTATAGAGACACTTTCTAGAATAAAACATCCTCCTATTCAAGCTAACAACTTCGAGATCAAGCCAGTTATGATTCAGATGGTGCAAGGGAATCAGTTTTGTGGTTTGCCAAGTGAAGGCCCAAATTCTCAAATATCAAATTTTTATTAAGTTTCGTGATACTTTCAAGCTCAATGTAGTTTCTACTGATGTTTTCAAGCCAACTAGGTGCTGCAGCATTTTTTTCAAGTCATCATTTTATGGTGCCTAGGTGCCAGATCACATAGCCTAGTCATCGTCACAATTTAATCTTTGTTTTGGGATATATTTGAGGGGTGTTTTACCATTTAATTAGGTTTACAATTAGATAATGATAAGGTTTTAGTAGTGGAGGGGGGTGGTTTCCTCCTTTCGAAAGGAATAGGAGCTTTGAAGGCTTGGAGGATGATTTAAAGGCTTTAATCCTAATTTTTTTCCATCTCTTATCTTTACTTTAAATTATTATATTTATTGTTAGGGTTCTCATTTTCTTTTATATGAACTAATTTTGTAATTCCTAAGGTTTTAATGTTGCCAAACTTGAAGTGTTTAATTGGCTTAATTTTAATTGAAGTATTTTTCTTACTACTTAAGCATTCTTTACTATTCTTCATGCCTCTAAATAATTGATCATCAATTAGATGATTTGTCAATAATAAGGAAACCAGAAGGATAATTATTTGTTGAGTTCTTTGTTTTGAATGTCATGAGTTGTATGTAGGATTTGTTTAAATTTTGCATAACTTGTGTTGTTTATGAACCATTGTGCTAAATGACTCATTAGGAGTTCTTATTCTTGCAGAGGAATCTAGGGAATTAGCATCTAATGATATTTTTGTTAACCTTTCAGAGACATTATTGTAAAGAAATCTAAGGAAATTTTTTAATGACTTGGGTTCTAAACTTTTAATTAGGAGAATTATGCTAGACTAAGGTTTTTTGGCAATTCAATATGGAAAGTTTAGGTGAAATCCAAACCCTAAGACTTAAATTGATTGAATGTATTTTCTTTTTAAATTTCTAGCACTACATTTAGTTTAGTTTTAGTATTACCAACTTTAGAAATTGCAAATGAAATAAAATTAGATTTAGCATATTTCGGTAATTAGTAATCAACAATTCTTGTGGGATGATAATTGAATTTTTTCACTTTATTACTTTTTTATGATAACGTCCACTTCCATTACTTTGGCCCAGTTGCAAATTACAAATCCGCGCAAAGCTCAGGGAGCAACATTGCCAAAAACTTTTAAGATTAATATCAGAGGAATGGAATGGAATGGGCTGAATAGAGCAGGGCTAGGCCTGTCATTTTTTGCCCAATGGGCTGAGGCCAAACCCAACCAAAACTAGCCAAAATCGACTGCCCATTTTGGTTCAATTATTGAGTAGTTTAATACCTTTGTTGGTTCGGTCGGTGTTTCATTTGGTTCAATTCGATTAGGTTAGTTCGATGTAAAAACTGGACGAAAAATCGAACGAACCAAAACGAGCCCACCCCTACAAAGAACCACTCATTTTCAACATAGCATCATAAAAACCCTTTTAAAATGTCACAAATAGCTCTGTATTCTCCCAATCTATACATTTAGGTTGCCTGTCTATTATCTTTCCACTTTCATTATCTTGAAAGTATTGCAAATATTATCGATCCCCATTTTCCATCCTTTCAAAAGCTTTCTCAAACTTCAAAGTTGGGTTCAACATCAAATAGGTCAAATTCCACCTTGTAGACACATCCAACACCATTTTTCCTTTGTATTCAATATTTCCTTTCCTACAAATTTTTGAAGGAGAAGAACAAACATACCTAACAACATTGTGAATTCCACCAATGCTATTTTGGATCTCTTACAACCCAAAACAAATAATGAAATTAATAATATACGCAGTACAACAAACACGAAGATACTCACCATCCACACAATTCTTTTCCAAATCTTTAACTTTCCCTTCAAAAAATTAATATTCATATAATTAGAAAAAGCATTATCAATTGTAATTGTAAAAACCTTCTCAATGTCCCAATCTATGAAACATTTCTTAATCTTCTTACCAACTGTCTCATCTTTATGATTTTGGAGAACAAAAAGTTTGAAATTCTCTTATGCAACCTCCAATTATCAACAATAAAGTAGGTGGTAAGACAAGTCCTTTGCTTATTCTTCAAAAACATACTTTTCAAATTATTTTTCTCATCCAAATGCAATTGCCACACATCGAGAGGTGGATCAAACATGGGATACAAAGCATGAATATACATTCTAAACCCTTTTCCTTTAACATGACTAAAGGGCATTCATCTATGACGATCATTCTGTCACATGCTTTTATACATACATCTTTACCAAATGCAGTAGCAACCAAATTACCAGAACCCACACTAGATTAGGATTGTTGAAAGGATTGGATTTTTTGTTTTTTATCCTCATTCCTACTAGGGTAATGTTTGCATTACTTCGACAAATGATTCCTCAATGTACGAGATTCATTTCTCTTTGTATCACATGCATAGTCTACACCATAATGCCTATATATACATATAGGATTATCTAGATCACTATCATCCAATCTATTAAGGTGCTTCGAAACATATGATTTAGGTCTAGAACCTTTCTAACATTCAACTTAGACTTTGTTTGTTTAGTCGAGTCAAACTCAAAATTGGTGGGGATACGCCCATAAAAATACTTTTTCACCTTGTCCATTTCATCTAATGATCTTCCTCCATCCTATTGCAAAATAGATTCACAAAAACAATCCAAAATAAAGAAAAATGAAAAACATATGCAAGCAAAATCAAGCAAAATAACAGTGTGTAACAAACAATAGCGAGCTAAAAATCTGGAAAATAAATAAAATAACAGCAAGTCAGTAAATTTCTTTCACATTTCATTCACAACAAAAGAAAATTTCATTTTTTCATGCAACAGCCAACAATTGGAAAATAAGCATGCAGCAACTTGAAAATAAGCAAGCAACAACAAGATAACAACAATTCAGCAGGCACATTTCATTTTGAAAAATTCTCAACTTCAGAGCAAACAATTTCACAGCATAACTTTTCTAAATCCCAACTTTATGGCAAATAGTTTCATAGCCTAACTTCACTACACTTCCTTAAAAAAAATAATAAGGAAAAGAAAATTAAAGTTTCTAGAAACTTGCATAGCACAACACAATGATAGAGAAACTAAGCAACATAGCAGTAGAAGTGTAGAACTACATCTATCTTAGCCTCAAAATCAAATGCCTCTGTAAAAAAAATGAATATATTGCACTTCGTCAATGTTACAGAAGCTAAAAAACAAAATCTAGTAAAAAAAAACAAATATATATTAACAAAATTAGGAGTCTGAAACAAATACTTTGAATATTACAAAATTAACAAATTATTTTGTAAATTACGATGAGAGTTAGGGAAAAAAAAGGAGAAGATGAAAAATGGAGTTTGGAAAAGTGGCTAAAAGCCTTAAACAACTGGGAGTGTAGAGTCAAGAAGTCATGGATGAACTGGAAAGATGATTAAATGATTTTTCTTATGTGGTTGTGTGCTGTGGAGTATAGAGTCAGAACATTGAGTCGATTGTCAAGGTGGACTCATCGTGTGAAGTTAAAATTTGTTCGTCGACATGGAGTAAGGGAGAAAGAGAGTTGCAGATGGCAAAAAACTGGGAAAGCGAAGATAGTTGACAATTTTTTGAGAGGATCGACAGTTAAGGCTGGGTATGAGGGAATTAATTTTGGAAAATAAAAAAGAGAATCAATAGTGGTGATTTAATTTGAAGGGGTGATGTGGAAAAATAATAAAAGGTTTATTTTTGGTCAGTTTCGGTGATATTTACTTATGAACCGGTGACCTTCTGATCAGCTAATGCCCACCTCTAGTTCTTTGAGTGTCACCTCTGTTATGTGCTTTCATGATATTTGTTTCCAGTATACTAAACTTATTAAATGGACTAAAAAGAAAACAAGATGATGACTGAAATGGCTTGTGAAATGATGAAATAGTTTATGACATATTGGGGTACACTTGGAGATATAAACAAGTTTTTGCTTATTGTTGTTGTGCTTGATCCATGCTTTAAGTTAGATTACGTTTCATTGATATTTGAAGATGCTTATGAGGCTGACAAAGTTCAACCTTTAACTAAAGGTGCAAAGGACTTCTTATATCGCATGTATGAGTTTTATAAGGAAACCGGTACATGTGAAAGTGATACTTTTAAATCAACAGTGTCCAATGGTGAAGGCGAATCATTAGTACAGCAAAAAGGGTTGATTAAGAATGATAGTGATGATAGTTGACATTTGAGGATTTGAAAATTTAAAAAGATGCAAGTAGAGAAAAATATATTGGAATTGAAATGTGTGGTGGAATGATAGTTGGTGGATCCAGTAGAGGATTTAAGTAATGACCAATTTGATATTTTGTGTTGGTGGAAAATAAATTAGACAAAGTATCTAAAATTGCAAAAAATATGTATATGCAATTCTGGTTTCAACTGTTGCATCCGAATATACATTTACTATTAGAGGTGGCGTTCTTAATGAATATCAGAGTTTATGGATACAAAGATGGTGGAGACTTTGGTTTGTTCACATAATTGGTTGCAAAGCATTCTGATCAGCATAGATCATCTATTAGACATGCCAGTGGAAGATTTTCTATATAATGATAGCATTGAATTGGATAAAATTTTATACTTTTTATTTTATAAGTTTTATTTTAGTTCTTATTATACTTTAATAAAGTTTTATCTTCATTTAAATTTTAACTTTTGTGTTTAATTATTTTTTTGTTAGGAAAGTCTTGTTTACCACCATTACCAAGAGAAAAGAGGATGCCACCACCACCACTAGCAGTCTCGTCCACCACAGTAGCATAGCAGAAGGTCCTACACAATGTTCACTCACTTGAAGATTCAATTTCGAAAAAACAAAGAATGCAATGAAAAAAAAAATACAACAGGCTTTAATTTTAACTTTATTAATGCTTTAATGATAATTTTATTTATATTGGATAGTACTTGCTACTTAATTTAAGCTTTTATTTTTGGATTGTTTTTTATTTAAATTTTAATGTTGAAATTGTAGTTTAATTAAGTTTTTAATTTTGGATTGTATTTTAATTAAGTTTGGATTGCATTTTAATTATGTTTTTATGTGGATCTAAGTTTTTTTTTTTTTTTTTTTTATGTTTGAATTGCATTTTAATTTATAATTTTAAGTGCTATATTATTTTAAAAAAAAAAAATAGATTAAATATGTATAATATGGCTAGGTTGGGCATGAATTATATTAATATTAGTATAAATGGAATTGGATGGGCTTGGCTGAACAAAGTAGGGCTGGGCTTGTCATTTTTGGCCCAATAGGTTGAAGCCCATCAGACGGAAACCAATCGTCCATGAAAGTACATGTTTGTTGAGGTGGAACAGTTTTGAGTAAGGTTTAATTGGAGGTTGTGTTTCAAATGGTTTAGTGTTTGGAAGAGTAGTGTGTGTCGTTGAACATTAAATTTAATTAATTAATCGACTAAAATTATAGTAGTGGTAAATTAAGGTCGAATCTACAAGGACTATATTGAATTCTCATTTAAATTATATCCTAATAAAATACTGAACTAAAATTATAAATATGAGAATTTTTCGATTGCTTGAAAAATAATATAAATCAAATCAAAACAAGTAAATTCTGAAAAAAACTGAATGAGAGAAATTCTTGGGATCATAATAATTCATAAGACTTGTAGACAATTGATCACAGACATAAAAATTCCAATTCTTTCATTCAGTTTGGCGTAAATAATTGGCACGGCCTAATTATTCTATATTTTTCACTAAAATAAACTAATGCATATACGATCATAAATTAGTTATAAATTCTAAAATTAAATCTAGAATCAACGTGACCTGAAATTATCTCAAAAAATAATCAAGAGCAAGAGAAAAGCGAAATAAAGACAAACTTTACAAACGTTGCAAATTTTAATCTAATTTATGTTTTTCACAAACAATTAACAGAAACTGAGATCATAACCATTAAAGTCTATTTGCTACTAATTATTAAAAACCCAATACGATTTAGAATACAATTTAGCAATAATTCAATCACATAAAATTGACGGTACCAAATTATAATTATAAAAACTTAAAAATATAAACAATAAACATAGAAAAATATAAACTGAATGATTAAATTGGATTGAAATAAAAACAAGTATCATAATTCCATAGCTAGTTTAGAATTATTTGTACCCGAGAAGTGAAGTTTAGAAACACAAACTTGAGAGAAAAACTCAATTATATTGCTAAATTTGTTTAAAAGCCAGCTCCTTATTTACAACAATGAGAAAACATATTTATACTAAAACCTATGGCTAAAACAGATAAAAATGCGCATAATTAACTTGACTTCGAGCCCACCAAGGCGGCTGGCCAAGCCCTTGGTATAGGGCCTGGTACTTGCTGCCAAATTCTGTTTATTTACAGTTTTGCCACTGTTTCTTCATTTTTCATCTTTACAAGCTCAAATACACCTAAAACATAGAAAAATACAAATTAATCAATTTTTAGTGAATAAAACATGTTTAAATCAAGTATTAAGGTACATAAAATATATGTGTATATATATTGTATTCAATTAAAAAGGGTTGGTTAAGAATTTTGGTTTCTCACTGTAGAATTATGTAAGAGATTTCCATTTGGTTGTTCTAAGGCTGGCTTTTTTAGTTGTTTTTCAAGGTTTATGGTGTCATCCAATGTCCATACAGAGCTTAGCTTGAGTCTCTATTGAATTAGGATTGAAAGTCCTCTTATATATCTAGACACAACTTTTCAATGTAAAAGTCAACATTCATTCACTCCTGATTGTACTAGTGATACCTCTGGAAAATGATCCTTCCATAGTCATTAGGTAAAAACCGTGCACCTCATTGACATCATCATCTTAGGCCAGGTTTGGATTGAATTTTTACCCTTTTTTTTTTTGTTACAGTTCAGTTGTTCCCACCAAGCTGAGGCCCCTCCCTTGAACTTGTAAGCAACTAACTTAATTCTTTTATCCTCAGCTTCATTCATATACTAAAAAATGTCACCACAAATTTCGACCAGTCTAAGAAATCCTCAATCCCCATATGCCTATCAAAATTCTGAATATTTAACTTCAATTTAAATTCATGTGGTTGACAATTTGAATTGTACGTGCTAGGTTCTCCATATGGTGGCCGTTAATAATTTCCCTCGCCCAATAATTTCAATTCTTCATCAGAGCCTGATTTAGGTGTCATTTGTCATGGAAATCGATTCTGAGGTGGATTGTGCATAATCGAAGCTAGGATCCTTGCTCACTGTAGGAATGGAGTGTTGGTGAGATTTGGATTTGTGTGGGCTGAATTTCGTCGATAAGACTTATTCTAAACTTTTCACATGTGTCCACAAGGAACATCTTGTGCTCGCATTTTGGTTTCAGCTAGAATCCCCACTGTTCAATTGTCAAGTAAGCACAAAGTTGTTGAATCGAAATAGTGAGTCCTTCCAACTTTTGTTCTACCCCCGCAACAGATGCCTATAGCGTCTGCATACCTTGTTCATCAACAAAAGTATGGCTACTACCTTTGCCAGAGTTAGCCATCAAAGAATCGAAAATATCCGTGCTCTAATAACAACTGACGTAAAAAATCGACATTAAATTGAAACTATTGAATTGCTAAATTGAGCTTAGAGTTAAAATCTGAAACCCAATAGTCCAATTCTTTGTAAAACCCAAACTCTTATAGCTTTATAGAGTCGAAAATAGTGTCATAAAACTAAGTACACAAGTTCAGGGACAATTGGCTTAATTACACAAAAGAAATTATCAAACCGACTGCCGTTTTGCAACGGTCAAATGCCGACATGGCGAAAAAGACATATAATAAAGAACAACATAGCATGGTATTGTTTTATTTAAGCGGTGCAGCTCAACTTAAACTAAAGTTTTGAACAAAACAAAATCAAAATAAAACAAAGTAACGGTAACAAAACAGTTCTTCTTCTTCTTCTTTCAAACCGATTCTCTCTTGCTGAAACTTTCTTTATCAATCTCCTTCTTCAGGTTTCTTGCGAGTGCTGCTATGAGATAAAAAATGTCAACTCTGTGCCATCATTCTTTCCACATAAGCTAAGAGTCTCGGCATCAACCCAAGAAGCTGCAATTACCATTCCTAAATGCTGCAAATTTTCTCAACGTCCTATGGGTTATAGGTGTGGAGGTTTAGTCTTACTTTCAAAATCAAATTACTTAGATTCTTTTGCCATCACTTTGAGTATTTTTCATATATTGGTTATACCGTACCTTGAAGACCGCAGACTAAAATATTTAATGGTGGACGAAATTGTCTGGCAGTGAATCTAGCTTATATTATATAGCAATGTTTATGTATTAGCTAGTTCATCTGGCTAACAAGTTTAACGTGATAAATAAAATGTTGGTTTATTTAACCTTGTACGGGTATTTTTCTATAATACAACCATATATTATTTTATTTATAGTTGTGGTTATTTTATTTATAAACAATATTATTTTATTATAAATTTTGATAATTTTATTTCATATATTTATGTATAATATTAATTTATTATAGATAATATTACGCATGGTAGAACAACCAGTTGTAATATAGAAAGACTTTTTCTTTTTTTTTCCATATTGCCCTTATTCTCTTTCACTGTACATAAACTACGATTTCACAAAACACTACTAGAAAAAGAGATCATAGATGACGGTTAGAATTCTATATAAACGTCGGTTTTTAGAATAACCGACGTTGATATATTAAAACGACGGTTATTAACTCTTGGGAACTATAACAATGACAGTGCGTCGTATAAAAAAAATAAAAACAACAGTTTATTCTAAACCGTCGTTGTTGTTGTAGGTTATAAACGACGGTTACCTACTGAAACCGTCATTTATAATGCCCCAAGACACGTGGTTTATCCACGTGTCTTGGTTGTAAGCTATCTACGACGGTTCCCTTAGAGACCATCGTTGATAATGTCAAAAGACATGTGGATGCCACGTGTATTGGTTGTAGGCTATATACGACGGTTTCAAAGGACAAAACCGTTGTGTTTACACAAAATGGTGTCGTTTGGAATAAAGACAACAGTTTTGTAATGGAACCGTCGTCTTATTTGGGTAAAAACGACGGTTTCATTACAAAACTGTCGTTTTTACCCCTTGGGTATAAAAAAAAATTTATTATTATTTGGGTAAAAACAACGGTTTCAATATTCGTTTTTACCCATTGGGTATAAAAAATAAAAAAATATAAATATAAATTATTATTTGGGTAAAAACAACAGTTTCAGTATGAAACCGTCGTTTTTACCCCTTCCTGGGTAAAAAAAAATTATTATTATTATTTGGGTAAAAACGATGGTTTCATTACAAAACCATCATTTTTACCCCTTCCTGAGTAAAAAAACGACGGTTCCATTACAAAACCGTCGTTTTTATCAAAACAACGCCGTTTTGTAGCCTGTTATATGAGTAATGACGACGGGCCTAGCTTTTGTCCGTTGTTTTTAACTCCCTGTTTTGTTTTTTACACGCCTCTTCCTCTCTCATTTTCCCTCACTTCTTTAAAAACCCTAAAGCACCCGCCGCTGTTCCTCCTCTTCTCCATTGTGGTCGAATTACTTCTTTATTTCACAGAATATTTGTGATTTTTAACCCAAAAAATTTAAGGTTAGAACTCGGCAATCTATTTACATTGTTTTTAACAAATTGTAAATGCATTATTCTGTGAAAATGTTTGATCCCTATATTAAAAAATTTGAATATTGAATATATTGTGTTCATCTGGTTGTTAATTTGATTGTGTATATAATCAGAAATTGTATGAACTATCTGGTGATATATATTAAACTCGATGATATGTATGAAACCCGATGATATGTATTAAACTCGATAATATGTATGAACTACCCATGCATATATTGTGTTCATATTGTGTGAAAAATTGTATATGAGAGTTTTTGATTAAAAAGTAATTTTGTATAAGAGTTTTGTAATTAGAATATATTTAATATTTAATATAATTTTGTATAAATTGATTTAAAAGCCGTTGAAAAAAAAAACGACGATTTTTATGTAAAAACCGTCGTTTATGTTTATTATAGACGATGATTTATATATAAAAACTGTCGTCTATAATAAACATAGACGACAGGTTCTACATAAAAACCGTAGTCTATATATTTGCCATGTGGCTTCGTCATGGTTTTAGACGTCGGTTTTTAACCGTCGTCTATGTTTTATGACTATTGACGACGCCTAATTAAACGACGGTTTTATGTCCGTCATGTAAACACTTAAGACGTCGGTTTTTCACTATCGTTTCTGACCCTATTTTCTAATAGTGAAACCCCAAAATCTCTATCAGAGTATGGTTCATTATGGCGTAAAATCAATTAATTATTCTTTCTTCCAAATTTTAAATAAGGGTAAAATGGGAAGAAAAGGATAAGGGTATTAATTTTAGCATGGGTAAGCAAAATAAATAAATAAATAAATAAAAAGCGGTGGCAATAACGCCACCCATGTTTCACAGCATCAAAAACAAAGATCAATTACCAAAAACCAAAGCACATATATAGTCGGAGTACAATATGGAAAAATTATTAAAGCTAATTAGTCATACATTAATAGATAACTTAATCTGTTACAAGACCGCGTAAAAGGATTATACATCTCTTCCACAAATCATATTGTATTAGCTTTCTACACATATATCGAACATTTTGCAAGTTTGCCTATCGGGAAAAAAGGAACCCAATACCTTTCATGAGCCTAGATCAGTTCTGCTCTATTATTCCTATTATAATTTCCTTAGTCAAACTAGATTGTAGGCACAAACCCTGCAACATGGAAAAGAAAAAAATAGGATTATTTTTAGTCAATTAATGATGCTAAAAGTGGTGAAATTAAATACATCCAAAAGATAAATTACATGCACTCATATTTTTAAGTTTCGTTTCTTATGATCTTTTTGTAATTATTTAACCTATCAATTGACTTAAAATGTGAACTAAAGGACCTAAAAAGCAAAAGAAAAGGTTCATCAACACGATGAGATTATTTACCCTTTTGAGAAGAGTTCACAAGTTACAAATGATATATGGTCTTAGTAATAGAGTGAACCTGCAAACAAACAATGATATAGTTACAAAGCTTGTCTCTGCTATCAAGACCATAATTACTTAAAAACATTATTTAATGTTCATCTATTACTCCATAAGCTATCATACCCTGCCACCAATTTCCTCTTGAAGCACTGTTTGAATTATTTCCATTTGGGTCATCATCACTTCCATCTTTCTTCAACTAATTAAAATGAAAAAGAAATAATAATACATATATTAGCTTTCCAAATTACCAAATTAATAATTAACCAATTAATTCTTAAAGTCTACTAAAGTTTAAAATGGCACTAATGGTAAGTTGTGTTACTAGAAATATTACTAGTTAACATATACTCATGATTAATCACGTCGTGAATAAAAGTACAGTATTACTCACAATATGCTGAGATTCAGTGGCCCTAGTCCTTGGAGAATAGTTTTCTTGGCCACCATAATAGATTGATGAGCTGAAGTAGCAAGGTTCTGCTGATTCATTTTGATATTTTGAATCTTTGCTTTTTATGCTACTACTTTCACTTTTGCTACTTTGACTATCTGAAAATAAGGCAAACCCATATTTTAACGGATGGTTAATGAATTGTGTCCAACCCCCCCCCCCCAAAAAAAAAAAATTAAATAAATAAATAAATAAAATCGTATTGAGTTTTAAACCTTTTAAAATTTTAACAAGAAACGCATCGCCATTGTAACAACATATAAATCGTTTAAACTATCTTTCACTTTATAATACTATCACGTGACCAGCTGTATAGATTGACATAATTTAAAATTTAAAATCATGTGACAGTCCTTCATATTTTTTACATAGTCATATATATTACAAGTTGTCTCCCATTATTTTCATGAAAAAATTAAATAAATAAAAATTGTTGTCTCCCTTTAAAGGTTGCAGATAGTACTTCATAATAGATTCAAATCATATATTTGTATTTTTTTTTTTTTGGTGAAAACATATATATGTATATATATTGCTTTGAAGTGGGTATGAGTTTGCAAATTAAATTGATTGTCAAGCTATAAGGAAGGGAAATAAAATAATAATAATATTAATAATAATAGTAATAATAATACAATCTTTAAAAATAAAATTATTGTTTAGCTATAAGTCTATGACAGACCTTGTCTTTCATATTTGCTATTTCCAACTTGTGTCCCGAAATCCTGCTTTCTCTCTTTCCCGAGCACCTAATTGAATTAAAAATAATAAAAAGAAAGAAATTGATGAATTCAGAACTCAGTTCAAAGACCTGAAAACTCTCTTATTCTTTATAACTTACCCCAAAGTTGGGCATATAAAAATCCAAACTCAATTTGCTTCCATCTAAAGCAGTCTAATTCGATCAATTACGGACGTACATTGTTCCCCATGACATCTTCATATACGACATGTATATATGTTTGGCATATATTTATATATATATATATATAAATATATATATAGATGTATATGTCACAAATACTCTAGAATATTCACAAGATGCCATTAAGACCCAATAAAAATCCTCTCTTTATAACTGTTAAAACAAACATATATAGATTACTATGTGCAAGCTAACACATAAATAAATAATAATAATAATAATAATAATAATAATAATAATAATAATAATAATAATAATAATAATAATAATAATAATAAGCAAATTAAAGCCGACCAAAAAAAGAATATAACCACCTAAGCAAAGCCAAATTCATATTGAAAAGCAGTGAAAACAGTTGTAAGAAAATAAATTACATACCGAGTATGGTGGTGGGAAAATAGATCCAAATAACCCAGTTGTAGATGAGGAAGAAGATGAAGACAAGGAAGAATCTTTTGGACCAAAAATGTAATCCAAAGTCATAGACGAATTTGATGAACCACCAACTTGCTTCTTGTTCTCCATTTCTAAATTAGCTAGCCCTGTAAATTACTATCACTAGCTCTTCTTTCTTTGTCAACCAACCAACAAAACTACTTAGTTTGATAGATATGTAACATAACGGTCAAAGACCCAAAAGAGAAGAGAAAAAATAAAAAAATAAAAAAATTGGATAAGATTTACAGAGAGAAACAAAAAAACCAAGCAGATAACTCAGAAGGCAGAACTCGTAGCTAAATCCGGCAGGAAAGCACGTGAAGATTTCAGATGTGAAGGGAGTGAAAACCGTTCATCCTATTTATATAAGCGCCAAAAATACAATGATGGTTTGGATGCTGCCCCCATGAGCCTTCATTCAATTTTTATTTTAATGTATTTAATTAATTTTCTCTCTTTGACACTTGGGTACATATATTCAAGTGGACATCTTGCCAGCTCTAAGTCCCTAACTGACATGTGTCCGCCTGCCCTATATCTTTGACCTACGCCCCAGTGGCCCATTCTGTAGATGACATGAGAAAGAGAGAAAGAGCCGTCATAGTCTCACTCTCTTAGTCCCAGAAGAAGATAAATGGATAAGATGTTCGGCTCAACTTGGGCTTTTATGCGGATATTTATGCCCTACACAAAAAAATCAGTTGACTCTCTTTGCTAAAGTATTCCTCATCTTTCTCCTTTCGCTAATTCAAACCAGACTAGATACCATTCAATGAAGATATATTCCCAAATCTATAAGGAATCTGAATGGAATAGTATGATTTAGGTAGACAATAATATTTGGAGATTTTGTTTGATTAATGGGGTATATTCTTTTCATTTAATATTGAAAGTGCTGTATAAAAATCTTACATTACAATTATAATGTGGTTTTTCTAATACAAAATGGAGTTCTTTCAGGACTATTTTGAAGCGCACCAACAAGTACTAAAAGTAACATTTGTTATGAAAGCCGAATTGAATTATACATATGGATCAACAATCGATTAGAAAAATGTTAATTAGTACTTATTATGTTAATGCCTTTTCTTTTATTTCCTTATTTTATATGTATTATGGTGCGTTTAATAAAGTAAGAAAAACATGAAAGACAATATTGGTAATGAGATGGAGAAGAAAATGTTATGGATAGATATTGAAGGGGGAAAAAAAAAAGTTGGTTGGTTAATTGTAGGGGTTATTATTTGATATCATTAAAGAGAATATATCTCTCAAGGTTCTTTTACAATTGCATTAATTTGGAAGAACAGTAACTAAGATAAGATTTTATATGTTAGTATATTGAACATATTAATTCGAAAACTTCATAAACATTAATATTGCTCCTACGTGGCTATTGTTAAAAGAGTGGCAACTTTGGCACTTGAATGCATGTCTAAGACAATATGCATTTTACATGCCAAGTTGAGGCTTTTTGTCTTAGCCTGTCCTATCTTCAGTGATTGTCTGAGATTGATATCTTAGTCAAAGGTAATTGTTGGAGATAATATTTTTGCCTAAGTCATTATGCCAAGCCAAAAAGAGACCTTCTCTAAGAATTTCTGACACAAGCAACTCCAAATAAAACTACGAGTCCTTGCCTTAGCCATGCTAAGTTAAGATCCCATCTATAGCCTTATGCTGGGACTCAACTATGTCTGAGAAAACCAAGTATCACAAATAGCATACTGTGATGCCGTACATATGTCCTCTCACCTATCTTTTCCTCGCCTAGTTAGACAATGGGGTATAGTCATGAGGTACTCAAAGTGGAAAGATTTAATATCTGGAGGCTCTATCTCTTGCCCAAAACAAGCAACTAAAATTAACTTCCAAAATTCCTAGAGGAACATTATCTCTTAGGTTGCTTGTTTTATCCATAAAGTTTTTCATATATTTTATTTTAAGCCTCCATGTAAATAAATACTATGTCTGTCTCTATAAATACATTGCAATGAAATTAAATGAAATGATAATATTTTTAAAATAAAAAAGTTCCATATTTTCTCTATTTCTCTTTTCTTCATCTTTTTCCTTAAGCCATAACCAAAAATTAGTGAAATAACACAAGCAAAGCAAAGCAATCTTACATAGTTTGCTAGCATTTCTCTCTAAATATATCTCAGCCAATATAAGAAACTAATTGTATTAGAGCAACCAAGATCTCGTGAGAAAGTGCATGCAAGGCCTCTTTTCTTCTACCTTTCTTGAATGTTCTTGCTGCGTGTATCATCTGCAAGTTTCAACACAAGAGGGAACCAACACATTCAAGTGAAAACCTAGAAAACACCTCATCTTATATCCAATTTTTAAATGGCTTCTTCAAGTTGTTCAGTTGCAACACTGCCAATATCTTTGGTTGACAAAACTATGTTATTTGGAGCATAAAGACAAAGGCATATCTCAAGGATTTTGGCATTTGGGATGTAAAAAATGCTAAAGAAGAACCAGAGCCACTTAGAGAAAATTCTACTCTTAATTAGATCAAGCTATATGAGAAAGAAATGGCTAAACAATTTAAAGCACTCAATAATTTGCACTCATATGTGAGTGACGGCATTTTCACAATTATCATGACTTGTGAAACAACCAAGGAAGCTTTGGACAAGCTTAAAAAATAGTTCCAAGGGAGCTTGGGGACTAGATAAATGCAAATCCTCAATAGACAAGATTTCAAGTCTCTGAAGATGAGGAAGTTTGAGTCCATGAAGGAGTTCCTGGATCGGCTACTCAAGATAATGAACAAAGAATAGTGGAGAAAGTTCTAGTAAATTTGCCAGAAAAGTTTTGAGTCTAAAATAGTATCTCTAAGAGTTGATCAATGCCCCTTAAGCTACCGAGTAGAGGAGGCAAATCAAGACGGAAGAGTCTCTAGAGAATTTTTTTTACTCCAAACAAAGAAACAAATAGCAAGCTAATCAACAAAGAAAGCTGCCAAGGCCAGTGACAAATACATTAAGAAGGGAACCTAACAAGGCACAACCGATAGTAAATTTTCCACCGTTTTCTCATTGCATGAAGCTCATACATGCTCCACCAACATGTTATTGGAGACCTAATGCATTATGTATGAAATTCCAGTAGAGGGGTCATTTGGAACGTGTATATGCGAATAAAGGGTCGAGCAACAACAAGAGAATATGAAACAATAAGCCAATGTTGTCGATAAAGAGGTGGATGGCAATAAGGCTGATCACCTCTTAGTTGCTATATGCCTCATGCATTTGGAGAAGAGCTTAGCTGGGTGGTTGATAATGGATGTTCTAACCACATTCATTCAAGGATAGTTTAGGAATCTAGCCAAGTATTTCCAAACGAATGTGAAGATTGAAAATGGAAACAACATATATGTGGAAGAAAAAGGCGGCGTAGTTATGCACACGACTAGAGGTAACAAAATTATTTAGAATGTGAAAATATACTTAGTATAGGATAACTTCTAGAGAAAAACTATAACTTCATGCACAATAGTATATTCAAACGGAAATGAAGTGGTTAAGGTAATTATGAGATACAAAAGCTTTAGGATTAACTAAGACCAAGCCTTGACTACCAAAGATGATAATTTGTCTGAGCTTTGGCATAAGAGGCTCTGACACTTTAGCTACAATGCTATGAAGAAGACTTATGCCTTAGTTAAAGACATGCCTATGGTAAGTGATGAAGGAATGAATGATGTATATGAGCGAGTGAAACAACCTAGACTCTATTTTTCCAAAATAGGCTTAATAAAGAGCCAAGACCAAATTAGAGCTAATTCACTCGGATGTGTATGGTCCTGTAAGTATATATTCTCTACATGAAATTAGATACTTATTCATATTCATAGATGATTATACAAGGATATGTTGGGTATACTTTCTTACCCAAAAATTGCAAGTAGCCGAGAGATTTAATGAGTTTAGGAAAGTTATGGAGAATTAGTCTGGTTGTACCTTGAAGTGTGTTAGGTCAGATAGGGTATGTTCTGGCCAAGCCTTCCAAAAATTATGCAAGAAGAGAGAAATTATACATCTGTTTACTAAACCATACACACCACAACAAAATTGTATGTTGAAAAGAATAAACTAAACCATCATAGATATGGCTTGGTGCTTTCTTTCTGAAAGCCAAATGCCAACATCCAAAATGGGGAGACAATACCTTTTTTAAGCTTTGGCATAGATAAGAGCCCTCTTTAGGGCAACTAAAAATCTTTGAAAGTGTCTGCTAACTTTGTGTACCCAAAAATAATAGACATAAGTTAGATCAAAAGGCTAAAGTTGGCATCTTGGTCAACTATAGTGAATTGACCAAGGGTTTATGAGTTTATAACATTGAAACTCAAAAACTTTTTGTAAGTCGAGACATGAAGTTTGATGAGGATATGATTGGAGTAAAGAGGAGTTACAACCAAATGGACATGATGATGTCTGAGGCAACAATTCTGGCAAAGATGTTCGAGACAACAACAACAACAAAGACAATAATGCTAGAAATAATGATGAAGCTGAAACATCCATGATGATGTTAGAAACAATGATGATGATGCACTCGAAATGTCTACTAACTCGGACATGGTAATTAGAGACAACGTTAGGAGTACTCAACCATTAGATGAACTATATAAGAGATGTAATGTCGCCTTGAGTGATCTGACACAAGTCGAAAAAGCTTTTAAGAAAAATGAATAGCGAGAGGCAATGAAGGTTGAGATGGAGATGATAAAGAAGAATGTCAAATGGAATTCAGTGACCAAGCCAAAGAAAAACCATGCTATTAGAGTCAAATGGATTTTTGAACTAAATATAATGCAGATGGCTCCATCAACAAACACAAAGCAAAGTTTATAGTGAAGGGATATACTCAGCAAGGTGGTCCTAACTATGGAAAGACTTTTACTCCGGTTGCAAGAATGAAAATTATTAGACTCATTCTTGTAATCTAGGTCTGCAATCAATGAAATGTCTTTTATCTTGATGTAAATTCATCATTTTTTAATGGAGTATTGCAAAAAAATTTATGTGCATCAACCTGAAGGAAGGTAATGAAGAAAAAGTCTATAAGCTTCACAATGCTCTATATGGATTGAAACAATCTCCTAAAGCTTGGTAAGAAAAGATTAATGGTTACTTGATGAGGCAAGGATTTGAGAGGAGTCCGAATGAGCCGACCCTATATGTGAATAGTCAAGGAAGCATAGTAGTGGTATCTCTCTATATGGATTATCTACTGATGACTGGTCGAGACATAGATGAGATTGAGAAGTTCCAGGCCTAGCTTGAAGATCAGTTTCAAATGTCAAGCTTGGGAGAGATCAATTAATTCCTCGGTATTGAAGTTATGCAATGTGGCCGAGGCATTTTCATCTTTTAGGAGAATGATGACTTGCTAAAGAAATTCACGGTGGAAAAATGCAATTCCATGACAATGAGATTAATGAAGGTGAATTTTTTATTAAAGAAGATGACACCCAAAAGGTAAATCCCTTTACCTTCAGGAGCCCATATATTATGTATTCCATGTGTGTCTTATCACGGTATATGCAAACTTTTTGACAATCTCTCAATGAGGGGCCAAAAAGAATACTAAGGTATCTGAAAGAAACCAATCACTATGAAGGCATATGAAAGCAATGTTGAGTGTTTTTTTTTTATGGTTTCTTAGATAATGACTGTTCTAGAAGTGTGGAAGAGTATGCCAGGGTACTTATTTACGCTTGGAAATATTCCTTTTTCATGGAATTCCAAGAGACATAGCACAATTGCTTACTGTTGAGGTAACGTACATTGCTTGCTTGGCTACAGCAAATCAATAAATGTGGCTCAAGAAGCTAATGAAGGATTTGAGTGATAAGCAAGGAGAAGCAACAATCATCAAGTCTGACGACACTTCAGCAATTTCTGTTGTTCAAAATCTAGTTCAATATGGGAGGACGAAGCATATCTAGTAAAGTACAATTCACTTAGAGAGTTTAAGGCAAATGTTGAAGTTAAGTTGGAGTATATTCTATTGGAGGACACTTTAGATGATATATTTACAAAGCTTTTTTTCTGAAAAACAAGTTAGAGTCTTCTCAATTTTTCGAGTGAAATTTCCAAGGAAAAGTATTACAAGGGTAGCAATTTTTCCAATTGTATGCATGTCCGTGATAACATGCATGCATGCCAAGCCGAGGCTCTTTGTCTCAGTCTATCTGATCTTCAGTGACTGTTCGAGGTTGATATATTTGTTTGAGGTATTTTCCAAAGGTAACTGCTCGAGGTAATATTTTTCCTAAGTTACTATGTCAAGGCAAGAAAATACCTTCTCTAAAGATAAGTCTTAGCCTCAATCATACAAAGTTAAGCTCTCATCTATAGCCATATGCTCGAACTCAGCCATGTCCGAGAAAACCAAGTATTTGCAAATAACATATTTTTCCTTAGTAGATATGTTATCTCACCTATATTTTTCTCATTTAGTCAGACAATGTGGTGTAGTTGTGAGGTACCTAAAGAGGAAAAATCTGCCATCTCAAGGCTCCATGTCTTTTCCAAAACAAGTAACTAAACTTCACTTTCAAAAACTATAGGAAAGAGTTATCTCTTGGGCTAGTTTATTGATAGTATCCATAAACATTTCGATATATTTTATTTTAAGCCTCCAAGTAAAGGAAATGCTACGTGTGTTTTTATAAATACATTGCAATCCAATGAAATGAAATGCTAGAATTTGTACAACAGCAAAGCTTCATATATATAAACCGAACTACTTTGTATATGGTCTACTTTGTATATGGTATAAAAACCGGACTACTTTGTATAAAAACCCAAACTATAATTTTTTTTTAAAAATTCATCTAAAGCTTAATTTTTAGTTACTGAAAAGAATTGTTATGTCATTACGACAATTAAAAACACGAAGGCAAAGAGAAAGAAAATTGTTTGATGTCACTATTTTGGGTTCCTTTTGGATAGCTAAGGATAAAGGAATGCATGATAACAAACTTTCATTGGAAGGGGAAAATTACCACAGGAAAAGTTAAAAGCTTTACCGGCCCATTTCAAGACTGCTGTGGCTGATCTTATCCTTTTAGTAACCTTTTTATTGGTGAACTTAATCTTTTGGAATAAAATGTAAAGCTTTTTCTAGCTTTTTCTTCCCATTACGACTCTTACTAAATCATACATACATTATATGTATATATGTATGTTTATGAAGTTTGTTGGTACTTGATAGTCATCAATTAATACTTCAGAAATGTACTCATGCATGCAACTTGATGTATAAGGAAATGCTATATATATACTGCCCAGAAGAAATGGAAGAAAAAAAGAAAAAGAAAAAAAAGAAAGAAAGGGGTTTCCTTTTTCAAGAATAAAATTGAAAAAATAAAATAAATGTTTAACTTTAAATTCCTCTCAAGTACAACCAATTTGTAAGCCGTTGGGAACATATTGGCGACTGCTTATCGATAGAGGTTGAGAATTGGCTACAGGCATTTAAAGTCAGATTTCGGTACAGAAGGCCAGAAGGCAAGGCCATCAATATTGAAGTGGATAAATTCACATATATTTCATTTGGATTAATTGCATTTTAGGACCACAAAATGAATTTTTCGTTTTCAAATTTAAAATCCAATTTAGAGGTTTAAATTTTAATTTATTACATTTTAGTCTATTAATTGAATTTTTCACGACTAATATCATATAATTGCTTTTCATACAAAAATACAAATTTTTTATTTTTTATTTTATTTTATTTTATTTTATTTTATTAGTTTTTTCTGTAAATTGAAATGAGTAATTGAATCGGCTAAAATGTAGCAAGTTAAAACTCTGAAAGTCTAAATTGAAACGTTTTAAATTTAAAAATTAAAAATGTAATTTCTCAAAACTATAGAAGTTATATAATGTAATATATATATATATGTATATATTTATTTAAATGCAACTACATATTAATATATACATATATATATATATATTTCAATATGTTAAATTGTTATTTATAATTAGTTTTTAAACATAACTAAACTTTTTTTTAAATTAGTTTGTAGACCTTCCTAATTTCTGAAAAAACATATTCAATTATTTGTTATTATATTTTACACAGTTTTTCTACAGTAAAAATATCGTTATTATTTAAAATAATTATAAAAAGCGAATTGACATCAACAGTTTAAAAGTTTTAAATAGTTAGAGTTTTACTTTTTTTTTATTAAAATTTTAATATTATATGGACTATTAGTTTTAATTTAACAATCTATATTAAATTTAAATTTTATAATATATTTTATTTTTATTTTAAAGATGATAATATTATTATTGTGAAAGAATTTATATTTAAAAATGTATTCACAAATAATATCTTGACAGACAAGGAGTGCCTCATACCAGTGTGGCGGCAGGTAGTATTTTTCAATTTATAATTAGTTCAATATCCGTGAAAAAGGAATCAAATTAAGCAGCCCGTGGGATCATGACCATGAAGGGGTGGCTTATTTCACCAAAAAAAAATGAAGGGGTGGCTTTTGGGTTTTAAAGCAATTATTTTATAGATAGTTGGAAGGATATGGATCAATTTGCAAGTTGTAGCTTATCAATCATTCTTATATTTATTCTTTTTGTTGTGGAATCTAAATCCTAATTGCCATATTATTTTCACGTGTCTATTGCTTCTTGATTGGGCCAGGTAATTTATATTGTGAATTTGATTCTTTGTTTGAAAAAGCAATTCCTTTTGATCCTATCCTTAATTGTTTCAACGAACCACTTTGCACGCTTTTGTATTTTGCACATGCCAAAGTGTGTATCAAGTGCATTGAATAGAGAAATCGAATGTGACATGAAGCTTCTAAAACTTCTTTCGTACTCATTTCCTTTTCTATAACTATATATATATATATATATAATCATTGCTCATATAAGATATTATATAGTTTGAATTTTAATTATTTTATTTGAATTTATATATTTTTTTTCTCTATTATTGTAAAAAAAATAAAAAAATTTTAGTAATTCATCGTAGACTCCTATTTAGTTAAAAAAATATATTAATCAGTTCGTTCGCTAAATACTTTATAAATTTATAATTCCGCTGTAGATAAGTCATTTTTCATTCAAAAAAAAATATTATATATATATAATCATTGGTCAAATTAGATTGATTCAATAGTTTTTGTATTAATAAATTTTTTATTTTATTTTAACTTTTAAATCGATCGTGTTAAGAATTGAAATTGAAAACAGAAAATTTCTCAAATAAAACCTTTCAAAAGTTGCATTGTTAGTAACTCATGCCAGCGAGTAACACATGGCATAATAAATTTAAAGAAAAAATTAATACCGTTTATAGCCGATTGTATGGGTTAAAAAAGTGGAGGAGAAAATATTAGAATGGTCAAAAAACTGATGCACTAAATTTCATAAAAATTTCATGACTTTTTAATAAATGGACAGCTAAAAAACCTGCGATGTGGCAAAATAAATATTTTATAATTATTAAATATTTTTTTAAATGTTACTGATCATAAATCTATATTATATGTTATGGACGAATTTTAAATAATATGGACAATATTATTAATTTTGATAATATTATAAATTATAGATAAATATTATATTTAATGAACATATATTACACAATATAGACGATATTACATGAAAAAATATAATATTACCCATTATGGATAAATATGATATATTATTGATTAATGTTATCTAATATGAACAATACTATTCAATATAGACAAGAATGACCATATTATTGAATATGGACCAAAAGTTACCAATTATAGACTAATATTGCAAAATATGGATAGTATTAGAAAGCAAAATATTAAATGTTTAAAATTTATATTATTCGATATAGATAAATGTTGTATGATATGAACAATTTTACTTAGTATGGACAATGGAGACAATGTTGTAGCTTATGGATAAATATTATTTATTATGGAAAAAAATTACGTATTATAGACAAATATTACAAAAAATGACAATATTACTAAATACAACTAATAGTTATCTGTTATAGACTAATATTATATGTTATGGACAATATTACTCGTAAATGAACATATTACTCGTTTTGAATTGATATTACTCAATATGAATTAATATTGCCTAATAAGAACAATTTTACTCAGTATGTACCATGAAGATAATGTTATACTTTATAGACAAATATTATAAATAAAAATAATATTATTGAAGATGGACCAATATTTACTCCTTAACACTTTTATTATGCATTATAGACAATATTTGATGTGATATCACCATACACCAAAATTAATTAACTAAATTTGTTAAACATTTATAATAGCTTAAAGTCAAAGTCCATCTCGCAAAAATTATAGTGATATTCAATACAAATTTTATCTAATAAAATAGTGACATCAATGGAGAAATTTAATCAGTAACAATAAATTTAACAAATAATAAACATAAATATTTTAATATATCCAATTAATAACAATTAATTAATTGACCTTAAAAATTTATGAATTTTTTTAATTATATGTAACTGAGTATAATTATATGTGTGGTTGGATAGCAATAATAGACAATGAGAACCAAAGGCAATAACTCAAGAATAAAGCTTTGTTTAGTGTGGTTAAGAATCGGGCGATTAGTAAATAAAATGTTAATTTAGTACCTTTGAAAATATAATTTATTAATATATGTTTCTTGTTGGCCATATCATTTAAATTTTGTATAGTACTTAAGGCCTATAAAAAACATACACATATGAATCAACTTATATTTGATCCAAGTAAAATATAATATTTTAAAAATGTTAATCTATTTGAAATACAAATAAATAACATACAAAACAGTATTTTATGCTAATTAATTATAATTAAAAATTTGTAATTTCCTACTATGTATACTAAAAATACGTATAGTTAATTATATATTAAAGTATATAATTTTATATTTATTTGAAAAAATGACCATGAATAGGAATTAAATTTTAAATTAATTAATTAGTAAAAAATTAAAATAAATTATCATTGATAAAATATTAAAAATACATGGGTTAAATTATATAATTTTGAACTTAATTGAAACTTAATTTGTAATTCTACTTAATTATAACTCTAAATTGTAATTCAATAATATTAAATACTAGCCAAATTTATTTCGCAAATGATTTGGCAAATGGTATGTCAATATTTAGTTGGTTTATTTTTTTGATTCACTTATCTATTTAAAGTTCATTTATCTATATTTAAATTATATGAATATTTTAACATGTTTGTATGGTCAATATTTATGCTATATGTGAAAATGCTATACTTTACATATTTAATATGTAATGTACACAATGTGCTAAATGTATTCTTCAATAGACTTTAAATACTCCAGATTTTAAAAGTCCACTACAAAATTTTATAGACCTAGATTTTAATTGACTTTTGAATTAAATACTCGTTAAATTGTATAGAATCTCCTAAATTCTAAAATGAATATCACCAGATTTTTGAATTCTTTCAAAATTCATTGAATACACATTCTAAATTTGTGCTGGAACATTCATATCCATTACTTTTCAACCATGAGATATAATTTATGGACAATATTACTGACAGGACCCGAACTATCCAAGTCCTGCCTGCAGAACTTAATCACGCTGATTAAGTCCCTAAGCAGTCAACAACCACATAATTAACAATTCCACAACCCAAACTCCTAAATGCCAGAAATTGTAATAGAAATTTTGGCAGAGTTTGGTATGTATTTATAACATTCTCCAAATTATTTACATGTACCTGCATGTCCAAAACAATAATTCTACAACATTCTAGTTCACCATTTCTACCATAATTCAGTAAACTCACAGCAATATATATCCACATACATAATCTCCATAATATAATTATAAAATTTGTATTACATAATATAATTCTATCATACTACCATTTAATACACAACTAGACAGTAAACTAGTACAATCTAATTTCACTACTACTACCTCTAACTCGCTACTCCGACGTTTACTAATAATAGTAGAAAAGCTAAATATTCAAGAACAACATGAAATATTTTTAGAATTTAATGGTGGGGTGAGTATTTGCATACTCAGTGAGTAGAAACTAAATAGGAAAATAATATTTTCTTCCATACATAACGTATATATAAAAAAAATTGATTTACGCATGCAATCTCTTTTGAAAGTAGTTCATCTTCCAAATTTTCAAATTTCAAAATATTCATATATATATATATATATATATATTTAACACAATTAATATATTTGCTTATGTCAAAATGTCTTGAAATATAAAACAGCACACACAATTAATGAAACACAATATATGAGGGACATTCAGTGAAAAGACACAGAACATATATATATGAGCACATCATATATATACATGGTGGGTAAGCTAACCATAAAATCCCTAGTGAAAAGCCACAGACATATATGTGAACAAATCATCATATACCGAGAGGGTAATAACATTTTCTGTGAAAATCATTGTCCATTCATATATTCACACAAATGTATGCAATTCATAATTTCAGCTTGGCGGCATAAACCATCGCACAAGCATAAATAATTTGGCGGCATAAACCATCGCCCAAGTATAAATAATCTCCGACTTGGCAGCATATTACATCGCCCAAGTAGTCACCAACCATATCCAATGTCAACCTCCTTACCCGGCGGGATAATCATCGCCCAAGTAGTCATCAACCTTGTTAAACCCTACTTGGCGGCATACTCATTGCCCAAGTAGTCACCAAACATAGATACCATGCATTTATGAATTCACACAAAAAGGATCACATTCATATTTACTTTAAATTCATAATTAAGGCATTCTTTTAAACACATGTATAAATATGTATGTATTTATTCCAAAGGAAATAACAAGGTAATATATATATATATATATATATATATCAATCTATATATAGATATACTTGTAAAACTTATTTAATCACAAAATATATTTCTTAATCATATAATCTTTGAATATATTGCCAAACCATAAAATATATGTATATATTCATGCAGTTACATATATATAATACATATATATGTTTATATATATGTGTTCCCACTCACAGAAACGCTGCGTTGACGTCTATCCACGGTTGGCTGCTCCTTGTCATTCGACCGGAGTAGTTCTTTCATCTAGTAATACAATAAAATAATATTACGAAATATTTCATTACTGTAATGTAAAGTAAAACCCCCTTTTTATTACCTACTTTCATACTTATGCAATTTTTCTCCTAATAACATAGGTTTATTAATTATATTTTTACCCAAGTGATTTTTAGAGCTTAATACCTAAATTTTTATTCTTAACTTTCATCACAATTAATTTCCAACTAAATTTATATCATCATCCACATAAACTTTCATATTAAAATTACTAACTCTCAACCAAATATAAAATCAACTTTCACAATTCCTATATATCTCTTGGTTATAATTTATTATATTACTACAATCACAATTCCTAATCTATCACCATAATTTCATCAAAACACATTTTAAAAACTCACCAATTTAACTAATTTTCCATTCTCCAACTCTATACTACAAGGCTTATCATTATACAATGTAATTAATCATAAGAAACATGATTTACCTTCAATTGGAGCCAAAATTTCACAATTTCTCCTGAAATTTGAGTATCCCCTTTGTATCATTTTTGTCAAATCTCTAACCTAGCTCACTACTCTTCAATTCCAACACTTGGGTTTTTTAAAGGAGTGAGAAATAAAGCTTTTGGTAGAAAAATTTTGGCGAGAGGTGGTCGGAATCTCTCAATTTCGGATGAGAAGGAAATTCAGTTAAACTCCAAAGACTCACACCTAGAGTTATTCTTAGTTAAAATAAACCTCACCAAAGTGTTTAAAATGCCCTAAAACATATAGATAACATATTTCTAAGCTTGATTTGATAGAGATTGAAGATATATAAATTTTTTTTTTCAAAAATGGTGGTCGGCACTCACAGAGGTGGAGGAAACACAGGTCTGCGTGAGGAAGAAGGGCGGGAGGCCTTAATTCCAATTTTTTTCTCCAAAATTTCAATTTTGCCCTTCACTAAATAACACATAACTATATAACTACAAGGGCAAAATAGTCATTTGGCAATTTTCATTATATTTTTTTTTTCTCATTTTCTATTTATATTTACTTATTCAACATTTTTATTTATTTATTTATTTTTATTTTCATTTTTATTCTTATTTTTCTTTTTTACACTAATTTTAATTAAAATCACTAATACATAAATTTTAACTCTAAGTTTTATTTCTCTTGGATTAAATTTTAAAACTAACAAATTTTTGTCATTATACTAGCATTAGTGTTATTAATGATATTATTACACATAATTAACTCTAATTACCTTGTTAATCCCTACTTAAATTTTAGGATGTTACAATTCTTCTTACCCCTTATTTAATTTTGTCCTCAAAATTAAAAGATTTACCTAAACGAGTGAAGGTACTTATTAACAGTTCATCTTCTCTTTCCCATGTTGTTTCTCGAACTGTGTGGTTCCTCCATCATACGCAATACTTGCTCTTTTTCATCAACTATTTCTTCTTGTTCTTATTCATATGATAAATCTTCCTTAATCTCAACAAATGGGATTTCGATAACATGAGATGGATCCAAAACATACTTTCGAAGCATAGATACATGAATTACATTATGTATCCTCGACGTCCTATGAGATTGATTTTCTCCTCTAAAACTTTTAAACATAAAAATAGTATTACTTACTATTTCAAATAAGAATAAAATACCAAAATTAACTGCATTCTTCAATAAAAGTTTATTCCACAAACTTCCAACTTTCCTCTAATTTCCAAGAAAATGCTAAAACTTAGTTCAAGAGCTTTAGACATCATTTATAACCAAATTTCTATACAAATAACATACCAATTCTCCAATAGTCCTTTCATAGCAGCTCCTACACTTCTTGAATAAGAAAAATAAGCCCCAAAACCAAATTTCAATTTCTCTTCAACCAACTACTTAAATCCGTCTAGATAAATTTTTTAACTTCACAACCAAATCTCAAAAATTCCCATAACAACTTGAATACTCGGTTTAGTCTAAAAATAATAATAAAATTGAAACCAATGAATTTCTCTAAAAACTCTCCATTAAAATAACTATATATAAGCACCAATTAAACTTAACAAAAATTGAAACTCCCTAAATAGCCATACCAACGGCTAAATAAAAAAATAACATATCAATTGAACAATTTTCCAGATCTAATATAAAACATAATTATTGACATCCAACATTAACTAGCACCTTTACATTTCTCATAATCAAAACAAAAATCCTTGCTAACAATCCTACACAATGGCTAGTACCCAAAATCCAAATGTCCAAAAGTTCCATTTCCACCCACTCAAATTCTAGTTATCCAACACATAGACTAAACTAGCCAAAATAAGAAATTACCGATTTTGAACTTCAAAACTCAACTTCAGTTGTACCACCGCAACATAGGACCTCCACTTTCATGGCATCTTTCATATTACTCAAAATTCTTGGTAGGTAAGATCAGAAAAATATTGGGTGTTAAAAGAACAAATGGGTACAAAGCTCGTGCCAAAAGTGACCCGAAAAAAAATGTTTTCTGATGAGGAAGGGAGGTTCTTCAAGTGGTCTTTAGCCGAAATTGGTTGACACTCATACCGTAAAGTGTTCTAATCTCTCAAAGCTTGAAAAGTTATAACTTTTCTCGAAGAAATTTTAAAGATTTGAAAAAAATCTTGCTTGAGTTTGACAAGGATGAGGCAACAAGCATGGAAGAGAGAAAAAGGAGAATTCTAGAATTTAAGCTTTATTTCATATTTTGCATTTTTCTTCCATAAGCTTTCCTTTTCTTTAACTAAGAGTAAAAACATTCATTCTAATCCATAATGTTCAATTACCATTTTAACCTTCAATTTCATTTCTAAAATTTCTAATAGCTTGGTAAAATTGGCATTTCATTCTCTTGGCTAAAATAAATTCTCAAATATTATCTAACCTTCAAACTAAAATTTACCCATGGTTTAGTAAGCACAATTGATTGAAACATACTTGGATGTTGCCAAGACATGAGACTAATATGGTATATATTTTCATAACATTGATACATGAAAACATGATGAATTCTTCCTAATTCTGAAGGAAGCAATAGTTTATAAGCAATTACTCCAAATCGCTCTTAAATTTCGAAAGGTCCAATAAATCTAGCACTTTACTTTTCATACTTCTTAACCTGAAATACACCATTCCACAGGGAAACACGAAGGAACATTTAATCACGTACTTCGAATTCCAAATCTCTTATATTATCCGCATAACTCTTTTGTCAGCTTTAAGCAAAATTAATGCACCTTAGGACAAGACACTGGTTTGATAAATCCCTCGTCTACTATTTTCTAACATTGAAATTTAAGATCTCTCTTAGTTCCTAAAACCATTCTATATGGTGCCATAGACACAGTAAACTCTACTACTTTATCTAGAGGTGAACTAGGTAATTCTTCAGGAATAAACATCTAGAAATACTCTTATTATTTGTATTTCATTTAATTCTTTACTACCGTTTCTAGTATCAAACACATGATTGANTACTCTTATTATTTGTATTTCATTTAATTCTTTACTACCGTTTCTAGTATCAAACACATGTATGAGCAATATTTGTTTAACATCCTTTCCTTAATCATTTTATTGTACTCATGACAGAAATTACACTTTTGGGTATTATTGTACATTCTCCCTTAAATGCTACTTCAAGTTTCATAGGTTTCTTGAATATATCTTTTTTCATAAAACAATCCACTCATCAATTAATAAATATGATGTAGATATTATATCTAATACCACAACCCAAGTACTAAGGAAGTCAAAATTAAACTAGGAATATCTAATCACCTTTCCTCATAACTTTTTAAATTTCCTTTCTTAAAATCCACATTCCTTATGGATTTTCTAATACTCAAAGTACCAACCAACTTAATTCTTTTCAATACTTCACTCGGCCACAAGGTAAAAGTCCCACAATTATTCTAATGAAAGCCTTAAACATTCTCTTAAAGCCTAATAAAGTCCTTAAGATTGACAATCAAGGAGAAAAGAAAAAATTATAAATTTCCCCAATATATATGTATTTCCTTTTATCACCAATTAAAACAAAAGTCTTAAAACTTTTCTTAACAACCATTGAAAATCATTCAATCTATCGTTTATAGTATTTTACATCCTCCAATCAAAGTACTTAATCTCCAAGAAAAGTATCAAATCCAAAAAGAAAACAACTCCAAAAATACACATCTCAATTCATCTTAATATTTCCACAAATTTACTTGTATACTCAAATAAAATAACTCAAATAGAAAAACTATTTAAACATCAAGTTACATACTATGGTTAATATAAACCAAATTTCAATACATAGTTCTCAAACTCCAAAGCTAAACTTCCAATCACATTACATCAACCAAATTTCTGTCCATAATTAATTTAAATTAAAAAAATTTCCCCAAAACACCGTACCAACGACACTAACTCTTATTTGAAACAATTTCTTCTTAACTTAAAACGAGCTATACTTGTCCATTCAAGCCTCCCATTAGAGCTTCTTGCCATTTTAATTAGCCTCCAAGTCTCATCTTTTAAACACCAAATTAAAGTACAAGAAAATAAAAACTAAACCATAAAATTGACTACATACAAGCTTAACCACGAAGTCTTTTAGTTGTTAACCCACTTAACTTAAACAAGCTGAACTATTAAATCACTTCATAAAAGTTTGTACATACTAACTTTTCCATAATTGCAACCAAACAATATATGATTCTCTTCTACCAAGCTTCTAACAAAATATTTCCGAACTAGCTTGACTATCAATAATATAAGTCCAAACAAGTAAAAAGATTGTTGCTTTTAAACATTATCCACATACACACTTAACTTTGAAGAACAAGCTCCAAAATCACAATTAATAAAATATCGAAACTAACCCACATTAAAATCCAACAAAGCTTTTATTACCAAAGCTCAAAGAATTTAAGATACCCTAAGAAGTCAATCTTCAAACATAAGGCTCAAAACAATAATCTTCCTCCCTTCACTGTGCATCACCCTAAGTCCAAAAGACTGTGAACATCAAAAGATAATTTAAAAAAAAAAACATAATATCTCTTACAAACCAAATACGTTCCTTAATTTACTTACAACCAACTAAATTCAAGTATCATCAATCACAAAGCTTTCTACAATATACACTAACTTCAAAACATCTACTTATAACACTGCTCTGATACCAAGTTGACAGGACCCGCACTACCCAAGTCCTGCTTGTAGGACTTAATCACGCTAATTAAGTCTCTAAACAGTCAACAACCGCATAATTAACAATTCCACAACCCAAACTCCTAAATGCAATAAATTTTAATAGAAATTTCAGCAGAGTTTGGTCTGTATTTATAACATTCCCCAAATTATTTACATGTACCTGCATGTCAAAAACAATAATTCTACAACATCCTAGTTCACCATCTCTACCATAATTCAGTAAACTCACAGCAACATATATCCACATACATAATCTCCAGAATATAATTATAAAATTTGTATTACAGAATATAATTCTATCATACTACCATTTAATACATAACTAGGCAGTAAACTTGACAGGACCCGAACCACCTGGATCCTGACTGCATGACTTAATATTTCTATTAAGCCAATAAGCAGTTCTTTATTCCTACCAAGCCATTAATAAATAATATTCAACAAACGGGAAACTCTATTGCAAAAAACTTTATTAAAAATTTCGGCAGCATCTCGTCTGTTTTAGAAACATCCCCCAAATACAAATAGTTGCAATTCCTGCAAGGAAAACATTCCTATACATTTATCTAATCTACTAGCACACATTCCACACAGTACCACATCCCGGTAATTAATTCAACATTCAAAATAAAAATGTAACCGTTATATTTCTCCGTAGCTGGACTCAGTATGAAAACCGAGTTGCCTACATACCCTGTTTAGACAGGGATCAAGCTACCTGTAGTTCTTAAAGCATATTTACACCAAATATGTCACTTCTGATACAATTGTCATTCATAAGTCAACTTGACAAAAATATATTCTAGTCCACTTTCAATCACATCAACAATCCAAAATAAGCTCCACTAAATTAACAAGCAAAACATGTAATTATCAAAATGATCACCACACATTTCTCATTATCATAATTTAATCGCTTTTAATTTCATCAAAGCTTTTTAAACCAATTTAATAGGATAATAACCATAGCTTGGCGGCATAATTCCTCGCCAAAGCAAATAACACCCCTACCTGACGGCATATTTCCTCGCCAAGCAGTTATCAACCATATGTTCTATGCATTTATGCATCCACACGAACATGATCACATTCACAACATTTATTTTAAATCCATAAATAAAATACGCACATATTTATTCCAGAGAAAATAACAAAGTAATATATATACATATCACACATTTTCCATTAGCAGTTTAGCAAATTAAAATCACACAGAGGGGTCACCACTCATCACAATCCTTCTCCCCAAGGCATCGTGGCGGGAATTGGGTGTTGGGTAACCATGTATCACAACCATCATCACGATCCTTCTCCCAAGGCATCGTGGCGGAAATGGGGTACAAACATCACGATCCTTGGTCTCTAGGAATCGTGTAAAAGGCTTTCATATGGCCGAGGGTACCCTCTCCAACATCATCACTATCGCCATCACCATCCACATCCACACCACTGTACAATACCTTCATAATTTCCATATCATCCATCACAATCATTTGCAGAATCATCAAGTGAAAGAAAACAAACATATAACATATTCCATATTCACAAATATGCTCCATTTAACCAAGCATTTAGAAAATATAAAGTCAAGCTACCATTCCAAGCAAAAATAATCCAATATCGATTATGCTAGCAATATCCACTCTTATATTCAAGAGCATGTAAAGTATGTTTAAATCTCAATTCACATATAATCAATCTAATCAATATTTAAATATAAACATATACATAAGCATAAATGTGCACATTTATATATATAACATAAATTCAATTTCATAAGTTGAATTAATAATTCCTATTTCATCAGTAACCAAAGTGCAACAACTCTAGATTGAGTTTATACAAATACTTCATCAAAACTCACAAGAAATAAAATACTAAAATAGTATCAAGAATTATCATCAATTTAACAAATATCCCAATTTAAATTAAAAACTAAAAAAATCCAATTACTCAACCAAATTATGCAAACTGTATATCGAATTGAAGTTTGAAGAGTATAGGATTCAAAGGTAACCTTAAATTGCCTAATTAAAGCCGGTGGTGGCCGGAAAGTGATCAGAAAATCACGGCCGAAACCCCAACTTTTGGCACCGCTCAAACAAAGAGAATTTGGGCAGAAAGGATGGTGAATTCAGGTTCAGGGGGGTCCAAAATAGGGGGAAAGGACCGACCCCACTATCCGAAACCATTGGAATCCGGCGACCGGAGGAGAATCGGGTCCGCCAGTTTCTTCACATTTTTTGGGGAATCGCAGCGTTTCACGGCAAGGGCTCGGAGTGGGAAAAAAGAGGAAGACAGGGGCCATCTTTTCCGGGTGACAGGTCGGTCGATTCTCGCCGAAATCCGGCAATCGCGCATAAGGAGCTGACCGAATTTCTCTTGATTTTCAGCGATCCGAGCGTTCCCAAGGGTGGTCACCGGTGCTGCTGAAATGGGGAGGTTGCCGACTTCAAGCTTCGGGAAATTTTCAGCCTGATATGGCCAGAAAACGGCAGCTGCCCGAGAAACAAAGGAGGCGCGGTGGTGGGGTGGTGCGGTGTTGGGCGTGGAGATGTCGGGAGGAATTTTTTGGAATTTTTAAGAAATAGGTAAGGGCATTTTCGTTCTTTTAAGTCCAGTCCCTGCCAAATTACCAAAATGCCCCTCACACAATTTTAAGCATAACTTCTCGGTCTTAGCTCCGAATCTAGCATACTACTAGTCTATGGACTCATGTCAACGAGCTCTACGCAACGGTACCACAATCGAAGCCAAAACACAACCACACAAAAAGTCAACCTTGGGCCCACTCAATGTCAAACTGGTCAAACTTGAAAATTTTATTACATTTTCATGGTACAGGATGTTACAATCTACCCCCCTTAGGAAAAATTTTGTCCTCGAAATGGTATACTCCATGTGTGGTATAATCGGAAGTACAATGATTGAGCTACTCGGGTTTCCATTATGCTTTCGCTGCGCAACTGTAATCACTACCTTTCTTAGGTAATCATCTATCAGATACACATGCCGTAGCTGCTCAAGTTCGATTAAAATAGCTAACACCATGCTTCGATGTAAGGTAATGTGTCATCGTTTAATGCCCCCATCAAAATACTTAGCCTTCGAAAAATATCCAATCCATTAACGGATTCAACTCTAAACACACGTCTCAATTCACCTTACCATTAATCTTCTTTCCACTTATGCCCAAGACAATAGATTCTTTAACACCGAAATTTCGAATTGATCTCACAAGTGTTCTAGCTTCGAAGTTATTCTTTAATGCAAAATTTCCCCTAACAAGTTTTGATCATCTGATTGTTTCCCTGCATTTGTATTCCTACCTTCACTCGGAAAAGGAACCATGACTCTAGAAAATTTCAAGACATTCTCAAAACGATGAGAATCAACAATGCTCGTCGCCAAAATTTTTCCATTCTTCGCCATATGATCAATTTCACGAATGAATTGATGATGAAGGCCAATTATTTTTTATTTTTTTTTTCAAGTGGGAAACTTTTCAAAGTGAGACAGGAGTATGTAGCTTAATTATATTTGGGAGCTGTACTAATCTTGTTTGTCATATGTATGTTCATATATACATTCTCTTGCTTTTATATTTGGAAAGTTAATGGACTTAACTTTGGTAAGGCAAGCATGTCTTATAATTAGTGACTTAGTTGATGCTTTTATGATGGAATTGTATATGTGGGGATTCGATGATACGGAACATTGAGTTTATGATGATGACGATGTTGGTATATAGATGTTCTGTGAAAAGAGAGAGGAAGATTTGTTAATGACGTTTACAAATTTCAAATGATAAGAATTGATGGGCAACCACCATTTGATTTTGGAAATTCGTAAGCGGGGCAAAAGCTGGTGAAGCAATGAGAAAATACAATATTCTCATGAATGATAATTCTCAAGGAAAAGAGAAATTTGTTATTTCCGTAAGGAATGACATAGATGATGATGGTAATGCAATACTTTAACAATGGAAGCTGGGTATGTGAATACATTTACGGAGAAGTGCTTCAAGTAATGGAAAGACAAATAGATACGAAAAGGGGAAAAAATTCAATCTTCCAAATCTTGAGACATTAGAAGCATTTCTTGTGAGGCGGAAATTTCCAGCCTATTGGGAAAACTTTGTTCCTAATTCTTCAAGAACTGTTTCCCCCCTCTCATTTGAGGATGATAGAGAATCGCAAGCAATCAAATGCTTGTGCTAATTCGAGAAAAGATGCCAAAAGAGTGGCTCTTTCTTCTCCACGTGTTGAGAATATGGAAGTTGAGAATGTAGGGGTAGCTAGAGAGGTTTAATTCCGTGCGTTTCGGATGACGAAGTTTCGACAATGCGTGAGAAAGTAGTAGAAGTTGCGAAGCTGTACCAAGAGATTATAACTGAGTTGTTGAATGAAATAAAATGCAAGTTAGAAACACAAAGATGAGGAATCAATAATCGGTTAATTTTTGAGCCGCAGAGGCTCTTCAAAGGATGGGAAAATGTATTAATGTTAGTAAGAAAATAGGACCTGTAGGTGGAGTTGAGGATGGTGATGGATTTTCTAGTAGGGCCGAACTTAAAGTTATTGGCCTTCATCATCAATTCATTCGTGAAATTGATCATATGGCGAAGAATGGAAAAATTTTGGCGAAGAGCATTGTTGATTCTCATCGTTTTGAGAATGTCTTGAAATTTTCTAGAGTCATGGTTCCTTTTCCGAGTGAAGGTAGGAATACAAATGCAGGGAAACAATCAGATGATCAAAACTTGTTAGGGGAAATTTTGCATTAAAGAATAACTTCGAAGCTAGAACACTTGTGAGATCAATTCGAAATTTCGGTGTTAAAGAATCTATTGTCTTGGGCACAAGTGGAAAGAAGATTAATGGTAAGGTGAATTGAGACGTGTGTTTAAAGTTGAATCCGTTTATGGATTGGATATTTTTCGAAGGCTAAGTATTTTGATGGGGGGATTAAACGATGACACATTACCTTACATCGAAGCATGGTGTTAGGTATTTTAATCGAACTTGAGCAGCTACGGCATGTGTATCTGATAGATGATTACCTAAGAAAGGTAGTGATTACAGTTGCGCAGCGAAAGCATAATGGAAACCCGAGTAGCTCAATCATTGTACTTCCGATTATACCACACATGGAGTATACCATTTCGAGGACAAAATTTTTCCTAAGGGGGGTAGATTGTAACATCCTGTACCATGAAAATGTAATAAAATTTTCAAGTTTGACCAGTTTGACATTGAGTGGGCCCAAGGTTGACTTTTTGTGTGGTTGTGTTTTGGCTTCGATTGTGGTACCGTTGCGTAGAGCTCGTTGACACGAGTCCATAGACTAGTAGTATGCTAGATTCGGAGCTAAGACCGAGAAGTTAAGCTTAAAATTGTGTGAGGGGCATTTTGGTAATTTGGCAGGGACTGGACTTAAAAGAACGAAAATGCCCTTACCTATTTCTTAAAAATTCCAAAAAATTCGTCCCGACATCTCCACGCCCAGCACCGCACCACCCCACCACCGCGCCTCCTTTGTTTCTCGGGCAGCAGCCGTTTTCTGGCCATATCAGGCTGAAAATTTCCCGAAGCTTGAAGTCGGCAACCTCCCCATTTCAGCGGCACCGGTGACCACTCTTGGGAATGCTCGGATCGCCGAAAATCAAGAGAAATTCGGTCAGCTCCTTATGCGCGATTGCCGGATTTCGGCGAGAATCGACCGACCTGCTACCCGGAAAAGATGGCCCCTGTCTTCCTCTTTCTTCCCACTCCGAGCCCTGGCCGTGAAACGCTGCGATTCTCCGAAAAATGTGAAGAAACTGGCGGACCTGATTCTCCTCCGGTCGCCGGATTCCAATGGTTTCGGATAGTGGGGTCGGTCTTTTCCCCCTATTTTGGACCCCCCTGAACCTGAATTCACCATCCTTTCTGCCCAAATTCTCTTCGTTTGAGCGATGCCAAAAGTTGGGGTTTCGGCCGTGATTTTCTGATCACTTTCCGGCCACCACCAGCTTTAATTAGGCAATGTAAGGTTACCTTTGAATCCTATACTCTTCAAACTTCAATTCGATATACAGTTTGCATAATTTGGTTGAGTAATTGGATTTTTTTAGTTTTTAATTTAAATTGGGATATTTGTTAAATTGATGATAATTCTTGATACTATTTTAGTATTTTATTTCTTGTGAGTTTTGATGAAGTATTTGTATAAACTCAATCTAGAGTTGTTGCACTTTGGTTATTGATGAAATAGGAATTATTAATTCAACTTATGAAATTGAATTTATGTTATATATATAAATGTGCACATTTATGCTTATGTATATGTTTATATTTAAATATTGATTAGATTGATTATATGTGAATTGAGATTTAAACATACTTTAAATGCTCTTGAATATAAGAGTGGATATTGTTAGCATAATCGGTATTGGATTATTTTTGCTTGGAATGGTAGCTTGACTTTATATTTTCTAAATGCTTGGTTAAATGGAGCATATTTGTGAACATGGAATATGTTATATGTTTGTTTTCTTTCACTTGATGATTCTGCAAATGATTGTGATGGATGATATGGAAATTATGGAGGTATTGTACAGTGGTGTGGATGTGGATGGTGATGGCGATAGTGATGATGTTGGAGAGGGTACCCTCGGCCATATGAAAGCCTTTTACACGATTCCTAGAGATCAAGGATCGTGATGTTTGTACCCCATTTCCGCCACGATGCCTTGGGAGAAGGATCGTGATGATGGTTGTGATACATGGTTACCCAACACCCAATTCCCGCCACGATGCCTTGGGGAGAAGGATTGTGATGACTGGTGACCCCTCTGTGTGATTTTAATTTGCTAAACTGCTAATGGAAAATGTGTGATATGTATATATATTACTTTGTTATTTTCTCTGGAATAAATATGTGCGTATTTTATTTATGGATTTAAAATAAATGTTGTGAATGTGATCATGTTCGTGTGGATGCATAAATGCATAGAACATATGGTTGATAACTGCTTGGCGAGGAAATATGCCGTCAGGTAGGGGTGTTATTTGCTTTGGCGAGGAATTATGCAGCCAAGCTATGGTTATTATCCTGTTAAATTGGTTTAAAAAGCTTTGATGAAATTAAAAGCGATTAAATTATGACAATGAGAAATGTGTGGTGAGCATTTTGATAATTACGTGTTTTGCTTGTTAATTTAGTGGAGCTTATTTTGGATTGTTGATGTGATTGAAAGGGGACTAGAATATATTTTTGTCAAGTTGACTTATGAATGACAATTGTATCAGAAGTGACATATTTGGTGTAAATATGCTTTAAGAACTACAGGTAGCTTGATCCCTGTCTAAACAGGGTATGTAGGCAACTCGGTTTTCATACTGAGTCCAGCTACGGAGAAATATAACGGTTACATTTTTATTTTGAATGTTGAATTAATTACCGGGATGTGGTACTGTGTGGAATGTGTGCTAGTAGATTAGATAAATGTATAGGAATGTTTTTCTTGCAGGAATTGCAACTATTTGTATTTGGGGGATGTTTCTAAAACAGACGAGATGCTGCCGAAATTTTTAATAAAGTTTTTTGCAATAGAGTTTTCCGTTTGTTGAATATTATTTATTAATGGCTTGGTAGGAATAAAGAACTGCTTATTGGCTTAATAGAAATATTAAGTCATGCAGTCAGGATCCAGGTGGGTCGGGTCTTGTCAAAACTAGTACGATCTAATTTCACTACTACTACTTCTAACTTGCTACTCCGGCGCTTACTAATAATAGTAGTAAAGCTAAAGATCCAAGAACTACCTAAAATATTTTTAGAATTTTATGGTTGGGTGAGTATTTGCATACTCAGTGAGTATAAACTAAATAGGAAAATAATATTTTTTTCCATACATAACGTATATATAAAAAAAATTGATTTATGCATGCAATGTCTTTTGAAAGTAGTTCATCTTCTAAATTTCCAAATTTCAAAATATTCATATATTTACATATAACATAATTAATATATTTGCTTATGTCAAAATGTCTTGAAATATAAAACAACACACACAATTAATGAAACACAATATATGAGGGACATTCAGTGAAAAGCCACAGAACATATATATATGAACACATCATATGTATACCGGGCGGGTAAGCTAACCATTAAATCCCAAGTGAAAAGCCACTGACATATATGTGAACAAATCATCATATACCGAGCGAGAATAACCTTTTCTGTGAAAATCATTGTCCCTTCATATATTCACACAAATGTATGCAATTCATAATCCTAGTTTGGCAGCATAAACCATCGCACAAGTACAAATAATCTGGCGGCATAAACCATTGCCCAATAACTTGGTGGCGTAAACCATTGCCCAAGTATAAATAATCTCCCGCACAAGTATAAATAATCTGGCGGCATAAACCATTGCCCAATAACTTGGTGGCGTAAACCATTGCCCAAGTATAAATAATCTCCCTACTTGGCGGCATATCGCATCGCCCAAGTAGTCACCAACCATATCCAATGTCAACCTCCCTACCCGGCGGCATAATCATCGCCCAAGTAGTCACCTACCTTGTTAAACCCTACTCGGCGCCATACTCATCGCCTAAGTAGTCACCAAACATAGATACTATGCATTTATGAATTCACACAAAAAGGATCACATTCATAAATATTTACTTTAAATTCATAATTAAAGCATTCTTTTAAACACATGTATAAATATGTATGTATTTATTCCAAAGGAAATAACAAGGTAATATATATATCAATCTAAATATATATATATACTTGTAAAACTTATTTAATCACTAATTATATTACTTAATCATATAATCTTTGAATATATTGCCAAACCATAAAATATATGTATATATTCATGCATTTACATATATATATATTTGGCATAGTGATCAAATATATTTGGCAATTGTTGTAATCAAATTTTATATTTGGTCACTATGCCAACAAATGTACTGTTAAATATATAATTAATCAATTGAAAATAGAAGATGAAGAAAAACAAAAATTAATCAGTGCTTTAGAAATATAGAACACGGATAGTGAATTAGAATCAGAAATAGTTATTACATCTGGTGATAATGAATCTGAATCAAGTCAATCTTTTGATAATGATATTAACATAGGCTGCCAAGATAATTGTTGTCTAGGTAAAACTATAAACGTACTAAATAAAGAAGAAGATGAAGATCTCATTTTAGAATTATTGAGTAAAATAGATAATCCTGAAAAAAGAATAAAATATTTAAAAAGGTACAAAGAAATGATGATTAAAAATCAGGATAATACTGTGAAAATACAACCAAAAATTGGATTAACAGAAACACTAGATAGATTTGAAAATAAACATAAAGAATTAACAGTAAAAGACTTATATCAAGAAATTAAAATATTAAAAACATAAATTAAAGAATTAAAAACTCAAACCACATCACTAGAACAACAGGTCACAACCTTAATTGATAACAAAATAAATTTAGAAGATAATGAAGAAGAAGAAACTGATAGCCACAATAATTGTATGGCAAGGATACAACATATGAAATACAGGAAATGGCATATTAAAATAAAGATATTAATAAAAGACTTCCAATTTACTACATATGCTTTAGTAGATTCAAGAGCAGATTTAAATTGCATACAAAAAGGAATAATACCATCTAAATACTTTGAAAAATCAAAAGAAAGACTAGCATCAACAAATGGTAGTAAAATGCAATTGAAATATGAAATCAATAATGCACATGTATGTCAGAACAACATATGTTTCAAAACATCTTTTGTTTTAATAAAAAACATGACAGACAAAGTAATTTTATGAATGCCATTTATCACCTTATAATATCCATTTACCATAGAAAATGACAGTATAATTAGATAACCAATGGGAGAGAAAGTAGTATTTGAATTTATCACTAAAACATAAATGAATGAAATTAATATTCTAAAAGAAAATTCAATCTCAAAAATCTATATTTAATAAACACAAAAGTTAATCATTTAAACTATTTACAGCAAGAAATTAAGTATGCAAAAATAGAAGAGCAATTAACAAACAAAAATTTACAACAACAAATTAAACAATATGAAGAAAAACTAGTAAAAGAAGTATGCTCAGATTAACCAAATGCCTTTTGGTATAGAAAAAGACATATAGTAAATCTACCTTATATTAAAAACTTTGATGAAAAGAAAATTCCAACTAAAGCTAGACCCATTCAAATGAACGAAGAAACGTTAAATTTTTGTAAAAAGGAAATCTCTAAATTACTTAGTAAATGAATCATTAGAAATAGTAAATCACCTTGGTCATGTTCAGCCTTTTATGTTCAGAAACAAGCTGAATTAGAAAGAGGAGTTCCAAGATTAGTAATCAATTAAAAACCACTAAATGAGGTCTTAGAATGGATTAGATACCCAATTCCTAACAAAAGAGACTTAATTAAAAGAATATCTCAAGCTACAATATTTTCAAAATTTGACATGAAATCAAGATTTTGGCAAATACAAATTAGTAATAAGGATAGATATAAGACAGCTTTTGTAACACCATTTGGTCATTACGAATGGAATGTAATGCTTTTTGGATTCAAGAATGCACCTAGTGAATTTCAAGAAATAATGAATGAAATATTTAATCCGTACAATCAATTTACATTAGTTTATATTGATGGTGTTCTTGTTTTTTCTCAGTGAATAGAACAACATTGGAAACATTTAAACAAATTTGCTAAAATAATTAAAGAAAATGGCTTAGTTGTCTCAGCATCTAAAATAAAACTTTTTCAAACAAAAATTAGATTTTTAGGATTCAATATTTATCAAGGTAAAATCACACCTATAGATAGAGCAATTCAATTTGCAGATAAATTCCCAGATCAAATTTTAGATAAAACCCAATTGCAAAGATTTCTAGGATCTCTTAATTACGTAGCAGAGTTCTATCAGAATCTTAGAGCAAAATGCAAACCTTTATTTAATAGGTTAAAAAATAATCTAAAGCCCTGGACAAAAAAACATACCTCCATAGTTCAAGAAATTAAAAAATATGTTAAATCATTACCCTGCTTAGGAATTTCCTCAGACGACTCATTCAAAATAGTCCAAACTGATGCCTCTGAAATTGGTTTTGGAGGAATACTTCTTCAAAAACTCACTCCAGAGTCACCTGAACAAATGGTCCGGTTTCATTCTGGAACTTGGACTTCTTCCCAAAATAATTATAGTACTATTAAAAAATAAATTTTAGCAATTGTTTTATGCATTTCAAAATTTCAAGATGATTTATTAAATCAGAAATTTTTATTAAGAATTCATTGCAAGTCAGCTAAATATGTTTTAGAAAAAGATGTTAAAAACATTGCTTTAAAACAAATTTTTGCCAGATGGCAATCTATATTAAGTATTTTTTATTTTGATATTGAGTATATTGAAGGAGATAAAAACAGTATTCCTGATTTCTTAACCCGAGAGTTTCTACAAGGAAATGATCATGGTAGAAAGAAAGAAATCAACCAGTAAACCAGGGTCTTTAACCCCTAGTCAATCAAAACAACAAATAGTTAAATTAGAATCACCTAAACCAATTTCCAGTTCTAACCTATTTACAACAATAGACCCAACAAGACCAAATTACCAGTCAGCCTTAGTAACTTCATATGACCCATATGTAGTAACCCCAAGTCAGCCTTTTACACCCTTAAGTAAAAGACAACCTCAGTCACCTTATCATCCAATATCGAGTTATTCTTTGTTTTATATTGAAACAATCCATGAAAAAATAAAAAATCCGAATCAATTAGCCAAAGCATTCTTTCCACCAAATTTCCATTATGTACCAGGTCATCCAAGTAAAACTTTAAGATTCTACATAGATATTTTGATAAAAACCAAGTCAGTCCAGATCAGCCCAATCTATGGTCAAGATAAAAAATTATTATACCATAAGTTAACCATTCATAAAATTTTAAATCTACACGAATGGGATACTTCTCCAGCCACATTCAAAACAATAGAGGAGTTACCATTTACTTATTATGATTTTATTGATGCTTGGGAAAAGGTTTTCCTTTATCAGAATGAATTATTCAGTCACTCGTGGTTCATCAATTGGGACCACAAATTCAGAAGAAACTTTCCAAGTTGGTTCTTCCAATGGTGGTCTGATCACGGTTTGGAACATCCTCACTTCCCAGTCAAGATTCAAGAGACTTATAAATATTTTCTCAGTAAATACCAGCCTTCCAAACAAGAAGAAAAATTCATGGGAACATTGGTATTCATGTCCAAATATAAAATCCCTTGGATATTCAAATGGTTCTATGCCAGTGAAGATGATCTAGTATGGAGATCTAATTCAGTAAAATGGTGGGATAAATTCAACACAGATAGAATATCCAGTCAAGTTTTACTTGAATTCCCTTCCGAGCCAGCTAAGAAAGAAACTATCCAGTCACCATCATCATCTCAGTCAAAGACCAAGAAAGAACTGCTTCAGATGGCGGAACAATTACTTCAGCAGGCTTCCTAGTTAAAAGAAAAGAAAAGAAAAAACAGCCAATCAAAGAAAAGAAGAAAGAAAAAATCAATTGGGTTGATTATGAAGACAGTCAGGATTCATATGATTTCAGTTCGTTCGATCTTGGTGATGATTAAGGCTTCCATCAGTCAAGTCACCGAAACTAAAAGCAGATTCCCCGACAGAAAAAGTAAAAGTAGATTTACCCAAAGTAAAAGCAGATACCCTGACAGAAAAAAGTAAAAGCAGATTTACCTAAAGCAACAGCAGATTCCCTAACATGATTCACCAAAAGAAAACTCGTGAAGCTACAATCAAGAAACTTGCCTATATAAAACCTCAGTCAGAAGAGCTAAGCATCGAAAATTTTTCCAGAGAAAATCAGGAGAGTTTTGAGAGAAAGTTATTGTATTTTCAATTTTCAGTTCTAGTTTTCACAGTTTTGAATTTATGTAAGTAAACTAGTTAAAATCTTGTAATCTTTATTTTCAGTCAATAAAATTCATTTTTAGTCAAATTCAATTAAGTATATAGGCTGGAATACTCTTGGTTACGTGCTACTGGCACAAAGAAGATCACCAAATCTTGCACCGAGTGTTTACAACGCCACGTACTTAACTCTTAATTTTATTTGGTATCACATATATATATATATTTATATATATGTTTTCCCACTCACAGAAACACCGCATTGACGTCTATCCATGGTTGGTTGCTCCTTGTCATTTGACCTGAGTAGTTCATTCCTCTAGTAATACAATAAAATAGTATTACGAAATATTTCATTACCGTAATGTAAAGTAAAACCACCTTTTCATTACCTATTTTCATACTTATGCAATTTTTCTCCTAATAACATAGGTTTAGTAATACAATAAAATAATATTACCAAATATTTCATTACTGTAATGTAAAGTAAAAACCCCTTTTTATTACCTATTTTCATACTTATGAAAATTTTCTCCTAATAACATAGGTTTATTAATTATATTTTTACCCAAATAATTTTTAGAGGTTAATACCTAAATTTTTATTCTTAACTTTCATCACAATTAATTTCCAACTAAATTTATATCATCATCCACTTAAACTTTCCAATTAAATTTACTAACTCTCAACCAAATATAAAATCAACCTTCACAATTCCTCTATATCTCTTAGTTATAATTTATTACATCAACTACAGTCACAATTCCTAATCTATCACCATAATTTCATCAAAAGACATTCCAAAAACTCACCAATTTAACTAATTTTCTCCAACTCTATACTATAAGGCTTATCATTATACAATGTAATTAAGCATAAGAAACATGATTTACCTTCAAATGGAGCAAAAATTTCATAATTTCTCTAGAAATCTGAAAATCCCCTTTGTATCCTTTTTATCAAATCTCTAACCTAGCTCACTAATCTTCAATTCCAACACGTGGGTTTTGTAAAGGAGTGAGAAATGAAGCTTTTGGTACAAAGATTCAGGCGAGAGGTGGCTGGAATCTCTCAATTTCCGATGAGAAGGAAATTCGGTTAAACTCGAAAAACTCACACCTAGAGTGATTCTTGGTTAAAATAAACCTCACCAAAGTGTTTAAAAGGCCCTAAAACATATAGATAACCTATTTCTAAGCTTGATTTGGAAGAGATTTAAGATATACAATTTTTTTTTTCAAAAATTGTGGTCGGCACTCATAGAGGTGGAGGAAACACAGGTCTGTGTGAGGAAGAAGGGCTAGAGGCCTTAATTCCAATTTTTTGCCCCAAAATTCCAATTTTGCCCTTCACTCAGTAACACATAACTAGTTAACTAAGAGGGCAAAGCGGTCATTTGGCAATTTTCATTATATTTTATTTTTATTTTCTCATTTTCTATTTTTATTTACTTCTTCAACATTTTCATTTATTTTTATTTTTATTCTTATTTTTCCTTTTTACACTAATTCTAATTAAAATCACTAATACATAAATTTTAACTCTAAGTTGAGGTTTGAACCTTTTCACTTGTCAAAATGATCAACAAAATCTATAAACTTATCAATTGTAAACCCCAAATACTAGGCACTTGATTATGGCTGATCACTACATGTTCATTGGAACCAACTGCAAGCACCACTATTCTGAATTTTTCTAGATTTCCTGCCACTATATCCAATGTCTGAAAAGAACAAAATCTGATCCTAAGCCAATGACTGTGAGCTAAAACAGGTAAAAACACCTAAAACTTCTTTTAGTTAAAAAAGCATACAGCTTTTATACAAATTCTTTCTTTAGGAAAAAAAAAAACAAAAACAAAAACGATCTAAAGCAAGAAACCAATTCAATGCAAACATGTATCTACCCTTTCTGTCAAAGTGCACATCTAAGACATTAAATTTAGGCCTCAAGCTGAAAACTTTGACTTTTCTAGAAACCAGAAACCATATAACAGATGTGACAGAATATCTATGAACTTTATATACAAACATTGAAAAATATATACAAACACTGAAAAGAAAAATCCATCTCTCTTTACCCTTTTACATTAAAAATAGCCTAGGTTCATATCTACATATGTCAATATGTGGCTGGTCGATTTTCATGAGTAGTCTGCTGGTCGATCTCTGTGATAGACGAGAAAGATAGGGGAAAGGCTGAGATATTGTGAGTGTTATAATTAATTCACAAGTCCTATGTTTAGTATAAACAAATGTTGTTTTGTACTTTGGTTTTTATCTATTTTGCAAGCTGTGTAATTTGGCCCATTCATGTTCTTTACTATCTATGGCCCGTTGTTGTTCTGTGCAATCTTTAGCCCGAGTATGAAGGCCCGTGGTTTCAGCATTACTTGATTCTCCTATATATTCATCATATTCTCTAGGGTTTGGTACGACTGAGAGTTACTGTTTGTTGAGAGGCTACGAGTGTCAGTGTCTCTTCTTCTCCTTCCTCGATTTCTGTGTGTTCTAGGGTTAGGGTTTATACTTTTTGTTTACAGAGAAAGCTTTCTAGCTTTTCGTCTATGTTGTGCAAGAGTTGAGTGCTAGATAATGTAATTAGGTTTGTAATCTTTTAAATACTATCAATAATATAGCAACTGTTCCCCACTGAAGCCGAGGACATAGGCATTTGCCGAACCTCATAAATCTTTGTATTCTTGTTTTTATGATATCTTTTAGTATCATATTTGTAATAATTGGTATCAAAGCCTTCTTCAAATGTAGAAGGTTTTCTATACTGTGCAAGTTCATAGTTATTTGTTGTTCTCTTTGTCTCTGTCTTTTGGAATTTGTTTCCTGTTTTACTCTTGGTACTCGAGTAATTTTTTTATTTTTGTAATATTGGTTGTTTTGCAAAGATTTGAGAAGGATCTGCATAGATCATACCAAATATGTGTAGGTGCGTAAAGATCTGTGTAAAATTGTGAATTCTTTGTGTTTGTTTTTTAATTTGTTTTATTTGTTGATTTGCATAAATTCGAGAAGGCTCTGCGTAGATTTTACCAAATCTGTGTAGGTCCGTAAAGATCGATGTAAATCTATATGATCTTTGTGTTTGGTTTCCAAATCTGTAGAACCTAGGATTTTGGTTCCTAGAGATTCTATGGTTTTTTAGTTGATCTCTTGGAGAGTCTGAGTCAGTTTTTCTTTATAAAGAATTTGTTTATCTTTCATTTTCTTCGATTTGTTCTGAAAAGTTTAAACTACCTTAGTTTACTTTCCGATCTTCTATTTAGCCAGTATTTCCGTTCTTGAGGTCCTAAAGTACCAGATTTTGGAAACATATGTTTTCCCGAAATCAATATTCTTCATTGATTTCGTTGTTTTGTTTGTTCATTTTGTTTAGTTCTGTGTGAATCTGATATTCTGTGTGTATTTTACATACTTTGTGTTTATTTTTACTTGCGCTCTGTATGATGACTACTCAAGTTGATGTCGAAATTTTCAATGGAAAATGAGAGTTTCTCATTTGGTGTAAAAAGATGAAGGTTGTTCTTACTCAAATGAAGGTGGCTAAAGCCATTGAATCTTCTTTCACCAGTGCTGTCTCGGATGATAAGAAAATTGAAACCGATGAAATTTCCTTAGGTACTATCATTCTACATCTCTATAATAATGTCTTAAGAAAGATAAGTGATGTGAAAATTGCTTTCGATATGTGGATTACTCTTGAAAAATTGTTTCTTGAAAAATCTTTGCTTGATCCTATCTATCTGCTTGAACAATTTTTTAGTTTTAAAATGGATAATTCTAAAGATCTTGATGCAAACATTGATATGTTCAATCGTATTCTCTTAAATCTTACAAATAGTAAAGTGAATTTGAATTAATGCTGTGAGTTTGTTAAACTCTCTGCCTGAAATATATAAATATGTTAAAAATATGATTAAATATAGTCGTGATACCCTATCTGTTGATATTGTTGTTCTGATCTCAAGTCTAAGGATTTGGAATTAAAATCTCTTGGTAAAAATGAAAGTCTGAGTGTTAAGAGTAGGAATTTTGTTAGAAGACCTGTTAATCAAAATTTAACTCAGGTAGAACAGTACCTAGATTTGTTCCTAGGAATAACACATATCAATATCAAAATAAAACTCAAGTATCTAATAGGAAATGCTATTACTGTAAGAAATAAGGTCGCTATATTCAGAACTATTTTAAAAAGAAAAAAGATGAAAATGATAGGAAAATAGGAAATAATCAGGGTAGCTCATATATGTCTCATCCTAATAATGATGTGAATAATGCTAAAGTCTTAATGGTTTCGTCGAGTCTGTGTAATGATGAATGGGTTTTGGATTCTGGATGTTCCTATCATACGTGTCCTGATTTAAATGCTTTTATTTCCTATAATGTTTTTTATGGTGGCCAAGTACTATTAGGAAATGTTGCTTGTAAAATAATTAGAATTGGTAATGTTAAATTACAAATGTATGATGGTTATCTTAAAATCTTATCAAATGTTAGACATGTGCCTGGTTTAAAAAGAAACTTGATATCAGTTGGTATGCTTGATGAATCTAGTATGTCTTGTAAAACATAAAATGGTTTTATGTATGTTAATAAATATTTTGTTGTTATTATGAAAGGAATTAAATGAATGGTTTGTATATTATGCTTGGAAAAACTGTTATGGGTGATAGTAATGCTTCGATTAGTACTTATGTGAATAAAATTGCTTTGTGGCATTATAGATTAGTACTTATGTGAATAAAGCTGCTTCGGTTATGCTTGATTTTTGTGAAAACTGCGTTTTAAGAAAACAAAATAGACTAAGTTTTAATTCCAGTTCTCAAAGGACTAAAATCTATACTTGATTATGTGCATGTTGATCTATGGGGTCCTGCTAGAATACAAACTCAATCTGGAAATAAGTACTTTATGTCAGTTATTATGATTTTTCTAGTAAATTGTGGTTTTATCTGTTAAAATATAAAGATGAAGCTTTTCAAAAGTTTAAGGAGCGAAAAATTATGGTTGAAAACCAAATTAATAAATATGTTAAAGCTTTGAGAATTGATAATGGTTTGGAATTTTGTAATTCTGATTTTGATACTAAAACACAGAATTGTAAAGCACACACCACAACAGAATGACATTGCTGAAAGAATGAATAGAACTCTGTTAAATAAAGTAAGATGTATGTTAATTTCCTCTAGATTACCTACTTTGTTTTGGGGTGAAGCTATAATAACTGCTGCTTATCTTGTTAATTTATCTCCTTGAACTGTGTTAAATTAATATTGTTGAGCATGTTTGGTATGGAAACGTACCAGATTTTAATAGACTTAGGGTACTTGGGTGTGCAGCTTATGCACATCATTCTGAAGGAAAATTAGAACCTAGGAGTGTCAAATGTTATTTCCTTGGATTTCCTCTAGGTGTGAAATGATATAGGCTTTGGGTGAGAGAATGACATGGTTATAAGGTTATAATCAGTAGGGATGTTGTGTTTAATGAGCAATCTATGTCGTGTAAAGAGAAGGGTCAACCCGAGTCTTAAGAGTCTATAAGAATTTTTTTTAGGAAATTTGAGTTATTCTCTAAGGTGGTGAATAATAAAGATGTTGATAGTGAAACTTCTCCTGTTGAGTTAGTTAAAAATGCATTAAAATCATATGACCCTACTAAGACTGAGAGCATATAGCCTGAACCTGCTGTGAGACAAACTGAGTCAAATACACCTAATCATGACAACCAAATTGAGTCTTCCTTGAGTCATTTAGCCTAACCTGTGTATTTGTTAACAAGGGATAGGTCTAAGACGGAGATTAAACCGAATAGGAAATATGCTCATGCTGATTTCATGTCTTATGCCTTAGTAACACTTATAGACTTTGTAGATAGTGAACCTAAGTTCTTCTTTGAAGCTGTCAAGTCTAAACAATCAAGACAGTGGAAAGAGGCTATTGATGAAGAGATGAAATCTCTTCACCATAATAGAACATGGGTTTTGGTTCACCCTCCTCCTAATAAGAGAATAGTAGATTGTAAATGGATTTTTAAGGTCAAGGAAGGTATGTCTAGTTCAGAACCTTTAAAATTCAAGGCTAGATTGGTTGCTAAGGGATATACTCAAGTTGAGGGTGTTGATTACAATGAAATTGTTTTTCCTGTTGTTAAAAAAACTACTATTAGAGTTGTTTTGTTTGTTTTTGTTAATTTTGATTGGGAATTATAGCAACTTCATGTTAAAACTATTTTCTTGCGTGGTGAATTAGATGAAACTGTATACATGAATCAATGTGATGGTTTTAAGGTTAATAAAGATGGTAAAGATCTTGTTTTCCTTTTAGAGAAATCTTTGTATGGTTTAAAGCAATTTCCAAGATAGTTGTATAAACATTTTGATTCTTTTGTTGTTCAAAATTGTTTTATAAGAAGTCAGTTTGATAGCTGTCTTTATTTCAGAGATTTATTAAGTGATAAAGCTGTGTTTTTATTACTTTATGTGGATGATATGTTAGTTGCTTGTCCCAATTGCAGTGTTATTGAAAATGTGAAACGTTTACTTCAAAATAAATTTGACATGAAAGATTTAGGTCATGCTAAAAAGATCCTTGGAATAAGTATTACTAGAAACATACATAAACTAGAAATGAAAGTTTTTCAAACATCTTATTTGAAAAAAGTTGTTTCAAAGTTTTCCATGGATACTGCTAAGGTTGCTTCTGTACCTTTAGGTGATCTATCTAGTGATCAATGTCCTATTTCTGATTCTGATAAAGAAGATATGTTATATTTTCCTTATTGTAATGCTGTTGGATCTGTTATGTATATGATGATATGCACTAGACCTGATTTGTCACATTCTATTAGTGTACTTAGTAGATACATGTCTAATCCTGGTATATTACATTGGGATGCTATGAAATGGTTGCTTAGATAGCTGAAATATACTGCGTTTGAAGGTTTAATATATAAAGAGGGACAAAGTGAAGTAGATTTCGTAGGATTTTATGGATTCTGATTATGCTGCGATCGGGATAATTGGAGATCTATTTCTTCTTATGTTTTTACACTCTGTGGTAACTGTATTGGCTGGAAATCTAAGCTTCAATATGTTGTTGCTTTATCTACTACTGAAGCTGAGTATATTGTAACAGAGGCAGCAAAAGAAGTCGTTTGGTTGAAAGGATTGTTATATGAATTGAAAGTTTTAAAACAGGAAGTTACTTTGTTTTCTGATAGCCAAAGTGCTATACATCTTTGTAAAAACCCTATTTGTCATGAACGTTCAAAACATATTTAAGTTAAATATCATTTATAAGACAGTTACTTTCTAAAAATGTTTTAAGTTGGAAAAAATTACCAATTGAATGTAGTCATGCTGATATGGGTACCAAAATTCTTTCAGTTGGCAAGTTTTAAACATGCAAATCTTTACTCTGAATATGAGTAAATTAATTATGTTATGTCTTCTAAATTTATGTGCTAGGAAGGTGGTTGGTGCTGTTGCTAAATTCCGTTCTTGTGAATTAGGTGGAGAATTATTATAATTAATTCATGAGTCCTATATTTAGTATAAACGGTGTCACTTTGTACTCTAGTTTTTATCTATTTTGTTGGCCTGTGTAATTTGGCCCATTCCTGTGATGTGCTATCTCTGGCCCATTGTTGTTCTATGCAGTCTCTGGCCCGTTGGTCCTTAAGACCGAGTATGAAGGTCCATGTTTTCGGCGTGACTTGATTTTCTTATATATTCATCATATTCTCTACATTTTGGTACGACTGAGAGTTACTATTTGTTGAGAGGCTGCATGTGTCCGTGTCTATTCTTCTTCTTCAATGATTTATGTGTGTTCTAGGGTTAGGGTTTATACTTTGTGTTTGCAGAGAAAGCTTTCTAGCTTTTTTTCTGTGTTGTGTGAGAGTTGAGTGCTAGATATTGTAATTAGCTTTGTAATCTTTCAAACACTATTAATAATATAGCAACTACTCCCCATTGGAGCCGAGGGTGGAGGCATTTGCTGAACCTCATAAATCTTTGTGTTCTTGTTTTTTGATATCTTTTAATATCATATTTGTATCAGAGAAAGTGAGAGAGAGGAAGGCTTGTGGAATAGAGAATGGTGAAAATTTTGTGAGTAATGTCAAAATTTTAATAAGAGATGAGAGATTTGGGTGGAATCGAATATGAGAGGTTTGGGTGAAATTGGAGGTGTAGCAAGAAAAAGATTAGGGTAGAGAATAGAGAATACGTGATTTTATAACCGGCTAATATAGTTACCGATTTTGGTTAACATGGGTTTTTTGGCTGGTAACAAGGATTTTTTTTTTGGGTGAAAGTTGGTAACAGGGATTTCACTTTAGTCTATCATTGAAAATATATATTTATGGTTTATTAGATCATGATAAAGTTCATTTTTATCAAATAGAATTTGAATCTTATAATAAATTCAAAATTGATCACTATTTAATTTTAAGTCTTAGTTTTTTATGTGATTAAAATTATAAAAGGGGACTGATTTTAAAATTATAAAGTCGATCTGCCATGAGCCTAACTCTATATAGCATATGAAACAAGATTCCATGATAATATATTTTATCACAACAGTCAATTGTTTTGAATTTATTTATTTGAACTAAAGAAAAAAATTATTTAGTTGGATGGTGTTTATTTTTTAAAATTTAATTTGAAAGGTTGGTTTTATAAATACATAGAAAAAAAAATTTATCATACACCACAAGAAAACTCCACCGTTTATTGAGTTTTATATGTCGAATAGATTTCATCATCGTAAGAAATCGAAATCTAATACAACGAATCTAACCCGTCGTATAAAATGTCTAACATGAGAAGTTGATCCATTGTATTAATTGGACTTGTAACATCAAATCCACGTGGTAATAAACCTATTTATGATGGACTAAAACTGTCGTATAAAGTTGACTGATGTCGTATTAAGTGGCATGTTAGCACTTAATAGGATGACCTTAATTAAATCGTCACATAAAAATGTTGTGTGGGCATGTGGTCATTTTATACAACAGTTTAGGATATCATCATATCAAATATAATAAATAAAATGTCAATTTGGTACGATGGATGAGGCCCTTTGTATCTAATCTTTACCGAATTTTTTTATTTATTAATTTATTAATATTATATTTATTGATTTATCTTTTTTTTCCTTAACTTTTTTTACCCAAAATTATTTATTGAAATGAATAAAAAATAAATTTATAATTTGCGATCAAAATTCCATAATGAGTAGTTATAATAAATGTACTATATAAAATATTACAAAAGTAAGTAATTATATTACAATAATGAATATGAACATATATTCTTAATCAAGATGATAATTTTGAAGGACTATAAATTTTTTCAATCAAATATGTAGTTTATTTTTCTTTAAACTCATCCATGTAGGCATGCACTTAAATGACACTAAATTGTATAGAAAAATAAAATATTATGCATTAAATTTACCAAGTCATGGAAGACTTTTGGTGTTAAATCTCCATCCAAGTTTATTATTTCCCATTTCCTTGCCTTTTACTGTGCAATCATTCTCGGATTAAATGAAGCCAAATTGAAGAATTTTTTCACTTTTTTCCATATTTTCATATAAGAGCTTAAATAAATATGTTAGAAACCAAAATATATATTGTTACAAAGATATATAAATATATAACTACAAAGAAAAAATTAAATGAAACATATAATTACCTCATATACAACTAGATGGAATCGACAATTAGCATATCCATTTGACAAAATACGTCTATGTTATCCTTGCACAATAATCCGTATATCCCATTGTCGACAATGGCTCTTCCTAACCTTACATCAAAACTAAACTGTTGATCTTGAATACTAGAAACTAGCATTGTTAAGAGCCATAATTTTAGTGGCAAGTCAACATAAACATCAGAGCTTCTGCTCTTTTGTCGAAATGTAGATGATTGTGATTGATGCAATTGTAGTGTACTGTTGGAGTATGATTCAGTAATTAACTTGCCTCTGACAAATCTTTTCCCAATTTGTACCTACAAACGTCATAACAAAAATGATAAATATTAAAATATTAATATGATAGATAAAAACAATACTATATTATCATATTTATTACCTCATTTTATGGTAAAATGACTAAGAATCATGACCAAGTACAAATGACCCCCAAAACTTCTCCTACTGACACTATGGGAAAAAAAGAGATTGGTAGTGATGCTAGAGGATCAATTGCCACGTCTACAGTAACTCGAACATTGTCACGTCGCAACCACACTCCATTGGATAGTGCTTGAGGATATGTTGTAGGAAACATCCATTGTTTTGACACTACATTATCAATTGTGCCCATGCCAAACTTGCATTCTACACCCTAAGTTCCCAAAAAAAAAAATAGACATAATAAAAAGAATAAAAAGTATGTAACATCATAAAAAATATTAAATTATCAAATGTTAACTGCATTTGAACACCGTTTAGTCTTTACATGTAGTTGCATCGTAGGTAATGGTGTAGTAGGTGCCAGTACTTTTGTGATTGTTCTTACATATTCTACATCAACAGCAGCAGAATACAATTAATAAATTGATCTTTCATCATTTTTGGAAATGGGTTGGCTATAAAATTTTCCCTTGTGCCTGACATTTGTGAACTAAGAATTAGTAAGTTCAACTTTAGTTCCTGAACACTCTGGATCAACTTAGCCATCTGTAAATCTTTTTTTGGCCATTTGTGATTCTTTTTAGGCCATCTCCATCTTTAATCCATTTATTTAAACACTTCCTAGCTTTCTGTTATGAACTCTATCTTGGCTGGTATGAATATTTAGTTGGAGTCACATTATGACGCTTGCCCTAACTCGACCTTTGTACTTGGGAGTTCTCAATACCATTGTCAATATATCGTTGTGTGTGTCCAAATAAACATCCAACTCTCCTCGAGTATGTTCATTTAATAAGTCATCTTGCAATACCAATTTATTCAACATACAATCAACTAATAATTTGAATTTTATAATTTTTTTTTGATAAAAAAAAAAATACTTACAATTTTTGTTGCAATTAAGCTTTGAAAGTCTTGTAATTTTTTTACTGTCAGCCTGACATGTCTTCCACAGCACCTTCAGCCAAATCCATTCATTGCTCCATGTCCTCAGTTTCTAAACATTTAAAAGCATAATTTCATGAATATATACACACAATATATATTAAATTAATATAAAAAATTAACAAGCATACCTCTTTATACTCTCGCCTAACATAACCGTGACAAAATAGCAAATCATTATATTTATTTTGGGCCCCCTAAATTAGATTGTTTCTTATGCAAAATCTATATGTATAAGGAATAATTAACAATCCATATATTATTATATAAGTACATATATTATATGTTATATTAATTACCGCCCATTTTGGAATTGCACTAGAAATTCATCCCATCTTTTTTTGTGATGAATGTATATTTTGGTGGTTTAGGGTTTAGGACATGATCTGTGTACAAAGTGCTCTTGAATTTTCTCCATTTTCACAGTAATCATTCAATGTCTTTTTCCTCCACATATCTTGTTTATTAAAATATTTCTAAACATTTAACCAACATATTATTTACAAACTAACCAAATCTATATAATAAAATAAACTAAACACATTTATATAGTAATATTCACTTACATTGATCATGTTGTAGAACTCTGGTTTTGATTTGGTTAATCCAAGGGTACCACCAAGGATCAAGTCCTACATTGGTCATAGATTATACCTTAGTGTTGTATGTAAGTGTAGGTTTAGGATTCTAAAAGCAACTTGGCTAACACTTTCAGAAGAAGTCTAATAGATCAGTGGGCTGTTACAAATTATATCAGAGCCATTGCTAGACTAGAATAGTATATGGACCAAGAAGGTGGGTAAGGTTTTGGACTAGCCCATCACTAGCGTGCATATGGGTGCCACAAAGACACAATTGATAAAGTGTAAAACGTACATTATTTTACGCAAGTTTTTATCTTAACATTTTTATACTGTACTTAATTTGTCAAAAAATGATATCATTTCTATTATGTTTCTTATTGTAGGTAAAAAGAAAAATTGTTTGTGAAAATAACACAAAACATGAATTTTTAGGTAATTTCAACTTAGTTGAGGGACCAAGTTGCAATTATTGAATTCTTGGAAAATTTCAGCCAATAGATGAAGATGCAATAGTTTCATTGATCAGAGAAAGGGGTTATAATACAACCTATATACAATCAATAAGGTAGCTTTACATGTAATGGAAATTTAAAATAATCATAATAAGGAAACAAATCATGTGATGACCGAGAATTGTTTGACTCTAGATAACTCCAAATCCTTTGATGAGCAATTGCTTTGATCTTAGAGATGATTTGATGAGCTAGTGATGAGATTCCTTGATGAGACGTGTATGACATGATTTCTTGATTAACCATGTGTATGCAAGAGATTATCTTTTGAATGTGCGTCCTTGACATGCCCCCTCAAGTTGTGAAGGGAATGCCAAAGAACTCCCAGCTTGGACTGAATCAACTCAAAGCTACTGCGAGACAAAGATTTTGTAAATATATCAGCCACATGAATAAAAGAAGGAATGTAAAAGAAAGATGAAACTTTCTCGCGTACAAAATGATAATCAATATCAATATGTTTTACATGAGCATTAAACATAAGATTCATAGTTAGACAGATAGCAATGACATTATGAAAAAATAATTGAGGAGGAGATAATAAAGGAATACCAAGATCACGAAGTAAGAAACCAAGCCAAGTGAGTTCAGCTAGCTTCAATACTAGATCGAAACATAGTGGGTTGCTGCTTGGAACACAAAGAAATACAGTTGGCACCAAGGTAGATAGAATAACTAGTAGTACTATGACATGTGAGTGTACAACCCGCTCAATCAGCATCACTAAAACCATACAAACAAGCAAGAAAACGCAAACCATTCTCGAGCGCCACTAAGATATTGCAGTATATGTTTAAAGACTTGAAGGTGAACCATAGTAGGAGTATAAAAATGTTGAAAAACTCAATTGACAGCAAAAGTAATGTCAGGGCGTGTGAATGTTAAATACTGTAATGCTACAACTAAGCTTCGATAAAAATGATGATAAGAGGCAGTAAGCTTTTCCTTTAGAGCCATTGGTGTGGTGGATAAAGTACAAGAAGTTATGCTAGTCTTTTGAAAAAGGCCAGTGATATATCGTGATTGATGAAACACCTCTATCAAAGTATTTGATAGATACTCATAAGAAATAGTGCAATATGCCTAAATCTTTAATAGCAAATTCACGAGCAAGCATTGTGAGTAAAGACTGAATAAGAGAAGTAGTGTTACCGACAACAATTATGTCATCAACATAAATACATAAATAAGCATAAGGATGATAGCTCCATTTGAACAAAATGTGAATAGAAGGATCGGCTTTGATATAGGTTAAACCATGATGAATAGAAATTGAGAGAGAAGGTCAAACCCAGCTTGAGGAGCTTGTTTGAGTGCATGAAATAGATTTCTTCAAGAGATAAACATGATTGGGAAATTCTAGATTCACGAAACCAGTGGCTGTTCCATATAAACGGTTTCCTTGAGATAGCCAAGAAGAAAAGCATTCTTCACATTTAGTTGTCTTAAAGTCCATTGCTGACACAAAGCAAGAGCGATGATAAGCCGAATTGTAGTGGGTTTAACCGCAAGACTGAATGTTTCGTAGAAATCTTCACCAGGAACTTGGGTAAAACATTTTGCAACTGTTGAATTACCACTGATCCCAAAAGCTTAAGTTGATAGAAAGTGAGTCATTATATATTTTATATTTTATCTCTAACACTCCCCTTTACATGTAGGTCCATTTGGATCCTTACACGTGGATATTTGGCCCGACCTCTTTTTGGGTCCTTAAATTTATTTTTACTTTTTTGGGTGGAGTTGTTGAGTTTTGAACTTCTGACCACCAGGTTCTAGGGACACAGAGAACTCCCTTGAGCCTTTGGCTAATTTTTTTTGATAATTAAAAGAATTTTTGGTGAATTATTTTAGGTGTTCGTGCACAGTCGAGAGCTGGTCTGGAGATCCAGCAGGAGCACGCATATGATACATGAGTGTATTTATTTTCTAAATATTTTGGATTATATACTATTATGATTGAATTTTTTTGATTTGTTTCGATTGTATTTTCTTGTGCATTTAAATTATGCTTATTAAATATATGATACGTGGTGGTTGCTTAATCTAGATTATATATGTATTTGTGATTTTAATGGAACTCATATTAATTTGGAATAAATATGAAATTTGTGTTTGAAATTGTTCTTTGGTGATTTATGAAATGTTTGGATATTTTTGTAATTTTGTAGAAAATGGTAATTTCGAAGCAAAATTGTGGCTTTTGTGGAATTTAAGAATTTTTAGGGCAATTTTCTTATGGTCAAAAGATTTGAGTATTTTCGTGAAATTTTCCAAAATAGAAGATTTTGGAAAATTGTTGAAGTTACTACGATTTTAAAACAAAAGGATTTGGATATTGATGATATCCGATGATGGGTGATCTCAGAGATGATTTTAAGGAGTACCATACAATATTGATATATTGATTGAGATATGTTTGTTATTACGCGCACTATTATGATATTACGCATCCTCTGCAGTGGACACGTGTCGAGAGAAAGATGATGAGGATCCTGCCATAACTTGTTTGGGACGCCGGTCTGTCGTGATGAGTTATACCCCTTCCCCCCTGCCTGTGACACTGTCAGGATACTAAGGGTCACACGGCCAAATACTAGAGTGTGGTACCAATTTTGATATATGATATATGATTTATAGTTTTAGATTGGTTTTTGAATTTATTGGTTGTAGACTATCCATTTGATTTTATGGGTTGTGGCCTATCGACTTGGTATGTTATGAGAAAATGTGTAACAAAATGTTTTTAAATGTTTTATGGAATTTCATTTACAGTTCTGGTGATTGATCTGTGATTTTAAGTGATTATGTTAAAATACATTTTCTGCCCCTAAATCATGTTATAATGATTTAAAGACTTTTGGGAATAAAGTTAAGGATTTTGTGAAAATATTTTCAAAATGGAGAACTTTTCAAAGAGCGACGTGAGATTTTGAGTGTAAAAAATTTTACCTACTGGACATCTATTTTGTAGTTATCTAGGAGCAATCATTGAGATTTTTGTATCTCACATTTATATTTTAACCTCGTTACCTCAGGTCCTAGCTACAGGTCCTCGTGAGCTATTGTTGGCATCACATCCTTACTTGGCTTTCGCTGTTGTTTCTTGTTTATTTAATGGACTCTGTTACTTTTATTCTGTTTACTTTTAGATTTCTTTATTTATAATTTCTGCTTATCTCACTTAATAGCTCTGACACTCTACCTACTTTCTGAAATAAATTAATAGTTTGTATGACTATCAGTATATTGATGCGATGCATGCTTTATTCACAAATTATATCTTAATTATTTATTACTTTGCAGCAAGTCTAAGAGTTGTGAGCGTTAAGAGCTCTAAAGATCCTATTGTAGTTGTGACGTGACTAGTAGAATCAAGTGATGATCCTAGTAGAGAGGTTAAAGTGCCTCGATGTGAATATAATCAGAATTGGAACTTCTCGCTTGAAGATATTACTCACAGTTGGTGGATGACAAAGTAGACAAGTTGACAATGTAGTTGAAATAAACTCAATACTGCTTTTCATGATGAGTATGATTTCGTGCTTATCAACAAATGAAAGTGTAAGAAATTGAGAATCTGACTCATAGGACCATGACAGTCTCCTGATATATCAGCAGTGAAAGATTTTCTTGATGCGTTTACAGAGGAAATAAGGTGGGTATTGCGTCAACAATATCAGAATGCCAAACTCACATGGTTAGTTCTTAATTACTAAAAGAATTAGTTTTGATTGATATTTAAGCGGCCAATTGATTTGTGAATTAAAAGAACAAATTACATTAAAAATAAAGTGCTTGAAAATTAAAAGACAACAAAAATAAAAGTACAGTAAATTAAATTGCTTGAAAGTAAATTGCAGAGAATTAAATTGCTAAAAGTAAAGTGCATAAAATTGCAATAAAATAAAAGACAAAGAAATTAAAATTGGAAGGATTTTAAATAAGAAGAGAAGCAAATTGCATGAAATTAAAAGAAAAGGATCTTGTGTTTAACAACACTAGAAAGTTTGCAAACACAAAGATATCCTTATTTGAATCATGATGATTTGACATGCAATGACTTGGCTTGACTAATTGTGGTGTGCAAAATTCATTTATACACACATAATTACTTGAATTTTCACTTTTGATGGCTTTGGAGAATCTATATATGAAAAGTTCTAAAAATCGAAAGTTTGTACCTAAAAATCCCAGAAAACAAAATTTCATCTTCTAACTTTTTTTTTCACTCATCTTTTATATTCTAACATCATTTCTTATTTTTGAACACTAAAAATATCAAAATTACAGATTTGTCCCGTTTTATGTAAAATGACCAATATGCCACTCTTTTGTATTGATTTGCAAAAATTCTTCTTTTTACCTACAAAAAGGAAAATAATAGAAATCAATAATTTTTTTCCTAAAATAAACACAAACTAACAAATAATAAGCTAAAAAGATAGCCAAAAATAATACAATTTTTAGGCTTATCAACTACTCCAAACTTTGAACTTTGCTAGTCCCTTAGCAAATAAAACAAATTTTAACTTTAAAAAAAAATTGTTTTGTAACATGATTATGGATCCAAGTGAATCCTAAAGGCTCACATATATGTTAAGGATTTAATATAATCATAAATAAGGAAGGATTGAAAGGCTGAAACTAAAAAAAATTTCAAAAATGGCCTAAATCATTTTCATAGTAATGCATTAGCCTAAGATTTTGCCTTGAGTGATAAACATGTAAGTACTAAAATTTAATTAAATTTATGCATTCTATTTTATGTAAACCTTTTTCAGAACAATCTAAATCATGCAAACAATGATCATTATGCTCAAAATGTTTGGAAGAAAATAACATAGGAATATATTTTGGGCATCTAAGCATACATAACACAATCCCTTAATTATGAATCAAGCATTTTCAATCATATTCTCATCATAGGATAATCATATTACTTAAAAAGGACAAAAACAACACAAAGAACCTCTCAACAATTTTTATATATTTTTATATTTATTTTTGAAATTATTGACTAAAAAAATGAAATTAAACTAACATGCAAAAATTAACACCTAGACAAAGTAGGTAGTAAGAAGAAACTTCAAACATAGAAACCCAACCCAAACTTTGAGATGAACATTATTCTCAAAGTTAATAATCATAGGGCACTAAATAAAAGTAGAGAAATGATATAAATTACTCCCAATTTGGTAGCGAACCCAAAAGGCATAGGGGTTGTTTGTGCAACAAGTGACTTTCTCTCGCTTACCAACTTATCCTTCAATTAAGTATTTTCAGTTCCTTCAAACACCTAACTACTAAGAAACTAAACAAAGAAATCAAATCTAACACAGAAAAGCGAATAAGTAAACATTGTAATTCAAATAGAAGCAAAATAATCAAGTGAGTTTAGAGAGCTTCACTAGATTTTTGATATTGATAATTCTTCAATTCGTCACTTGGAGGCTTTAAAATTGATCTCTAAACTTGGTATGCGTACAGACCTTGTAGTCATTCAACAAAGAACATGCGTTCATGCACCTAGATGAAATAAAATGCTCCAAAAGCACAAATTACCCCAATTTATTAAATTTTCCAGCAAGCTTCTTACTTGCTTCTAACTCTAAAATTCAATTTTCTTTCACTTTTTTCTCAACAAATATTAAACCAAAACCTATAAGACAAAAAAAATGAAACCAAAATGTTAAAAAGTTGAGAAATCCTCTTTTAAAAAGGCACCAAACCCAAGACTTCCCTCTAGAGTTATTCTTGAAAATTTTCTCTTCTTTTCTTTTGTTTTTTCTTGATTTCATGGATATAAAATATTTATTGACCTACAAAAATAAAACCAAAACAACAATTAAGAAAAAATTTAACAAACATAAACTAACAAAAAGATACAAAAAATAAAAAGAAATTATTGTGGTGCCTCCCAAGAGAGCTTGTTTAAAATCATTTGCTTGACTCCTTTTTCTTCTCAATCAGGCTCCTCCAACTTAGCTAAGTCCTTGTCTCCTTCATTTCTTGATGTCTCGGGGTACATGTTGAAATATAAAGTTTTACTTCCATTATTGATAGTAAGAAGAACTCCCTTTGACATATCCATGCTGGCCTTGCAAATGACTAGGATAGGTCTTCCTAGTATGAACCATTCTTCATCATCCTTTGCTCATTTCATTATTATAGAATCTATAGGAAAAGCTAGACCATCAATTTTCACAATAATATTTTTCATCATACTAAGAGGTGAGGTGAAAATATTACTATCTTCTCTTATTTCATAATCACATGGTTCCAATTTTTTCATCTGATTAAACTTTAATAGAACTAAGCAAAAGTAAGTCATAGTGTTACAGGCGGCACCACTATCAAATAAGCATTTATTAAAATAATCTTCAACAGTGCTACTCTTTACAAGAAATGGACCACAATCTTCTAGCTTCCTACGGAATTCTTTTATCTTCTATGTTTTCTCTTTTTCCTTTTCTAATTCTTTTTCTAAATTTCTCTTTCTCAACCTATATTCCTCAAATATCTCATTCTTTTAATTTTATTTTTCTCTCTTTTTTCTTCTAAAGCCCTATCAAATTCTTTTTCAAATTCTCATAAGCTAGTTCTTCCTCATTTTTTTTTTCATTCTCATATTCTAAATCTATCACGATTCTTTTTCTTTTCTTTTCTATTCTCCCTTTCTAATCTCCATTGTGATTCCTCAAAAGGTCTTTTCCCACTCCTAAGCATAGCAACGATGACTTCCTCTACCTTTGTATCTAAGGACTTACCTTGGTACATGTAAAACACCTAGCTTTTCTTGCCCTACTTACTGTCAAAGTAATATTACCATTAGAAACATGAATTTTGGTCCTACTTTGGGACAAAAAAATGTCTTCTTAATATAGAAGTACCTTCTTCCTCCTTGGTGTCTATAACAACAAAGTCCAAATGAAATTTAAACATGCCTACTTCAAGTACAAGTTTTTCAATAATTCCTATAAGCTTTCTGGTTGTATGGTTGGCCAGGAGAATGCTTACGATGGTTGGCTTTATATGCTCATTAGAAAATCCTAATCTTTTGAACACATAGCATGAAATCACATTAATAGAAGCACCCAAATCACATAAAGCAATAGCCATTAAAGTTACAAGGTATAGAGAAACTCCCCTTATCCGTTCTTATCTTCCTTTGAAATTCCTCTAGGATTTATGCCTTTTTCTTCTTTATTTCTTCTCTCAAGTGAGGAGGTGTGTATTTATTTCCTTCCTCACTATTTCCAAATGGTTCTCAACCTCCTTGGCTTCATGGTTGTTGGTAATTTCTTCCTTTTCTTCCTTGGCATGCACAGGTTTGAACTCCACAATGGCTTCAGTTTTTTCTTGCTTCTCCTCAAAGTTTTTGGCTTTTTCCGCTTGTTTAGTTACCTCCACCATGTGCACTTGTTCCTTAGGGTTTGTTTTGGTTTGTCTTGGAAAAGTTCCTGGAGCTCGATTGATTTGTTTTGCTAATTGCCTAATTTGATTTTCAAGTCCTTTGATGCATCCATTTTGATTGAAACCCAATTCTTGTTTCCTGCATAAAAGAATTTTGAACATTTTAAGAAGTTCCCCAAAGCATCTCTCATTCTAGAAATCTTATTTTCTAAACCATTATTCGAATTGAAATTATAAACAGTATAAGGGTTAGAAAATAGGGATTTTAGGAGCGGGTATTTGCAGCCTCCTTCAAGGTTTTGGCTTTGAAATCCATTTCCTTTCTTTTGTTGGCTTCTTTGACTGTTCACATTATTGTTCCATGAGAAATTAGAATGATTCCTCCATCATGGATTGCATGTAGTAGAATGAGGATTGTTTTGTTGATTGCCTCCACAAAATTTTCCTAAAATATTAACTTCATTAGCATTACCACTTTTATTTTGGCAATCAATCTCACTATGCTCCTTATTACCACAATTAATACAAAAAATTTTATAGACGTTAGGTTTTACTCCTTTTTTTCTTAAATTTTGGTCCATGGATTTCATTACTCTTGATTCGACATCTAAGCTCTCCACGGACTTGGTTTCTTTCTTTTTTATGGGGAGCACTCTCGAAATGATATTGATACTTGCTCATGTACATGTCTTCAATTATGCATTTTGTGCTTTCTTTCTCATAATTGCTCCCCTGCGACTGCATCTAACGTCTGTTTAGTAGTAAAATAAGATCATCATAAAAATTTTGTATGTGCATCCAAAGTGGGAACCCATGGTTGTAAACACTTCCTAAGAAGGTCTTTGAATCTCTCCCTTGACTCATAGAGAGTTTTAAATTTATTTGAGCATGTCTCCTTGTGCTCATAAGTCAAAAAGAAATAAAATTGAACAAAACAACCTAACTCGAAGAAAGAAAGAAAAAATATTAAACAAACTAAGAAAATGAAAAAAAATAGTGAAAAATAAATACTGGACAACAATTAATACAATGCAAAAAATTAAAACTTAGAACAAAATAAAATGCAAATGCAACTAGTATGAAATCTTAGAACAAAAAAACTTAAAGTAATGTAATATGGATGGAAAAAATTAATTTTTCAAGCCGAAAAACAATCTGGAAGTAAGCTATAATTGAGTCACAAATTAAACAAAAACATAAAATTTACAATTAACTTACTGTTTTGTTTACTTAAGATATAAATAACTCAAAATAGTAGCTAAATGACAGATAAAATAAATCTAAACACTCTAAATATGCAATAAAATGATAACAAACAAAAATAGACTCAAAACAGCACTAATACACAAACAAACCCAAAGACTCAAGTTAAAGATGGCTGAAATTTTTTGACAGCAACAATACCTTGAGTTTCAAACTAAAAATTAATGCAAACTAATGAAATAAAACCTGAAACATGCAAACTAATGCAAAAATTAATCTAGATTACCCTAACACACACACATCAATGAAACTCAACTAAAAATGCAAGAAAAATTGAAAATCAAACACTAAAAACACATAAAAAATCTAATAACATTAAAACTGAATAAATTGAAAATGATTTGATTTTATTTATCTAAAATTTTGTCAAAATAGAAACACTATAAATAATGCTTGGAAAAATCTGCAAAAATTTATAAATGCTCCACAGTATGTCAAATTGAAACATGCAAAAAGAAAAAAATTAAATACAACAAAATTGAATTGACTAGTTGGTTGTGATTTTTACTTAGTTGGTGATGAGTTTTACTTCAAATCCAGCAGTTTCAAACATTCTTTGTGTGACAAAAATATGATAAAAACAACAAAAGATAAAGTAAAAGATAAAACAAAAAGTTAACCTAATTTGTTTACCAAATTTTTTTTCTCTTTTTTTATTAGATAATAAAGTAATAAAAAATGTAAATAACAATGAAAATAAAATTGCTTAATGTACCATTAATTGTCCTCACACATATGAACTGAGAGGGGGGACAAAGGTCTCCGGTGTCCATCTATGCATATGTAAACGCAAGTTGTTATTAAATCATCTCCCTAGTTACTCTAATATTAAAAACAACCTAATCCCCAGCAACGACACCAAAAACTTGATTGCGTGCATTTGTTCACAATTATTTCCGCAAGTATACAAATCACACCAAGTAAAATGAAGTGGATATTGCATAGACATTATTGGGATATCAAACCCACAGTTGATTAGTACCAAATTACTAAAAAACTTAGTTTTGATTGATATTTAAGTGGCCAATTGATTTGTGAATTAAAAGGAACAGTTGCAATAAAAGTAAATGCGAGAAAAGTAAATGGCAATAATAAAAGTGCAGTAAATTAAATTGCTTGAAAGTAAATTACATAAAAAAATTAATTGCTAAAAAAAAGTGCATAAAATTAAAATTGCAAAAAAATTAAAGACATGAATTAAAATTGCAAGGAATTTAAATGACAAGAAAAGTAAATTGCATGAAATTAAAAGAAAGAGATCTTGTGTTTAACAACATTAGAAAGTTTGCAGACACAAGAGAAATAAATATAGTATAATTAGATTCAATGTAAAGGCAAGATAAACTATTCTTATATTAAAAACAAAGATTTTTACATAAGAATCAATGCCCCAAAGACATTAAATCTAATGGGAAAAAGTAAACATGATATAGAAACAAAAGAAAATTCTCCTTGTGCTTAGATTGTTGAAGGCTTGTTTAATGGTCCATGGAGGATTGGATTTGATGGAAAGATGGCATGGGTTTTGGTTAGGTGATTAATGGACGTTAAATGGATGAAGATTGAGATGAAAAACACATGGAAAGCTTATTCTAAAGGGTGTGGCAATGTTGGTGGAGGCTAGGGTTGATGGTGGCCATAGTATTTGAGAGTTGTGGAGAATAAAATAAACAAAAATAAAACGTAAAATGAGAGAGAAGGTGTGTAGAAAAGAGAGGGAGAAAAGAGAAGAGAGTGTTGTCTCCAAGGCTTTGAGAAAAGCCAAGGAATTTGTCATCTGCCATAGGTGGCCTGTCATAGGATATAAATAGGAGATTTGAAGCCTGATCAAATATGGAAGATAGGGTTGAAACATAGGAGAGAGAATAGGTATAACAGTAAGCATACAATTTTTTTTAGGTATTCTTCTTTGTCCTGGCCTAAAATTAAAGAAGGCTTAGGGAAAATTTGGTTGATGCAAAGGTGGCCATATTTGGAAAGTTTCATGCATTAATGGATTTAATGGATGATCAAGCAAGATATATGTAGCCTTTTTTGAGTCCACATTTCACTATGCATGGTGCATGAGAATTATTTTTCTTCACTTCTTTACAAATATAGCTTGACTTTGGCCAATTATGGTAATTTTAAGAGTGTACTGTATGTGCATTGATGATGTGGCACGCCACTTGCTTCATTTGGATCTTGATGATGTGGCACTTGATGACTTAGCATGAAATGGCTTGGCTTGACTAATTTTAATGTACAAAATCCATTTCTACCCTCACACCTGCTTGAATCTTCATTTTCGGTGGCATTCAGGAATCTATATATGGAAAGTTTTAAATATTGAAAGTTTCGACCTAAATAGCCAAATGTACAAAATTTCACCCTCTAACTTATTTTATACTCCTCTTTCATAATAACATCATTTCCAATATTTGAACACTAAACATTAAAATTATAGATTTTCCTTTCTTCTATGTAGAATGACCAAAATGCCACTTTTTGTATTGATTATGCAAAAATTTTATTTTTCACCAACAAACGAGAAAATAATAGAAATCAATGAACTTCTTATTGAAATAAATACAAACTAGCACATAATGTGCTCCAAAGATAGCGTAAAATAATGCATTTTTTAGGCTTATCACTCTGGCAGCCTTTACATATTCATGTGTGAAAGTAAGAACACATTATTATGGATTTGGGTGATTGTAGATCGTCTAACCAAGTCTGCACACTTTTTTCTTGTTCGTGATTTTTTCTCTTCGCAAGTTGGCTAAGCTATTTGTGAATCAAATAGTGAGCTTACATGGAGTTCCAAAATCTATCGTGTTGGATACAAACCCCAGGTTCACTTCAAAATTATATAAGAAGTTACAAGATGCCTTGGCACTCAACTGGTTTTCTGTACTGCTTTCCATCCTCGTACAGATGGACAGTTGGAAGATATGCTAAGGCCATGTGTACTATAATTTAAAGAAGATTGAGAATCTAACCTACACTTGACTGAGTTCAAATAACAGTTACCACTCCAATATTAGAATGTCCCCATACGAGGCTTTGCACGATAATCAATGTCGGACTCTATCGTGTTGGGATGAACTAGATGAAAAAAAACTCAATGCATTTGAGTATGTTTAGGTGACAGTTGATAAAGTGAATGTCATCAGCTTAAGACAGGCAAAAAAAATTGTGGACAGGATAAGAAAAGATCTTGAGATTGAGATTGGGGATTGGGTCCTGTTGAAGCTCACCTAAAAAGGTTATTGTACGTTTTGGGATGTGGGAAAAGTTGATTTTGAGGTATATTTAGGGGTAATAGATAACCAAGAGAGTGGGCCTAGTTTCTTACGAGCTTGACTTACCAGAAGAGCTTTCACGGGTTTTAATGTGTTTCATGTCTCCATGCTTAAAAAGTACTTGTCAAATCCTTCTTGTGTTCTAGAGCCACCCATTATCTAGCTGTGAGAGGATTTTACATATAAGAAGCAACCCATTAGACTCGTGGACGAGAAAGAAAAGGTATTGCATAACAAGACCATTTTGATCATCAAAGTTATTTGGCATAATCATGGCACAGAAGAGGCGATGTGAGAACCTAAAAAGCTAATGATAAAGTAAGATACCTTCCTTTTCAATGAGGTAAAATTTTAATTTTGAGGACGGAATTCTTATAAGGGAGTTATAATGACCCGATTTTTCTTATGCTTGCCTCTTTGAAAATTTGACTAGGTTGATCAGATGAAGGCTTGAGGTTGACTTTTTATCCAGGAGAGTTTCTAATCGAATCTTATCAAGCTTACTGTAGAGGCCATTATCATGATTCTATAGACTAGTGGCACATCCAAATCAGAGTTGTAGATTTTAAGTTATGGACAATCAAACTAGCAATTTAAGTTCTGAATGAGGCTTTAAGTTTATCTGTCTCTTTTGCACATAAAATGATACTTTTCAGTACATTTTTGAGTTGTTATCTAGTATGATTTTAGTAAGTTACAGCTGTCACCAGCTGGGAGCCATTCTTGTCTATAAAGGCAATTTTTATATGGTTTTTGAGGGAAAGTTATTGTTCATCATTTTAAACCTAGGGTAGATAGAGAAAGTGAGAGCTGAAAGATCTCTCTTCCCTTGAGACACCTTATCCCCTTCATATCTCCCTCATCCGGATGACTTAGGATGCATTCTTGGTACCTTTTGAAAGCTCTCATGACAAGCTTGAAAGATTTAGGGTGCCCCTTTCAATTAGCAAGCCACCCTTGTTTATAACTATGTACCAATCCAGAACCAAGGCATAAAGGTCCTGACCAAAGAGACAATAGAAGCTTACGCCGACCTTCCCTACCCAGAGCACGTTATTGACTCAACCACAAATCCGTTGAATGAAGGTAGCTACTCTTAGCCATTAGTTAGAATGAAACCCCTTGACTTTGCTTATGGTCTTATGCAGTAAAATGTACATTTTCTCTTTCAAAGTGAACTCATCTTTTAAATCATTAATGGTAGAAGCAATTACTTTTCTTTTTTGAAAATTACTGATATTTGTTGGGCTAAATTTGAGATAACATTATCTAATTAGACTATGCAAGAGAACAAAATCTTTATTGCCAGAAAACCATTGAAAGCTGGATAGATCTAAGCTTGAAGTTAGTAGAAAACCACTTTGGATGGCCATCTTCTTGCTTAGAACTACACCTATTTCTAGCAATTAAAGCTTCACTGCTACTATCACTGCCACCAGACCGTCAAGGATAGTTTTCCTGTAGCTTTGCCATGTCACAGACCATCATTGAAAATAGATGCACTGCCATAGCCTTGAAGAAGTGTGACCATGCACCAGCTCTGACGTGCTCATTGGAGGCGAGTCAAACTACACCATCCTTGCCACCGAAACCCCTTCACTCCGTTAAACCTTTTCTAATTGAGCTCATCCTCTGTTTCCACCGGCAACACCTCCGACGAGCTCTCTTTTTGGCTAAAACTTCATTAACACCTCCCACAAAACAAATGGTAGCCAATGGGACTTTAACACCGGTTCCAATAGTTTCAGAGACATGCAAGTTAACTACTTCGAGCTTTGGATCTAATTTAGTTGAATTCGTGGTAATCTGACTTTGACCCATCCCGTTCATTTTCCAAGCTCAATTCTAGTCACCAGCAGCCAAATTCTATCAAATTGAAGGTACCAATGTGATCCTTGTATGCTCAATTTGTTTTCGTATATAAATTGTATTGTGTGTACTTGTATTTTAAAAATGCCCAAATTCGACCAGGATAAAATTTGCAGATTGAAATAGGACTATCCCGAAATAAAATTGACTGAAATTCAAAGCTCAATTAGGTTTTTAAGGGCCTGGTTAACCTAAACCAATGCTCAATTTCAGTTAGCTTTGGAGAAATCAAAAGCCTAAATTTTCGGGTAATTGATCGATAAGGTTAATTTTGTAAATATTAAAATTGATTGGTAATTTTGATAATTAATACTTTGTTAAAGTAATTAGAGACCCGAAGGACTCATTTGAGTCTGCATATAATCTTACGATAATCAAGATAATTTTCAGTGAATTATTCTAGGTGTTCGTGCATAGTGGAAAGTTGCTTCAAAGATCCTGCTGAGCATGCATCTAATATGTGAGTACAAATTTACTTTCCAAATGATTTTTCAAAAAATTGCATAACTTGATTTATGGATTGATTTCATATTAATTGCAGATTTAATTACATATTAATTACATATATTATTTATATAATTAAATTTGCTTATATGATTAATATTTATACATGACATCGGCAATTTAATTATAAGTGGCTTATCATTTTTCGCGATTTGAAATTATAGAAATTGTACTGAATTGGACTTGATTTGCAATTTTATGATTTGTTTGGTAATCTAGCAATTTTTAATAAATTTACATATTAGTGCAATTTTGCAAAGTTTTGGGTTGTTTAGCAAATAAAGAAAGCTTCCAAATAATTTCAAGTTTGATATAAAGGACGTACCACACATTACTGATTCTGTTTATGATGAGACTATGCGCACTATATATTGGCCATCCTCTACTCGCCCTGCAGGCCAGAGAAAAAGATGATGAGATCCCCACCTCAATGCTTTTCTTGATGTTGGAAAGGTTGAGATTAGTATTCCTCCTCCCCTGCCTTGTGACACCATCAGAATGCTGAGGGTCACCTATCACATCATAATTTTGTCATATATATATATCATAATTTTGAGCCAAACATTAGAACGATTCACCTCTTCATATGTTCTTTCATTGATTTTCTTCTCTCCATAACAACAAAGCACCCTCAGAACTCCTAATTACAGCAACCCCATCATTCTTCAAAAATCTCTTTAGAGAGCCCTAGCCGCCACCCACATCTCTACCATCTCCACCATCTTTTTTCCATCATTCTCAATCATTTCTCTATTATTTTCACTCCACAAATAGCCATCAATCCCATATATTTCAAGCCATAGCCAAACACATCAATGGGCATCACAAGAAGCCAAGCCGTATATCCTTATCATCACAACCTTCAAGCCGCCGTACCTCCATAGTCATCACCACCAATGAAGAGTCATTCCATCACCATCATCATCACAAACCAACAACAAATCATCACTCATCCATCATCATATTCACGGCTAACTCTTTTTTATTGTGTTTGATTTGTTGATGTCTTTAACCACAAAGTTGTAATAAACCATAACATTTATTATCAATCTAAGGTTTTCTTGTCGTTTAATTGTTGTCTTTTATTTTATATTCATTGTTCGTATTATTCTCTTTAGTTTTTATTCATTTTGATTCCACAAAATTAATTTCTTTGTTGTCCAACATTATTTGCTTGCTTACATATTGCATTTAGATTTAGTTTTATAATATTTAGGAACTAATCCCTATGGGTTTGATATCTTGATATTGTTCACGCAATATCCACTTTATTACTCGATGTGTAGAACCCCAATTTGGATTGGGTTAATGGAATTGTACCCCGAAGAAAAATGTACCACATTGGCCATAGACTATGAGCTAGTATGGTATATAAGTGCGGGCTTAGGACCTCAAAACCAACTTGGCTAGCACATTTGAGAGAGGCCCAATAGGCCAGTGGGTCGTTACACGTCTCCCACAATTTTTTTTCCAAATTCATAGGCACGAAACTCCAAATTTAATAGTTGGTCGGATTCAAATTTCTTGTTAAGATCCATTTGTACCTTTATTGACTTTCACATGCTATATTAACTCCAACTTCGAACTCATAATATATGATTTCCTTTAACTCACCTCTCATTTTTATTTTCTTGAAATTTGGCATTTTAGCAAAGCTTTGCTATTCCTTTGTTTCTTAATGGGGCTGATTGGATCATCATGATCACAATTGGGGCGATGTTCACTTGGATTCCTGTATCTGCAAATTTTCTTAATCACGTTTTAAAATATAAGAACAAAGAATATTTAGAAATATTTTTTTAAATAAATATATACCAATGTTTCCTCGTTCCTCTACAATCATTACAAACACAAACTTCCTCATATTCTTCATCATCTTCAATATCACCGTCAAGGACACTTGGAAGCAAAAATAATCTGAACCATACATTGTCTTTAAGTGAATCTTCTTTAATTGGGCTATTGTTCATATCCTTATAATGAGGTGTACTTAAAACCATGGACCACTGTGAGAATCATCAATTTAAAAGCCTTGGTTTGCTTGTGAACCAAAAATGAAGAGATAAAATTTGTGGCCAAATGTTAGTAAGTTGATACATGTGAAGCCCAATTCATCAGTTTTTACAGCATGTTTGTTGTCCACCCAATTATATTAAATATATATTTAATTTAATATATCGAGGACCAAAGGCCAATCCAAAAGAGACCACCAGTAGCCATGATCCTCTAAAAATTTCTAAAATGCTCATCCGAGTACATATTATATTTCTAAAAAAATCTCAGAAAATCCTTATTTACCCACCAACTGTGATGTAGGATCTTTTTGTTGTAGACAAATGTGCAATAGCATAACCTAAATTGTGTGTGTGTATTAGGTAGTTTTTTGTTTTATACAAAAGAGCTCCATTATACAGCTTCCCCAGGCTTTAGTAGAATTGTCCACACCATTGGAACAAAATGAGACACTGCTCACCCAGCATAAACTTTAGCACATGAAAGCAAGAAAGGAAGAGCGAGCATGATAGCCACGCGAATAGCACGCTACACTAGTACGTTATGAAAAATTGGACATTAAAAATGGCACCATCTCTCTCTGTATATATCTCTCCCTCCTCCCCCCACCCCATCCTCTCTTTATTTCTTTTTCTTCTTTCTTTCTTTCATCAATATTTGGTGAACTAGTTATAGGATTTCGAAGAATTGGTGCTGGATTATTTGGTTCATCCCCGAAAAATATTCTATTCTTATCTTTAGTTGTCACCCTACCACTACTTTAAGCATGTTGGCTTTCAGGTCTTATACTCTGATCTATTAACTATGGAGGTAAAGTGTAACAATTTGAATTTGCTATTCCTGTGTACTGAACTTGCTGACATGTTCTTCTCAATCTTTAACAAATGTAAGGGAATCATCATACACTCCAACCCATTCCCCATTAAGGGAAACTTTATCCTTCCCAATTAGTGGAAAAAAAGAATCATCTAATAATTCTTCCACACCACAATTATACATTTCTTAAAGTATAGGTTTCAACACATAACAATTCCAATCGTCCAATAGTCATTCCTAGCCAAATCAACCGATCAGCCATATATACTAATTTCAAAACAAAATTTACAACACCACTAACAAGTTATTCACCAGCAAACAACATAAACATATTCCAATTTATACTTAGTCAATCCTCTCAACTATATTGGAAAAACAAGAATTCATGTCCAAAATACCAACTGAAAGCCAATTCCTTTGGCCTTATAACAGTCTTTCAAAGCATGCATTGTATCTTACTTTTTAGAATTACAAAGAACACAAAGAGAACAACATAAGCCTTTCTTGCATTTGCTGACATTGTTAGCAATTTTCCAAGAACCATAGACCAGCAAAAGAACTGGACCCGAGGAATCACCTCCAATTCCAATCAACATCCAAAATATCATAAACAAAGTCCTTTAAGCTTCCTGACCAAAATCACAGTCACCTTTCTCAACGCCCTTCATCTAATAGAGGTCAGACATCACCATCATAGGAATCCTTCCAATTAAACTGTCCCTGTTTTCGTAAGTCATAACCTCTATATTTACGTATTATTCTTTTCCCGATTCAAACTTTGATGCGAAGCATTTCCCAAAATCGATCTCTTTCTCCAATGATAACCCTAAAATGTTTTCAGGAAACACATTCGGAAAAAACCTTTCACTACCGAAACAATATCAACTCAAGCTCATTGACTCAAAATTAAAAACCATCACTGCCCTCTAGGTCAAATTGTCAATTTCTTGCCTTTCTCATTTGTGGATATGCACAAAAATCACTCTCATCTACGAAAACATAATATTGAATTATCCTAAACTTTGTTGCCACTTGGTTCACTTTGTCACTGACCAACTCTATACTCATAGTGATCCATGCAATTAATTTACAAAACATCTCACTTTACGATTCAAGCCAAAAGCATCTTAAGGGTTGATAGTGGTGAATTATCCTACCCTTAAGATGCTGGTATACTGCGTCCCAGCATCGTGCTAGAAACAATTGATACAGGAATAGGGTGCACCAAATACACAACTCCCTAGGAAAGTAAACCATGGACTAGAGCCAGAGTAAGTGTAGGCGGGTGTGAGGCACTAGCAGGCTACCTTACTGGCAGAGATCGATGTCAAATCCCACATCACTCGAGTGGGGAAAGGGATCATGTGGTAATGGTTCAAATGTAAAGTGAGCACTCTCTTAATAGCCAAGGCTTTTTCAGAGCGTTTGGCTTCAGGGTTGGAAGAACTTTAGGGTTAAGCATGCTCCAATGGGAGCATTCCAGTGGGTGACCCCCTGGGATGTTTGACCAAAAATTCCATACCGTCTGAAGTGCGGTGGCTAAATTGGAGACAATATTGGTTGGAGAGAGTGTGTGACGTTACAGAGTGCAACCTTACTTTGTAAAGAATTTTTGGAGAAATTGCGTAATTTGATTTCATATTAATTGCAGATTTAATTGCATATTGATTACAAATATTATTTATGTAATTAGGAATGCTTACATGATTATTATCTATGAGTGACATTGGTGATTTAATTATAAGTGGCTTATGAGTTTTTGAGCTTTGAAATTATAGAAATTGTATTGAAATGGATTTTATTTGCAATTTTCTAAATTGTTTGGTAAACTATCGATTTTAAATAAATTTGGGCATTTGTGCAATTTTATAAAATTTTGGGTTATTTTACAAATAAATTTTTTTTTTGAATAATTTGAGGTTTGATATAAATGACGTACCACACAACACCGTTTCTGTATATGATGAGACTATGCACGCTATATATTTTCCATCCTATACTTGACTTGCAGGTAAGTGAGAGATGATGAGTTCCCAGCTTTAACGCTTTCTAGAACACTGGAAAGATTGAGATAAGTATTCCCCCTCCCCATGCATTGTGCTGCCATCAGGATGCTAAAGGTCACTTCGCACATTGATATATAGTGTGGTGTGCTAGTAATATGATGATGATAAAGATGATGATATCATGATTTGACAATGATATGATGGTACACATATATTAGGGTGAGAATTATGATGATGATGATATAATAATGTTGATGTTGATGATGTAATGACAGGATGATGAAGCTAGGGTTGATGATAATGTTGTGATGATAGTTTTATGACTTTATGTGGTTTTACGTGGTTAGTGTCGAGGATGATGACTTACAGTTTAAAAGTAATTTCACTGAAAGTGATTTATTAGACTCTATTATAAATTCCAATTTTATCAGTTGTGGAAATTTTGCAATTAAATAGTACTTTGGGGTAATAGTTGGTTTTTGTGAAATATTTTGCAAAACATGAAACTTTTTAAAAGAGTGACATGAGGTTTTGAGCATAAAGAGTTTTCACATAGTGGATATCTATTTTGTAGCTAGCTAGAGGCACTCATTGAGATATTCATATCTCACATTTTATCTTTTAACTTTGTTCTCTAGGTCCTAGCTGAGGTTGATAGGTCTACCCATTGGCATCGAGATCTACTATTTTCCACGCTGGTTGTTGTGCTCCTTATATATATTTATCTCATCGTATAGTGCTGAGCTTAATTATTTAAGGATATTCTTGGTACCTTTTTGTTTTTGACCCTTTACTTTAGACAGCTCTGATGTATGACCAAGACTTATTTATTTATGCTCTACACTATGCTGTGTGATATGTTTTCCTATATTGTAAATATTTTTAGCTTATTTCCTGTTTTGTCAAATAAAACTTTTCCGATTATGGTTTTACCAGAAGGCCAAATGGGAATTTGGTATAATCATCCTTAGGCGGGGCCTCTCCTGGTAATCTTGAGAGGATTTCTAGGGCGGGTCTTGTTAGCTTGATATCATAGGTTTAGGTTTACTTTCCCATGAAGTTGCTCATTTGGTGCACCCTATTCTTGTATCAAAACGCTTAATCTTTCATAAAAATATGTCTATTTTTGTAAAGCCTTAAGTCCTTTTATTTTTTCCATTTCACTTCATTGTAATTTACCTTCCGCATATTTATTTTGTTAGTAGTTGTTAGTAGCTGGCTTATTGGCTTAGGTACAAAATATTTTGTTTTCTTTTTTACCTTTTCCCTTGTTAGTAGCATGCAAATTTTTTTGTGTATTGTTTTTATTTTTTATTTTATGCTTTTTATGTTTTTGATGTGCTTGAAAAAATATTATTGAATGTGATTTTACTATAAGTATTATTTATATATTTTTGGATTATTCTCTTATATTCAATTAATTATTTTTAAGTAAATTATAAATTTTTTTTTTATTAATTGAGATCCTAAATTATAATAGTAAATGAAATTTAAAACTATTAACATGAATTAATAAATTATAAATTTAAATTAATTAAAAATAAATAAATTAAATTAAATAGAATTATAAATAACTTCAGTGACGAAAATAGTGACATTAACTATGAAAAAAACTAGAATCAAACCAATCGTGCCGCTAATCATCACTAAAAGTTTCCCAAACAGCAACGATCTTCGTCGCTAAATAAAGAATCTTTATCGACACACTGCGTCGCTAAATTACTTAATTAGCGATGCACTGCGTCACGAATTAAGGAACATTTAGAGATGAATTTCATCTAAAGAATTTGTTGCTAAATAATACTTAATTTATTTTAAAATTTATACTTATTTTCTATTTAATTTTTTTTGTTTTGCAAGACACTTTGACCGTCGAAAACAGTGACACTTATTTGCATCGATGTTGTTTCAGTACAGGCGATAAACTTTTAGCGTCATTGTTATAGACAAATTCACGACACTCTTTTTTGTCCCTAATCTTTTTCACCTTCAGTTACAGTGAATTCAGCAATACAAGAACTTGCATCGGTGTTTATATTTTGCACCGCCATATTTGAGTTTCCTTATTAGCGTTTTTGTGATAGTACAGATTTTATATATATATATAATAAGAAGAAAATTTTAAAAAAAAACTTATATATATTTTTATTATATATCAATAATTTAAGATTATAAAGCGGGAGGCCACAAATATATATACTCTATTTAACTGCTACTATATGATGAAGCACACACATATACAGTGCAAACATAATTAATTATTTAATTAGCTTTTAATTTGATGATCAAGCGTAGCTATCGGCAAACAATGAATATGACCAAATTATCATTCTCTCTCTCTCTATATATATATATAATTCGAAGATAAGATTGATGGTAATATAATTAAAGGTATTTCCAAGGAAGGCATTGTAGGTTTCGGCAAGGCGCATCCCATTTAGGTTTACATTCCTCACCTTCGCAACACTTGCAAAAGACTCCAAGACTACCGAAGAAATTACCTGCTGCTGTAAAAATCATGCAACCACTATCAGCTTCTTCCAAAAACAGTTAATATACGGATCAGAAAGACACATGCACGCACACACACACATATATATATATATATATAATACAGCACATATATAAAATCTTATGTTACTCGGCAATGTCGCTTAGCATAGGCTGGGCAACACACTTGAATATAATATTGGTGAGATTATGAATTGGTTTAGCCGTAGAAAATCACTGTATAAAGTTGTTAACTTTGTTACCTTTACGATGCGAGATTACATAGGTTCCAGCCTCAGCACCTTTTGGGCACAGAGAAGTGGCAGCACTAATCATCCACACCAAAACACAAAGCTTTAAACACTTTGGCATGTTAACCGTTTCCTCTGGAGTACTCTGGATCTTGAGAAAGCTTAGCTATGTGTAATTTCCTCAACCAAAAGAAGAGAACAACAGTACTGATAAAGCCTTGAGGAAGACTTAATTTGTAATTACAAATTAAGTTTCTAAAAGTGGTGGACTTAATTAAATAAAGTTATGGGAACTGACACTACTACAAAATAGGGTCATAGACGACGGTTAAAATCCTAAGTATGGCCGTCGTCAATAGCTATTTTCTGTAGTAGTGTGAGGATATATTTATAGATAAAACAGAAGCCGACGTGCCACGCGTTTCCGGTATCGTTGAGTTTTCGTGTGTGTGGGATCAGGAAAAGACTTTCAAATCAATTTCGACAAAATAGTTAAAAGTATCAAAAAGTATTTTGATTCATTTGAATAATTTAATCTTTGGTTCATACTATTATTTAATTTGGACAGTGAAAACCGTCAAGTACGTTCTCAAAAAGCTCACCAATCAAATTTTATTTGTATTTTTAGGACAACGTTAGTATGATAAAAGCTTTCTTTCTTATTGAATTATAATAATTTATAATTTTAAAGCGACAAGACATCTTTGCACGATCTCACAGTGTGAATGTAAGGGACTTATGTTATCACCATTTTCTTAATTAATTGGAATTCTAATTTTTTATTTATTTTTAACTAAAGGACATTAATTTTGAAAAGTTTCTATTTTATTATTTTACCAAAAAAAATACAGTTTTGTCTTTTTTTTTTACTTTCGAAAGCAATGAAGAAGACTAGAAAAGAAAGAAATTCGTTGAAAAAAAGGAAACTGTTTGATATTGTTGTTATTATTACAATATCAGAATTTGGTTAGAAAAAAGAAAAAGAAAAAAGGTACAAAGTCAATTTACAGTCACCTTTCTTTCGAGAAGCATCTAGCTAGAAGGAAAATCTATTTCCTTCTCTATCTCAGTTATGCTCAATTTTTCAATGAACCGAATATTGAAAAAGAAGAAGAATAATAGTCTAATTTTCTACCTTTCCTTTCTTATTGGTCCAAGCGAGGAATTTAACTTAAGCCATTTTTGAGAATTTAAACCTGTAAAAATGATGCACATCGAGAAGTTCGTTAATTAACAGTACTCCGTCAATAAATTGAAGAGAACTATTTATATATATATAATGGGTGACATGGTGACTACGCCAAAAACGTGGGTCCACGATACCAAATGCGCTACACAGAAAAAAAATTTGCTTGACGAAAAACTAATTTCCAACACAAAATTATTGCGTTATCTTTATTTTAACAAAACGAATATACAAAGATGTCGCCAAAATGTTTCTTAGCAGTGCCAAAAAGATTCAGCTACATGCATTCAACAATTGTAACGAAAAAATCTGAACGACACACATTTGACAACTGTCGCGAAAAATCAGCGACACACACTCGACAAATGTTGCGAAAAGTTTGCATTCTAAAACCATTCGTGACACAAGAACTTAACATGTCACTAAATAATTAGGCATGAAATGTAATTAGCGATACCTAAAATACCTTTTGCGACAAATGTTTAGCATTGTTGCAAAAACTTTGTGTGGCGCAAAAACATTCGCAATCAAAGAAGATAATGTGTCGCTAAATAATTAGGCACGAAATGTAGTTTGTGAAAAAATGTAACACAAGTGTCGCCCATAATGGGTAAAAAGGCAACATCTGCGTCGCTAATGAGGTCCAATTAGTGACACATGCATTTTGTGATGCTAAATTGGAAAAAGGTGACACTGGTATGGCCAATAATTGGTAACAGATGACACCAGTGTCGCTAATGAGGTCCAATTAGCGACACCTGTATTTTTTGTTGCTAATTCGGATAAAAGCAACGCAAGTATGGCAAATTATAGGGTTTATTAGGGACACCAGCGTCGCTAATGAGGAAAAACAATTCAATTTTTGTATCAGTATTTGAACTAACATGCCTCGGTATTTAATTCACACATACTAAAAATTAATTCACACCTACCACAATTATTTCACATTATCAAAAGAATTAATTCACACCTACCATTCTCTATCTATAAATACGAATCTTCTATCTTTCACAATCAACTTTTCATTTTCAATTATCTTTCAGAAAATTCTCTTTGTTCTTTAGATGGGTGTCAAAGCTGGATTGCAAAAGCAATAATCTTCTGCAAACTAGGATTGAAGAGGAGATTCATCTGTGGGACCAGGTACGAGAAACTAGTCAACATATCAAGATGCTGAATATATTGTTTCTTATGTATATTGCAAAAAAAATATTTTATTTTGTTAAATATTCTTTTTCGTTTATCTCTTAAATCTAGCTTATACTCTTTCAAAATAGAAGTAAATGATCAAATATTTATGATCTTGACGCTCTTTGAGATGTTCGACCCACTACAAATCGTCAATCTATATGCCTTCGGTAGTTAACCTACCTAAAGATCGAATGTTTCATCATTGTTAGTACACTGATGTGTGTCCAAGCTGGGTGTCAGAGAATGGCAATCAAAACTTGGAGAAAGCTCACCATAATCTGTCTCTCGGTTATTTTCCATTTGTTGAGATCGATGGAGAATTTATGTAAACATGTTCGATCGGTTCTAAGAGAGTATTGTTTGTTATGTAATATCAATATAAAATAATAAAAAAATTATATATTTCGTTGGATTTTTTTTTATTATACATATGTATAGTCTTTTAGTATATATATATATAGATCCTTAATTTATTCACCAAAAAATAAAAAATAATTTTTAAGATATAATTAATTTGAAACATTTACACATTAATTTATATATATTTATAGGACACATACGAACAACAACTATGCCAAATAGTGTCTAACAGTGACACAAAGAATTTACCGTGCTATTTTTGGTCAATCGCGACACACGCGTTGCTAGTAAGTGGTAGTGTCGCTAATTTAGCCATGCTAGCATCGCTAATACCCATAAATCCGTTTAATTTTGTGTCGCTAATTTGGACAAAGCATGCTTTGGTAATTAATTCACACTTACTAAAATTTAATTTGCACCTACCATTCTCTATCTATAAAATATGTTACATCCTCACGTTCACAATAAATCTTTCATGATTCACTTCTCTCTTTTACACACATATATATATATATATTTCTTGCCCTCTATTTTGAAATCGTATCATCTATTATTCTAAATTATTTAAAATAAAAAGAAAGAATAAAATATTCATCAAACAAGGGCCAAAAAATCATTTTCTCTATATATATATATATGAATTGATCACCATTAAAGGACACATTTAATTTAATAAAAAATGTGCACATTTCATTTTGCAAATATTAAAGAAAAAGCGACGCACGCCATCACTAATTTAAATGGAAAAAGCGATGACTTTCGTCGCTAAATCACTCAAAAAGCGACGTAGATTGTCACTAATAGATCTTATTTTTATGGAAAAGGAAACCAAATTCATCGCTAAAAGTGTTTAATTTTAAATTTTAACCGATTTGCATACCAACTTCTAATGAATGCCTCATTGATTTTTCCATCCAACTCCTTATATTTACAATAAATTATATTTATGTTTTACGTTCTTAACTTAATTTGAGTTACTCGATCATTTTTTTCAGTAAAATCATGATACCAAGCTGAAAACAAACTCAATCGATTCATTACACATTGCAAGTAAGTTTAATTTACTCATATATACAACAGTATTTATAAACCGTATATTGCTTGCTGCTAGAAATTCGATCGTATTGTCATTTATTAACTTATTAATATTCATGTACATATCTATTTTTCTTTTGTTTTGTTTTATTTTTTTGTTACTTTCATATACAGGCAATACGAAGATTACTCCATTAATTAATCAAATAATATTGTGGAATGGATAAGTCATGGATATATTCGAATAGACGATCATATCATTTTGCAAAATGTGTGAGCGAATTTTTAGAATTTGTGGGGCAAAATGTAGGTGATTGTAATGATGTTCGGTGTCCCTTCATGAAATGTGGCAATATGACATTTCATTCAATGAAATACATAAAAGGTCACATATATTGGAAGATGTTTCATAGCAATTACATGCAATGGATTTGGCACGGTGAAATTATTGAATCTGGTGTCGAGGCATCTTCACAGTTTGTTAATCAAGATATATAATTTGATGAAGATGACAGTGATAGCAAGGAAGATGTGGTCTATAACAACATTGAAATGACTCGTGATGCCTTTGATAATATTGACCCCTATATTCCAAAAAATCCTAATCAATTTGCATGTCTGTTGGAAGAGGCAGAGAAACCTTTGTTCCCAAGATGGACCAATTTTACTAAGTTATCAGCTATTGTAAAATTGTATAACTTGAAAGGAAGATATGGGCATTCTAACAAGAGCTTTGATGGATTGTTGAAGTTGTTATCTGAGATGCTACCACGCAAAAATGTTTTGCCAACATCTATTTATAATGTTTAAAAGTCTTTAAATGCATTGGGAATGAAGTATGAGAAGATACACGCATACCCCAAAAATTGTATTTTGTTTAGAAAGCAATATGCGGATCTTATGCTATGTCCTCAATGTGGATAATCCAGAAGGAAAAATGGAGAAGATAACACTATTACAAAAATACCATCTAAAGTTTTATGGTATTTTCCACCGATTCCACGTTTTAGAAGAATGCTCCACAGTGTTTCAACTGCTAAGAATTTGACATGGCATGCAAATGAGAGAAAAACTGTAAGAGGCAAAATGCAACACCCATCGGATTCTCTAGCTTTGAAATTGATTGACTGTGTTTGGCCACACTTCGAAGCAGAAGATAGAAATCTAAGACTTATGGAATGATGGAATGAACCCGCAAAGTTTACAGAGTAATGTCTATAGTGTTTGGTCTATGATCACTGTTATGTATAATCTTCCTCCTTGGTTGTGTATGAAGCAAAAATTCATGATGTTAACTCTTCTAATATCTAGACCTAAACAACCTGGCAACCGTATCGATGTATACTTGGAGATGTTAATTGAAGACTTGAAAAAGTTGTGGGATGAGGGCATTAGAGCTTTTGATGTTTATCGTTGAGAAGAGTTCACTTTAAGGGCAATCTTGTTATGGATGATGAATAATTTTCCTGCTTATGGAAACTTGGCCAGTCATGTAGCGAAAGGATACCATGTCTTTCTAATTTTCAGTGAGAACACTTTTGCTTATAGCTTGCACAATGGGTTTCATTAGGCATAGAAGATTTCTTCCTCCTAATCATCTGTACAGGAAGCAAAAAAAGCTTTCAATGGGTTTCAAGAATTTGGAGAGCCTTCAATACCATTAATCAGAGAGGAAATATTGGAAAATCTTAATGCTTGTACTTTTGACGACATGGGCAGAGGTAAAAATTACAAGACAAAAGATGAAATAAATATCTCCATGTACAACACAACTTGGATGTGATGCATATTGAGAAAAATGTATGTGAAAGCATAGTTGGTACATTGCTTAATATTTAAGGTAAGACGAAAGATGGAATAAATGCTTGGTTGGATTTAGTGGAGATGGGCCGGCAGCTTGAATTGGCCGTGTTGGTACATGGAGCACAAACGTTTTTGCCACCTGCATGTTATACATTATCCAAACAAGAGAAAAAACTATTTTTTCGCTGCTTGGCAAGGCTAAAAATTTTAGATTGTTATTCCTCAAATTTTAGGAATATTGTGAGAATGGGGGACTTGAAGCTGGTAGGGAGGAAGTCCTATGATTATCACACATTGATGCAGCAACTATTGACTATTTCAATACAACCGGTGTTTCCTAAAAATGTGCAAGTTACAATTGCTAGATTTTGTTTTTTCTTTAATTTAATATGTCAAAAATCTATCGATATTGCATCCCTTGATGCCATATAGAGTGATCTTGTGAGAACTTTGTGTTTGCTGAAGATTTATTTTTCACCATCTTTTTCGATGTAATGGTTCATTTAACTGTGCACCTTGTACAAGAAGTTAGACTGTGTGGACCAGTGCATTTTAGATGGATGTACCCATTCGAGACGTACATGAAAATATTGAAGAGTTATGTTCGCAACAAATATCGCCCATAAGGTTGCATCGCTGAGAGTTATATAGTTGAAGAAGAGCAATTGAGTTTTGTAGTGAGTACCAGCGAAGGTTAGATTCAATTAGAAACCCTATTGGTAGATACCAAAAGCTTAATGACAATGATTCCAATTAAAGGTGGAAAGATGCAATCAATTGATCAAAAGCTTTGGGAGCAAGTCCATATTTGTGTTCTTTCAAATGTGCTTGAGGTGGAGCCATACAGGAGGTATGAAGTTTTATTGTCATTGCACTATTTATCGCATGCACTCGCATATATTTTTAAGTCAAATTTTTTTATGTATTGGCAGTTTTTATTTGGAAGCATTAAAAGCAGATAAAAAAATAGAGGAAAAAGGGCAAAATGGATTCAAGAAGAACACAAGTGCACATTTATGTATTGGCTGCGTGATAAGGTGTGCAATCATATTTGCAATGTTAAAAGTGGATAATTTATGTACTTGTTTGGTATATTTTAGAATAACTCACAAGTGCACGAATCAACAAGTAATAAAGTAGATTTCTTAAAAATAAAACTGATATCGATCCCACGAGGACTAACGTCACTAGTATTGAAATAAAATAAATTGTAAATTAAACTGTGAAAAGTAAAAGAGTGTTTGATTGATTGTTGTTGTGTAACCAGGCATGAATTAAATAGAAAAAGCAATATTAAAAACAAGAACAAGACAGCAAGTAGTTTATCAAGATTTAAAAAAAACAAAGACTATGACGTCACCACTATTACTCCTATTTAGCCCTAATGCATTATAGATTCATAAGTTAACCCCCCTTTAACCACATATGACTAGAAGTTGATTTCTCAATGCATTCTAATCTAGCAAGCACAACATATTTAAATATCTCTAATCTAAATCTGGAAATTTAAGCCTTAAGACATGCAAACCCAATAAATCATATTAAAGTTGTCACTAAGGCATGCAATATTTCTATAACCATGTATTTTATTTCCCATCCATACTTAAATCCCTTATTTATAAGCCAATATAAATACTTAATCAATCCACCTTTTCATGGAAGCATTAAGAACTACAATAAAATATTAACCTTAAACATGCATCAAAAACTAAATATTCGTAATAGGATTACATCATAATCCTCATAGAAAAATTAGCTATTCATCATCTCTAACTTATCCATCAAATAAATAAGAGATAACATAGTTTAAATAGAAAAGAAAATAAGAGTAAAGAAATCAAATCCAAAGTTGATGGCTGCTGGAAATTCGTTCTTCAATCTTCTTTTCTTGGCTTCTCCAAACTATGATCCAAGTCACAAGGTTGACTCGTCCAATGGCTTGGCCGAATTTCCCTTGCACTAGGCTTTGTGCATCACAATCTTACTATGAAATAACACTCAAAACTGGATATAAAACCTTAAATAAAGTTGTTGTTGCCGTGAGAATGGGGAGAAAAAAGAAGGGACCTGCAGCTGGAGAGAAAAAGATATTGCCATGAGGGCTGGTGGTGTAACTTGTGGGTGAGAGAATGATTTTCACTCTCAAGGTAGCAATGCATTTATAGGAAAGGTTTAGGAGAGGTTTAACCCTAAAACCCTTCTAAAACCTAGAGAATATAGGAGATAATATGTAAACTCAAGATGCAACTCCTATATTTCCTAGCATGGCCGGCCAGCTCAAGGAGAGTAGGGTAATTTGTGTCTCGTGTTCACACTAGGGATAAGGAAACATTCCTTATCTTCTTAGGAATCAAATTTAAATTCAACTCTAATTCCTTTTAGTCTAGATGTTATTCCAATTAATATAATTAGAATAATCTGACCTCCCATGTGGCATATGAAGTGGCAAATTTAGTACACATGGCTGAAGTGTGGTGACATGGCAGTCCACTCATTAATAGCATCCTAGTAAGCCAAAATACTTTCCTATTATATCTTCCATGACCGCCAGGAAGATTCCAAAAACCGTTTGAAATACCAAATGGATTCAGAATTCATTTATTCTGGCTTTAAATGTTAGGTCTATGTCTCAGCTTTCTAGGAATATCTTTTTCACACAAGTTGGACACCAAAAAGACACTCAAATTCAAATTTCACAAATATGGTGTAAATCTGCAGCAACTGTTGGAAACATTGATTTTGTAAATCAAACTGGCACTGATTGGCCGAACCATATGCAAATCAAACTGGCACTGATTGGCCGAACCATATGCAATGAAACATTTCAGCATGGAATCCTAGTGAATTAGTAATCATTTTCAACTAGAATTGCACAAGACCTCAAAGTGTGGCTCTAGATATGATTTTCTAAGTAAAGGTTGCGCAGAATACAGTAATTCCAGTATTTGTCTTTCTTTTACTAAAAATAGAAAAATGCAGTAATTAAGTATTTTTCATCAACAATTAATCATAAACTAGCTTAAATTCAATATAAAAAGTGGCATAAAAACATTAACATTTTATGCCTATCAAATACCTCCAAATTGAACTTTGCTGGTCCCTAACAAAGAAAGAACTAAAAACATACTCCTATAAAACCAAATACCTTGATGAGGTTGCCTCAAAGATTGCATAATCATATTAATTCAAAAGTAATTTCCAAGTGATCATGCATCTCAACACCTTATCTTCTATTCAACATAATCATTACTTTCAAGTGTGTGTGTGAAAATCAAATAATACATTCAATGTCATGCACTTGAATAAATCTATAATAAATAGATTTTGAAAATAAATACATGAACTACCATATGCTCAACATAATTAAATTGCTCTCCACTAATGTAGATCAATGCATTACCTTGAATCAATAGGACTTTATAGGCTTGTAATGTAAAGGCTAAAGGGTAATAATGGTTTAGAAGAAAGAAAATGATAGGAAATAAAAATTCAAAGAAATAAAACTTATGAATATTATGCTTATAAATCGTTTTTTTCTACTTTCAAATGTACTTTTCTTCTTCCCTTCCTTCAAACTTCACAAAACAATGCTCTTTTTCACAACATTCTTTTTTCTTTTCAACTCCTTCTTCACCTTCAGTGAACATAGATATAGTTTTTTTCTTCCTTTCAACCCCCAAATTGTTCTTTTTCATACCTTGCTTGAACTTCTTTTTCAACATCAAAGATACATAATAGCCATATTTTTACCAACATCAACCACCCACAAATTATCTTCTACTTCACTCCACCAAATACAAATTTATAAACATATATCAATTTTACATAAGCTCTCTTTGATAAATGTGTATAAGGTAGGAAAAATATATTTAGGCATAAAAGGTAAGTCAATGTAGCTTAAAGAATAAAAAGGCTATAATATGCAATCAATTATGCATCCTAAAAATGGCTCAAATAAAGTATTAATGGATAGATATTTCAAAGGTAGGCTAGAAATGCTCAATCTCAAAACAAAGATGGCCTAAATCATATTCAAAGTTATGCATCTCTCTAGGATTTTGCCTCAAGCAATAATTATGCAAGTTCTACAGTTCACAAAAAATAATCACTCTAAATTAATGCAAATCTTCTCCAAAATACAATCAAAAGCATGCATATTTAATAAGTGCTCAAAATAATTTTGAAAGTAACAACATGTGAACTTAACTTTAGGCATTAGAGAATACACAAAAAAAATTCTACTATGTAAGAATCAATTTATTCACAATCATATTCTTATCATAGGCTCATCAAAATATGCTGAAAACTCTAAAAACAAAAAATTCAGCAACAAAAACAGCTTTGGTTTTTAAAGATTAAACTAAAATTAAGAAATTTAAAAACTAAAGAAGAAAAACTTCAAACAATGAGAACCCACCCCCAACTTTAAGATGAGCATAGTTCTCGATGTTCAAAACAAAGAAAAATAAACAAAATAAAGAGCAACGGTTAAGAAAGCTCCCCCATTTGATGATATGAAATTAAATTGCAAACTTTAGGCTTATGAAGCTCCCTTGACCGATCACTCCCTTTATGCTTCTCCTTTGATTTTCTCTTATTTGAAACCTAAAAACACAAAACAAAAACAACTAAAAAGAAATTAAAAATTAAAAATATATATTTTTAAACTTTGGGTTGCCTCCCAAAAAGCTCTTGTTTCAAGTCTTTAGCTTGATTTTCTTGTGGAGCTCATCCAAGATCAATTTGTTGGTTGCTTCCACCTCCAAAGCAACTCTTAATAAACGATGATCCATGCTATCCTTTATTCTTTTTCTTATTTTTCTCTACCAAATTTGGCTCCAAAACCCTATTCTGGTGGCACCATTCATCGTTTGGATAGGGAGGGGGTTTGTAGATATTATAGGTCACCTTTTCGCTATCAACCCTAAAGGTAATCTTACCTTTTTGTATATCTATTAAAGCATGACTAGTAGCTAAGAAATGTCTTCCAAAAATCAAAGGTACATCACCATCCTCATCCATATCTAATACCATAAAATCCATAGGGAAGTAAAACTTATCGATTTTGACGATTACATCCTCAAGTACTCCCCTTGGCTTCTTGATGGTACGGTTTGCCATTTGTAAAGAAATTGAGGTGGGCTTTACTTTTCAAAGTCCAAGCTTCCTAAAACAAGAATAAGGCATTAAATTTATGGACGCTCCTAAGTCACATAAAACATTAGAAAATTTAATATGACCAATATGACAAGGAATAGAGAAAGCCCCTAGATCTTTTAATTTTGGTGGTAGTCGTCATTAAATACTACCATCTCATGACCTCCTAATTTATTTTTCTTTTTCATGATTTCTTTTAAAAACCTAGCATAATTTGGCATATTTTCTAGAGCATCTACAAAAGAAATATTAACATTTAATTTCTTAAAAACATCTAGAAATTTGCCAAATTGAAAGTTTTATTTCTTATGCTTAAGCCTATTAGAGAATGGTGGTGGTGGGAGTTAGTTTTATTCCCAATTCTTTTCCCTTTTCTCCTCCATGGGCAGCAGCTCATCTTTTGTTTCTTTTTCTCTTCCAAGGGTTCCTCTAGCACGAGGAGGTATATATACTTAGAAACTTGAGGCTTCAATACCTCAACTTGAACCTTGGAAGATAAAGATACATCTTCACATTTCAAACCTTGTGCTTCCTTTTCCCTTTTAGCTATGGCTTTTGGCTTTTTTGGTGATCTATGTCCTCCACTTTTCTCATATGCCCTAGCTGCATGTCAAAAGAATCATTTAGTTGCTTACCATCTTGCAAATTAATAGACATTACCTCCTTAGGATTTTTTCCAGTATTGTTTGGGAGGATTTCTTGTGCTCTTTGAAACATATTTACTAGTTGGTTTATTTGAGTTTCAAGTATTTTAATGGCACCAGCTTGATTGTTGAATTGGTTATCTGTTTTGACAATGAAGCTTTCAGTTTGAGCCCTGAAGCTTGAGAACTCTTTCTTTGTTTCTAGTTAAGTTACTAAACTCTCTAAGTCACTTTTTTTCTCTTGGGGATGAGTAACTTGAGCTTGAGCTAGTTGCTCCACTTGATTACCTAGTCCTTTTATTGCTGCATTGGTTTCATGCATAATAGCACTAGAATTTCCATTCATTTTAATCATAGATTGCTCAAGTAAAGAAACAGTATGAGATAAATGTGGAGTTTGAGTTTAAGAATTTTTATTGAAATTTGAGGCTTGGAATTGTTGATGTCGTTGAGAAATTTGATAGATCCCTTTATGTTGTTGTCGTCCTTGGGTATTTGAATTATCTCTCAATGAAAAATTTGGTTAGTTCCTCCATCCTAGATTGTAAGTATTGGAGAAGGGATTGTTGTTGCTATTGCCTTGTCAAAAATTCCCTACAAAATTCACATCATTAGTTTCATTAGAATTTCCTAAATGACAATTTATGCTTTCACGATTTTCCCCACAATATTCACAACAATTAGAAATATTGAAAATATTATTAAAATTGTTGGAACCAAAGGTTTCAAGTTGTTTTGTAAGCATTGCAACTTGACAACTCAATTTATGTAACTTATCCTCTTCATGTACAGCCATGGTCTTCTTTAGGTTTTGACTCCTTTCACTTGCCCATTGCGAGTTGTTGATTGCCATCTCCTCCAATAGGTCATATGCATCCTCTTGGGACTTGTTTAGCAAAGCACCACCTACAACAGCATCCACATTATTTCTTGTTAAATTATTTAACCCATTATAACAAGTTTGGACTTGACTCCAAATGGGTATCCCATGGTGTGGACACTTCCTAAGTAGCTTTTTTAGCCTCTCCCAAGCTTCATACAAAAAGTCTCCATCAAATTGATGAAAAGTGCTTATTTCATTCCTAAGCTTGGCAGTTTTAATAAGTGGGAAAAATTTGTTGAAAAACTTAAAGGCTAAGTCATCCCAAGTGATAATACTCCCAGGGGTAAAGATTGTAACCAACTTTTGGCTCTATCCCTTAAAGTAAAAGGAAACAACCTAAGTTTTACAGCGTCCTTAGTAATCCCATTATATTTCATTAACTCACATACATCGCAAAAATTCTATATATGTTGGTTAGGATCCTCACTTGGTAACCCTCCAAATTGGTAGTTATTGAGCATAGACATGGTAATAGGTATGACCTCAAATATATGTGCATCAATAGGTGGTCTCATAATACATGGCATATCATCAACCCTTCTAGATGCAGCATAATCCCTGATAGACCTATAACCTTGGTTATTAGGAGCTTCAGGAACTACTGGGTTACCTTGGTTTTCTATGTTATTATTGGTATTTCTAAATAAATTCTGTCTAACTTCTTCTCTCCTTAGATCTCTTTCAGAAAAATCAAGTTCAGAATTAAAACTCATAAAAGAAAGTAAATAAACAAACTGAAAAAAATAAAACAGTAACTAAAAACAGAAAAACTGGAATAAAACAATCTAATTATCTAACACAACTTAAAGCTAGATGCAAATTAAATTAAACTCAAAGTAAACACAAAAATAAAGTAAAATCATAAACTAACAGCAACTAAAATAAATCAGAACAGTAAGAAAAAGTAAATCAAAACAGTGAGCAAAAAATAAATGCAATAATTTTTTTTTCAAAATCCGGTTTTCAGATTTTTTATTTTATTTTAAAAAAATAAAAGCAAAGAGTAAACAAACAGTAAACTAAATAAAAATCAAAGGTAGTAAATTAAAAACCTAAAACTGAAGCAAATCAGCAAAATATTATTTATTTTTTTATTTTTTTATAAAACTGAAAACACTAAAACCATAAACACAAAAATTACAAACTGATCGACTTTGATTTCCTCCTTCTTCAAACTCGAATTGGAATGCTTTGGATACAAGAAAGCTCTCCAATTGTTGTTCTTTGTTGGCTAAAACAAAACCTAAACACAAAAACAAACACAAAAACAGAAATTAAATTAAAACAGTAATTTAATCAACAAAAAATTTAAAATCAAAACTAGATATAATTATTCCCTGGCAACGGCGCCAAAAACTTGTTGTGCTATATTTTAGATTAACTCGCAAGTGCACGAATCAACAAGTAATAAAGTGGATTTCTTAAAAAGAAAACCGATATCGGTCCCACGAGGAATAATGTCTCTAGTTATTGAAATTAAAAAAATTGTACATTTAACTTTGAAAATTAAAAGAGAGATTGTTTGATTGTTGTGTGTATCCAAGCATGAATTAAAATAAAAGCAATATTAAAAACAAGAACAAGGCAGAGAGTAGTTTATCAAGATTTTATAAAAACAAGGATTATGACTTCACCACTATTACTCCAACTTAGCCCTAATGCAATATAGATTCATAGGAAGACCACCATTTAATGACATATGACTAGAAGTTGATTTCTCAATGCATTCTAATCTAGCAAGCACAACGTATTTAATTATCTCAAACCTAAATATGGAAATTTAAGCCCTAAGACATGCAAACCCAATAAATCATGTTAAAGTTGTCACTAAGGCATGCAATATTTCTATAACCATGTATTTGATTGCCCATCTATACTTATATCCCTTATTTCTAAGTCAATATAAATACTTAATCAATCCACCTTTTCATGGAAGCATTAAGAACAACAATAAAATATTAACTCTAAACACGCATTAAACACTAAATATTCATAATAAGGTTACATCATAATCCTCATAGAAAAATTAGCTACACATCATCTCTAAATTATCCATCAAATAAATAAGAGATAACATAGTTTAAATAGCAAATAAAATAAGAGTAAAGAAATCAAATCCAAAGTTCTTCAATCTTCTTTTCTTGGCTTCTCCAAACTATGATCCAAGTCACAAGGTTGACTCGTCCAATGGCTTGGCCGAATTTCCCTTGCACGAGGCTTTTTGCATCACAATCTTACTATAAAATAACACTCAAAACTGTATATAAAACCTTAAATAAAGCTGTTGTTGTCGTGACAATGAGGAGAAAAGAGAAGGGATGTGCGGCTGGAGAGGAAATGATGTTGCCGTGAGGGCTGGTGGTGTAACTTGTGTGTGAGAGAATAATTTTCACTCTCAGGGTAGCAATGTATTTATAGAAAATGTTTAGGAGAGGTTTAACCCTAAAACCCTTCTAAAAGCTAGAGAATCAAGGAGATAATATGTAAACTCAATTTGCAACTCCTCTATTTCCTAGCATGGCCGGCCACCTCAAGGAGAGTAAGGTAATTTGTGTCTCATGTTCACACTAGGGATAAGGAAACATTCCTTATCTTCTTAGGAATCAAATTTAAATTCAACTCTAATTCCTTTTAGTCTAGATGTTATTCCAATTAATATAATTAGAATAATCTGACCTCCCATGTGGCATATGAAGTGGAAAATTTAGTACACATGGCTGAAGTGTGGTGACATGGCAGTCCACTCATTAATAGCATCCTAGTAAGCCAAAATACTTTCCTATTATATCTTCCATGACTGCCAGGAAGATTCCAAAAACCTTTCGAAATAACAAATGGCTTCAGAATTCATTTATTCTGGCTTTAAATGTTAGGTCTATGTCTCAGCTTTCTAGGAATATCTTTTTCACACAAGTTGGACACCAAAAAGACACTCAAATTCAAATTTCACAAATATGGTGTAAATCTGCAGAAACTGTTGGAAATATTGATTTTGTAAATCAAACTGGCACTGATTGGCCGAACCATATGCAATGAAACATTTCAGCATGGAATTCTAGTGAATCAGTAATCATTTTCAACTAGAATTGCACAAGACCTCAAAGTGTGGCTCTAGATATGATACTTTTTTCCTTCCAAAAAACTTAAGTCCACTCATCGTTTTCTTCTTTTGCCAAACCGTTGTACCCATAGCTCGTTCTCTTTATTGGCGCTGCCGCCGAGACACATCATCGTGCAGTTAAATTCATCCTCCATGCTGTCACTGGACTCGAGGATATTTCTTCATCTACGATGCTGCCGAAATACACATAAAGAGAGATTTTATCTTTATCCACATCGCCGCCGCAACACCCAAGCGAGGCTTTTTCTTCCTACACATTGCCGCCAAGCCTTACTCTTCAATATGAGTTATTTTCTATCTTTTATTTATCCTCCAATGTGTAGCTCAAATTCTATAATGCTAGTAATGCCAATATTTTAGAATGCTAAAATATGCGATAAAATATTGGATATATGTGCAATAAATAATGTTCAGGCTTTAAACATTGGTTTTTGTTGGAAATAATGTTCATGCTTTAAACATTGTTTTTTGTTTTAAATAATGTTCATGTTGTAAATGTGTCATTTTAAATACATTTATAACATTCACATACATCAATGTCATATTCAAATAATTTAAACTCTTATATAACGACGCTTTGTGTCCGAAATAATGTTAATGCTATAATGTTCATGCACCTTGGCTAGTCATAATTTTTACTTTCATGCTATGCCTTTGATAATATATATAGGAAAACTTATAATTTTTAGGGGAAGCATTAGGACCAATCAAAATTATAAGCAATAGCTGACGCATTAGGACCATTAAAAAAATATAAGTAATAGGCGACGCACTAGGACCATTCAAAAATATAAATTAATAGGCGAAGCATTGAAATTATGACCGTTTAACAATGCATGCACATTAGTGTTGTTAGGGTCCTTTGAAATGTATACAAAGTTTAATTAAACTAAATTATAATTAGTAGTCACGAAAGGTTATGTCTTTGCGATTGTTTTGTATTGTGTGTTGTAGATTAATGGATCCACATAAGGATATTGTTCTTCCTCCCAATGAGTCTTAATCCTCCAATGATGCCGCTGGTCCCAATGTTCCAATCCCTAAGCAGAAAGATCGGGGATCTACAATGTTGAAAGGATTTAGAAAAAAGGTTGGAGGCGATGCAAAGCAGTTGCAGCTACAATACAATGAACATTTAGCTCCCCTAAACAAGGCCGCTGTGAGTATGAACAACTTAGAGGTCTCACTTACTTATTCCACGATACTGATTTTGCATTAAAAGTTGGAACAACCTGTCTCCTACATTGAAAGAAAACCTATGGATAGCAATCAAGGCGTTACATGCAATAAAAGCTGTCAATGATTTTACCCATTTGGGAACTCAGCTTGTTCCCTCTACATCAGTAGTTCCAACTAGTGATCTTACACATGTACAACATGAGGTATGTGTACCATTATTAAATTTTTACTATACATTCATATTATTTATTATTATAACTATTTGACGTTTTCTAAAATGTGTTTGAAATTCAGGACATTCTATGTGAGCTTGCAGAAGGGACAAGAGATAGCATTGTGGCAACTAGCATTTCGACAGCTGGTAATGCTGTTTGTCATGGTGTAGAATTAGGAACAGAGAATGTTAGAGTCTCTGTGGATGCAGTGATTGATCTGGCTGCATCGTTACCTGTACAATCATTTGGCCTGGTCTATGTTAGAGAGGCAGAAGGGTCATTCGTGGTGTGGCCTTGACAGCTTGTCCATCCGATGAGGTATGCAATATGATACACATAATATTGAAAAGTGTTCGCAAATATATTTTTTGTTTTTTGTTATACTAACATGTATTTTATTTCCACTGTAGGAAAATGGGAAGAGGAAAATATCAAAGGGCAAACAGGTGATTGCAATCAGATCAACTAGCTCACATAGGTCCTAAAGGCCTACACCAGGCCTAGTCAGCTGCTCATTAGAACTTAGCCTTCCACTACTAGAGTTGTTAAGGTGGATCGACCTTTACGACACTTATGAGTTGCAGTCGACCTCCTTACCACCAGCGGTTATTGGCTATGAAGTATGGATATCAATTTCGAATAAGATATCCAAGATTTTTGTTACATGCAAGAGTTGCAACAATCTTGCATTTTGTTCTACGTAAAGTACGTAAAGCCAACTTTAATGCATTAATTACTCAACGTTTTATTACTATATTTTTGTTACATACAATTAATTATGCTACTTGTAAATAATAATTCACTGCTTAGGCATTTACTTTCCCTACTGATGGGCAGACAACTAGGGAAGTATTGTTTTATACTTCCTAATGATATTGCCAATGTAGAAAGGAAAAATCCCGATGAACGAGAAATAAGAATTTTGGTGCGATGGAATGAAGCATCAATGGGCCAACTATGGTTTTTTCCATACTGGTCAAGGTACTATAGGTTTTCTAATAATAATATTATTATTTGAGTTTTACTAATTATTTACGCATAAACATAATTTCAATTTGTAATTAATATTTTTGTAGTTCCCATTGGTTGTTGGGTGTTGTTGACCCATACTTAGTAGTCGCATGGTTTCATGATTCGCTTCAGGAGAACAACCGTGCGCGTATGACCAACTTCAAGAGTTTGTTGGATAGGTAAGTCTGCATAATTAACTATATATATGGATGATTATTAATAAAATTTAATAATTGATATTTAATGCTGATATTATTTTATTGATATATATAATGTATGCGTACATATAGGACGTACTTGCTTGGAACTGTACATCCGATAGACAAAAAAAAATTTAGTACGAAAAGCTTAGATGGGCTTAAACAAAGGTACATCTAGTACATATTGGTATACATAAATATATATTCATATATCTAAATACACTTTTAATGTATATGGTTAAATGCTTACTTTGCTATTTAATATAATGATTAACATTCTTGTATCACTTTTGTATAGACAGTAAAACAACTAGGAAATACTGAATGCAAGTATTATTTGATGATGATGAGGGACATCATAGCAAATAATGCTATGCAAGAAAATTTAACAGACATTGTGACGACCCAGATCTAGAGCTAGAGTGAGTGTGGGCGGGTGTAAGGGCACTGGTAGGCTACCTTACTGGCAGAGATCGGTGTCCAATCCCACATCGCCCGGGTGTGGAAGGGGGTCATGTGGTAATGGTTCAAATGTAAAGTGAGCACTCTCTTAACAACCAAAGCCTTTTCAGAGCGTTTGGCTTCAGAGTTGGAAGAACTCTGGGGTTAAGCGAGCTCCAGTGGGAGCATTCCTGTGGGTGACCCCTGGGAAGTCTGACCAAAAACTCCATATCGTCTGAAGTGCGGTGGCTAAATTGGAGACAATATTGGTAGGAGAGAAAGTGTGGCGTTACAAATGGTATCAGAGCCTGTACTCGGCCGGAAATGTGCCAGCGAGGACGCTGGGCCCCAAAAGGGGATGGATTGTGACGACCCAGATCTAGAGCTAGAGTAAGTGTGGGCGGGTGCAAGGGCACTGGCAAGCTACCTTACTGGCATAGCCAGAGTAAGTGTGGGCGGGTGCGAGGTACTGGCAGGCTACCTTACTGGCAGAGATCGGTGTCCAATCCCACATCGCCCGGGTGTGGAAGGGGGTCATGTGGTAATGGTTCAAATGTAAAATGAGTACTCTCTTAACAACCAATGCCTTTTCAGAGCGTTTGGCTTCAGAGTTGGAAGAACTCTGGGGTTAAGCGTGCTCCAATGGGAGCATTCCTATGGGTGACCCCTGGGAAGTCTGACCAAAAACTCCATACCGTCTGAAGTACGGTGGCTAAATTGGAGACAATATTGGTTGGAGAGAGAGTGTGGCGTTACAGAGATTGTAATAATTACTAACATTTTTACACTCAATGAGAATTGATAATTATTAGTTGATACTTATTTGAACTACTTGTTTGGTCTGTATGTGCAGTTTCAAGATGTGGTTTTGACCCAATAGTACGTAGATAATTTTAGAGCAAAATCGACAGCTGCATTGCTCCCATTTATAAAATCAAAGTAAGATAGCAGATTCCAGTTTATATATATACTTTTAGACGATGAAAAATTGACAATGTCGCATTTAATTATATATTGTATTTATGGAAAGATATTACTATATGTAATTTTGTTGTTCGCATTATTTTTATATATTTTCATTTTTTTCTCATTTGTATTTTTTATTAGTAATTCATTCTCAATTTTACTAAATTAATCATTTGTAATAAATTATTCATTATTTTATAAAAGATAATGATATTTAAATTCGTTTAGTTTT
>QANX01001830.1:0-174572 GCA_003254975.1 Ochetophila trinervis | reverse complement strand
TTTTTCTGGTGTGTCTCAATTGTATGTGCATATATGCATAACTGATTTTCACAAGCTCCCTCAGAGGCAGAACCCACATGTGCTGCACTGTGCAGTATATAGCTTTTATATTCATAGTACAAGTCAAAAATGAAAGTTGCCATCATTGCCTAATTGTTCTCAAATTAGAATGTATTTAATCATATTCATGTGTTTGCTGTTATTCTTATTATCATGTTTGGTGTATTAATTTATACTGTTAAGTTAAATTTTCAACTTTTCATCTGTGCTATCAATTACAGGTCATTGCTGCTAATTTTGTTGCTTTGATATGGAATCTGTGCTATAAAAGTACAATTTGTGTTACCTTTTACTTGCTAGGTCCTTAATTATTGCAATTTGTATCTCAGCTACTACAGTAGGAGCATTGGATTTTGTCTGTTTTTTTGTGTGTGTAAATCTTATTATATGTGATACACTATGCTTAGTGTACTTGTGTTAGAATTTGAATGTAAAAGATATTTTGTGACAATACAATATTATCCATTTTAATGTAAACTGAAATTTTAGTTGTGTCACAAATATGTAAAAAAAAGTGAATTTTTATATTAATTAGGACATATAGACATGATATTATAGCATGAAAACAATTGATAAGTGACGGCTGAGAACAGCGACAATTATATATCCGTGATGGGAACCGTCACAAAACCGTCACAACAACGTTTATGTGACGGCTGCGAACAGTGACAATTATATATCAGTGACAGAAACCCGTCACACAGTTGTCACAGAAGAGTGTCATTGGCGACACTAAATAAATTGGGCAATTGTGAAGGGAATCCGTCACAAAGGCGTGACTAAGCCGCACAATTGTCACGGTTAGTTGGCCGTCACAATTAAGTAACAGTGACGGTTAGCCGTCACACTATTGTCACAAATGTTGTGATTGTGATGGAAGAGGATCCGTCACTTAATCCTTGCCGGCGGTGGCTCGCCGAAAATATACAATGGGTTGACATATAAGTGACGGATTTTTGCTGTCACTTAAACTATATTTTTTTGTGACGATAAACAGTAAACGGTCACTGAAGAGAATTTGTGTCGGGGTTATTGCAAAAGCACTGTGACAGATTAGTTACCGTCACAGTTGGTGGATTGTGTGACGGATCCGTCACACATACTATACGTTGTGACGAATTTGCTTCCGTCACAGAAAACTCTTTTTTTTTTTTGTAGTGATGAGAAAATTTTGGTTAATTGATTAATAAAAAAACTGGTTAATTTTCTAAATTTTTAAACTTTTTATTAGTTAATTTGAAAATCAATTTAAAAATTAGACTGATATAAAACAAACTGTAAATTAAAAATTGTATGTAAAACATTTTAAGCTTTCAATGTGAAATATAATCAAAGTAGTGGATACTAAATTATAATTGACCCTTATATATTTTATTTCCCTACCATCCATATATATAAAATAAATAAATGGACCAAACAAACATAAATTTACTCTTTCTTTTTCCACATTCCTCAAATTCTATATATGTATATTATATTATTTTCTTTTATTTCCACGGTTTCCTTCTATATATAATCAAGGTAATTGCATGATCCTAAAATTTTCTTTTGCACACATTAGGGCTAGGCAAAACCAAGAATTGGATAGTTTGGTTTTCGGATATATGTGTTTGTCAAGACTGGTTTGGTTCAAATTTTATTATAATAAACCAAAGTGACAGGTGGGTTTGTAGTTTAGGCGCATTTTTCACCGAGCCGAATTGAACCAAACCAGCAGCATACACTCCACTAATTTTTGCCACACCACCTTATAGATTTTCATCACAGTCGTTGATAATCTTCATCACAACCGTCTAATTTGTGCCACGTCATCCCATATTCAATATTTTTTTCAAAATTACAAATTTTAAAAATCGAAAAAGCTCAACCATTAGATTCATTTTAATGATTTGATATTATGATTCCTAAATCCCCATTTTATCTCTACTTAAAAAAACCCTAGGAAATATAAATGCCCACTGCTCGACTGCCTCTCCTTCTTCCTGTACCTTTCCCTCTCACGCCTCTCTAGCGCTCTCTCTCTCTCTCTTTCAGTTCAACACCTTCCACTCTTAACTGATTTTTGGGGATTTTGGTTTTGTCTCCCTCCTCTCTCTTTCTCTCATGTCGTTGTTCATGATTCTTGTGGATTTCTAAAGTGGATTTTTTGATTATTTTACAAAGATTTCTAAGTTGGGTTTTTAGCTTGAAAAGCTTTCATCTCTTCTCTGCTCGTGCAATGTATAATGGTATTTCATCTTTGGTTTTTAATTTTTTAATTTTTTTTATTTGTCTGAGTGTCTTCGTTGTTCATGGAAGAATCACCATTGCAGCATCTCAAAGGGACAGCCAAAACCGATTGTAGAAAATCGAAACCAACAGAATATTTTCGATTTAAGTCGATATCGGTTATTTCAGAACCTTCGCTTTGGTCGGTTGCCTACCAAATCACAACCGAAGAGCTTGGTTCGGTGCAAAATCTGGCCAAAAATTTGGGCAAACATAATCGAGCCCACCCCTAGCATACATATGAGAATGAGTTTTGCAATTTATAATTAGTGGTGGTTATTACCAGTGAGACCCATGCGGATTTGATAATATATTAATCGGTAACATTTAATGTTTTTTTTATTTTATTTTTAAAACTAAAAATCTAATATAAGAAAGTGAATTTTGAATGGTAGCATATTAAATTGTTCTATCAATATGTAGAGTTTGTGGATCATTAAAAGCATCTCCGATCAATTTGTGATTTATAAAAATAAACATAATTTAGACAAAATTTTAAAAAATTATTTTTGGTAATGCGAATGTCAAGCTGAAAATTCTGCTATATATTTCTATTTTTCATAAAAGTCAAATTTTTATAGAATAAAAAAATAATAAAATATATAATTAATTAATAGCTACATAGCTATCAAAATTTTTTTGCACAATACTATTATAAAATAATATTTTTTATTTGACTATATATTTATATACCATATAAATGTAAACAATATTAAATTTTATATCACATATACAACATTACATATTCACTGTTAGAAATGCTGTGACAAATATCATTTTCGACATGTTACTCCCATATATAACTAACTAGGCTTGATTTGAGCCAAACAAATACTAGGCTTTGATAAACAAAACCATGCACTTGTTTTCCTTTTTCCAATTAATTTTTTTTTTTTTTTTTTTTTTTTTTTTTTTTTTTTTTTTTTTTTTTTTTTTTTTTTTTTTTTTTTTTTTTTTTTTTTTTTTTTTTTTTCATTCTTAGTGAGATTTTCTCCTAACAAAAGTACTTATTCAATATATTTCATATACATGGTTCAATTTAATCCACATTTTTATGCAATTTTAAATTAATTAAATTACAATTCCCATGAACCCAAGCGAAAAAATTCTATATTAGATTCAAGTTTAACGAAATATAAAACCTATTATTATACATTCACAAACCTTAAAATTACAAACAAGATGGAAGACACCCATAATAACAAATAAAAAATAAAATGAAAAAACCAACACAGATTTGCTACTCTCCTAGTTATTACGCTTTTTCTAGAGTGCAACATTCATATTAACTCATTTATGAAAATGTAAATCGTTTATAAATAATAATATTTTACATACAAATTTAAGGGAGTTGTACCCTAGCCTAACCCTATCAAAGAGGAAGACAGTATAATAAATGTTCACGTTTATGAAAGCACGTGCAATTACTTCATTGACCCTAAGAAGACTAGAAAGAGGCAAGGGCGTTTATTAGGTATTAATCGTCACATTCCATTATAGTGCCAGGACTAGACCAGGCACGGACTCATCACATAGCTTGCTCTGCCAAACACTCTCACACTTCACACCTGACTGTGACCTAATTTCCGGTGAGTTCTCGAAGCGAGTGACGGTTACAGAAGTGTTATAGTATTCCCTCACCTGGGTTATTATCCCTTCACTGAGGGTCCAAGCATGAACCCATGAAACCGAGCTTCCTTGATCGTAGCCTTCGACAAGGACCGTCGATCCGAATGCGACCACCGAGAGAGGAGCGAAAGCGAACGACAAGTCGTTGGGCGGTGAACCTGTTAGTAAGCGTTTCAAATGCTGGTTGGAGTGAGACGGCGGGCCGTGGAACCACCACTCGAGGTAGGATGCCAGAATACGGTGCACTTCATCAAAACGACAGCGTTTTAAGCTCAACGCTTCGTAGAGGGCCCTCACCGCCCTTGTGTTGCGGTCCTCTTCCTCCAGAATTGCTTCAAAGTTCGCCAGCTTCCGAAGCTCAAACGCAAGGTCGTTATCAAAGATAATATATATATATATATATATATATATATATATTATTTGTCGTTGTGGTTTTCAATAGGTTCACAGAAAATGAACGTGATTAATTTTGTTGTTTTAGAGTCATGGGGGTTTATATAGAGGCTGTTGTGGGATGTGGAGGGTTGCATGGAAAAAAAAATAGAAGAAATAAGAGGGCTTATTGACTCGTATAAAATAGTCAAATACAAAATTCTTTTCTGACCCCACATTGTAACAAGGGGTCAAGTTAGAGCATTTGAAGGCCAGCCAAATATGGCCCTTTCGATTGAACAAGTTTATTTTTATTTGTTATACCCTATCATATGTATATGGAACTTTTTAGAGTGATTGAATTTTAAAATTGACCATTTATCTATATATTAAAAAACAGCTATATAATTGGAGTTGCTAATTTGAAAGAAACTGAAACATTTCATGTCAATGTTTATAAATAGTGCACTGTACATGTAAAGTTGTTATAAGGTCTTGAGGCGATCGACCAACAGTATTTTAATGTATAATTCACTTTCATTCCATTTGATACTTAATTATAAAACAAACTCATAAGCCATTATTAATAATTAGGTATAAAGCTAGTTACTATAATAAGGTCGAGTGCTTATATAATACAGTAATTAAACCAATACGTTCATTTTGCAAATAACTACATAAAGTTGATGTTTTAGAATCCATTCTTCTTATTTGTCTTTTTGTTGGTTTTATTTTACAAAGAATATTCCAACTTTGAATTTTTATACAAATTAAAAAATAACGGATTTGCCACAATATTGTTTTCAAATGGATCGACCACTACTGTATGGTATCTTTCTATTTTTTCGTCATCTTCTTTCCTTCATTCCATTTCTCCCTCCTATTAGTCATAGCTCAAGTTGAATATATTGGAGGAAGAATGCTGCTAGACCCTGTTAATTGAGAATGCTATACTTATTTAGTAGCTAATGATATAACAAATAGCGTAACAATAGATTAATAGTTAAAAAATTAATATAAACTATTATAGATAAATAAACCACAATATATTAACCAACATAAAAATATCAAATTTATTGATATACATTCTTTTCTCCTACGTGTGGATTAGGATATGTTAGAGATAAAATATAAAAAATATGATGATTCACTTTTTATGTTTCGAACAATTCCATCCAAAAGGAAAAAATATATATAAGGATTCAAATTGAACTCAAAAGAGACCCGATTGAATATCCACATTTGAAGACTCAAACAGATCTACATGTGAAGGATAATATAAGAGATAAAATATAAAAGATGTGATGATTCACTTCCTATAAGCTTAAGCTTTTAAAATCAATGGAAATTTAACATGATATAAGGTGAAAAATAAACTCACAATTAATTGGATCAAATATCGGTAAAAAATAAAATGTGCAAATTTAATATCATATTAAAGTACAATTCGACATTACTATTATTATAAACTCGAATTTGTGAAGGATAAGCTGAAATTTGAATATATACCTTAACTTTTTTTTTTTTTGAAAATGGTTATATACATTAACAATTAGAAAAAGAAAAGGGTTATGTAGACCAATTTGAGGACCAGCTTTCGGTTGATTGTGGATGTTCCATTGTGAAAAGTAAAAAAGGACAAGCGTAGGCAACGAGCATAAATTAGGAGAAAGGAAGTCCCTCCAATCCACAATTGATTTTACTAACAATTTAACCACCTCACCATTTATTCAATGTGAATTAGGAGGCCAGCCAATAACCTCAACTTTTTGCAGTAACAAAATTCACCCATTAGTATTTCACCACGTATATTGTATTACGTTCCATTACTCAATTGGCATCCACGTGTTTCATTTAATGTGCCGTTCATTAGCTAATGGTGCGCTTAAACACTGGGTAATGGGTTATGCATTTAAAAAATTAATATTATAATAAACGTGTGATATTTTAGTAATGTTATTGTCAATTATTTTCCATAAAATAAGATGAGAATTTCGAGTCATTGTTCCTTTCTGATTTGGAAGACACTCATACATATTACGTGGCCCAATATGGGAGACCTAACAAACATTACGATAGTGGTCCCGATTTTTCTACTTTTGACATGGACAGCCCATTAAGACTCATCAGCCCAATTTCAAGGAAATAAAACATTGGGCTTTTTAATTCTGTACTAGGCCTACTTGGGCTGCCTGTGAAATTGGCCCACAATTACCATTTCTCACCAAATTAAGCTCCAATTTTGTTCCTTAAACCTCGCAAAACCTCCGGGGAAGAGAGAGAGAGAGAGAGATGCTTCGGTCCGTTCTGAGAGGCACGTCGGCGACTAGCCCAAAAGCGGCTCAGCCATGGAGTCTCTCGTGGAAGATGAATTACGCGGCGAAGAACACGAGCACAAAGTCCAACGTCAAGAAGGCCAAGAAGACTAAATCCAAAGGAGAAGCTGTCGCGTCGGGCGACGCCGCCGCCGCCGCCGCCGAGAGAGATGCCGATGCGGCTCTCTTCGATGATAACGCAAGGGCGCGCCGGTTAGCTGCCGATGAGAATAATCCGGAGTTGGATGTGGGTCCCAATGGCCGACCTCTATTCACCTCTACTCCTTCACTTTCTCAGCTCACTCGCAAGGACACCTGCAGCTATTACAAGTTCAAGTATGCTCTACCGGTGTTTACATATATATATATCTGTGTGTGTGCGTGCCTGTGTTTGTATTCTAGGCGTATGCGTTGTTATTGGGACTAGATCAAAGCTTTTTCTTATAATTGTTGTTTTAGGATGGAGGAATTGAATGAGGCATTGCCGGAGGGTTTGCCGATGGGAATGGTGAAGGAGTTCGAGGAGTCAATGCGAAGCGCTTTGCTAGTTCGGCAGAGTTTTCTTGATCTTCGTGATAATTTCCGTCGAATTGTGGATCCACCGTTGTGGTTGCCCAGCAGTAAAGGTCTGTTGTCATTGTTTCCTGTTTCTGTGTTTATTTGATTTTGGAATATTGTTAGAAGTGGTTAAATTTGGAGAATGAAAGTATTGTTCTTGCACATTTGAAAAATGATTAAAGACCCTTATTTATTCATTGAAAGCATGCATCACTATCACTGTCATCTGCATCTAAAGGCATGCATTTGTGTGATTTAGTTGGCTACTCTATGTATTTTGACATGCACTTGAATTTCAATGACTTATAGATGTTCTATGCAAAAACATTGGTGGTAATATGTGCATTCACTATCTGGAGGAACCCAGATGCATTTAGACTTTGTGTTTGATCTCTCTAGGTGTAAAAATCAAAAAGCAGATGGTCTTGGATGGCCCTGTCAGCTGTGGGAAGAGTATCATGCTTGCAATGCTTGTTCACTGGGCTCGTGCTGAAGGTTGGTTGGTTTTTTATGTCCCCAGAGGCCGGGACTGGACTCATGGAGGATTTTTCTATAAAAATCCACAAACAGATCTTTGGGACACACCTGTTCAGGCTGAAAATGTTCTCAAGGTAAGATTGACGTTTATTGGATTTCTAAGGAATGTCTGGAAGACTATTAACCTAAATTAGGATCAGTCTCTCTCTAGATTTTTCTCTCTTTCCTTGTAGGCATTTCTGCAGTTTTTTTTGGTCATTACACTTGAGGCAAATGGTGAAGAATCTGTGTCCTTGAACATATCATTGGTTTAAAGCCTAAAGTTAGTTGATATTGTTTTTGAATAGTATTAGGAATTATGTAATGCAGCATAGGAATCTGAGTGCTTATAGACAATTTTTAGATTTAATGGACAATATTGTTTACAATTGCCATGAAAACTGCAGGGTTTATTATTATTATAATTATATTCTTTTGAAACATCTAGTTTTTGAATGATCCCAGTCCTTTTCCCCTCCCTCTGCCATGTGAAACGAAAAAAGAAATAAAAGAAAGGAAATTCCTATTCCTATTCTTTTTCATATTGTTAAGGTCTACTGCTTCTCTCTTTTAAACTTCTTGCTATTGGTTTGTGTTTTTTTATGTGTTGTCTGTTTTCGTTTCCAGGATTTTCTGAAATTTAATGAGAGCCATTTAAAAAAATTGCTGATCCAAATGCTAGATCCTATTCCATTGGGGGAGGGTGCTGGTGTTGGATGGATGAAAGATGGAATTGATTCCATGACGATGCCTGAAGGTTCAAGTCTATATGACCTGGTCGATACAGGAATTAAACACACTCATGCGGCTGTAGGAGTGGTAGTACGTTTGAGGAAGGAATTATCACTCGTGAAAGATATCCCTGTGCTCATTGCAATTGATCAGGTAAGACAGATATCTGCCTCAAATCCTAATACTATGTAGTATGCATTAAAATTTGTTTCTAAGTAGCTTATTTCATGCTGCTTCTTTCCTCCAGTATAATAACTGGTTTACATTCAGTGAGTACGAGGAGGCTGTAACTGTTCGTTCTACTCGTCCAATACATGCAAGGGAACTTGCTATGGTATGTATAACAGTTTGTTTGAGATCTGTTTTATCCTTTTTTATTGTAATGACAGTCCTTATTGTACATGCATCTCCTTTTGTCTTTACATGAAGTTGTGGGTCTTTCTACAAATGAAGGTGGTGTGAGGCATCATGTTGTTTAAGTTGTTATTGATGTTTATCAAGCAAAAGGAAAAACTTGGCTAACAATGATCTTGTACTTACTGTCAGGTATTGGTTTTGAATGATGCATAACAAACTAATGTGCTTTCAAGCGAAAAATTCTTGCAGGTGAATGCTTTTAGATCTATGATGCACGATGACATGATGGTAGGTGCTTTCTCTCATTCAACTGCAGTTGGAAAGCTACGTCAAGAGTTGCCTGATGTACCTGTAGATGCTCGTGTTAATCTTCCTCGCTACACTTTAGATGAAGCAGAAGCTGTTTTCCATTACTACCTTAGGTACGTTGATGGCTTCTTTCTAAGAATGTGGTTTATTGATGGTATCATAAACTGATATTTATTTGTTTGTTTTTTATAGTACTCTTAAACTGATTTTTATGGTCTGAATTTGAGGTAGGCAGGAAGGTTGACATCTCTTACCAGTTTTGGTTTGAAAGGACCAACCATAGGTCATGCAACATGAAATATTCAATTTGGTTTCTGAAAAACCATTAGAATATGATAAACATCTTACTCATGCAAAATTTAGTAAGAATACTAGCTCAACATTATCGGGGGATGAAGACGTTGAAATTCATGAGAACAGGCCAGGTCCAGCTTTTAAATTCTTTGTTACATGCATGGAAGATTGCCTAATCCTCGATGGAGCCATTTTCCATGCCTAAGTATTTCAGCTTTCACTCAGAGATCCCAACTTTTAAGATTGAAACTATTAGTGGGGTTCCTCGTAGTAGATAGCAAAATGCTTCCCGTGTTTCCTACCCTGCTTATTAAATTTTGGATTTTCACCTTGGCTGTAATGTTTTATTTATTTGTTCTTTTAATTGGCAGACAAAGACTTTTACGTCGTGAAGTATTCTCAGAGGAAAGCTGGAAGAAAGTCTACTACTTGTCTAATGGAAATGGATCTGAGATGAGATGGTTAGCTCCTTTGATGCGGTAACATTTAGGAAAATATTTTCTACTGCATCTTTTGACGATTTTGAAAGAGCGTTATATCTGTTTTCATAGCCTAAATTAAATATGCTACTGCTGATTGAATACATGAAACCTGATGATGCCGGCCAAAAGAACTGGCCAGTTACTTTCATTCTATGACTTTTGAGTAGTAATCAATTTTTTTTTTGACCATCAAATCTAAACATAATGTACCATAATTCGATCATTTCATTACTCTCTTCTTTTTATATTTTTCTATTTATTTTTCTTTTGCAGTTTTTTTGTGATGCACTTGTACAAAATTGTTTCAAAAACTGGTACTTTAGCCATCACGTATAATGCCAAATTGCTTCAAAAGCAAGGTTTGTTCCAAGGGAAAAAAACAAAACAAAACAAAAACAAAATTTCATTATTCAAGGTGTTTATGTACCCTCTGGTACAATTCCAGCAGACAGAAAGTGAGCTGCATTGACGTTAGTGTATTTAAATCTATCTATATTTTACCTCAGTATTTAAACATTTTTGGATATTAATGATCACCAAAATTAAAAGGACAGCTCCCTTTTTCCATATTTCTAATTTGGAAAACCTGTTTCTGTACATGCATGAATCTAAAACACACTTTCTTCTAATTTTGCACTGGTATAAATGTTACATAATGTCAAACCAAAACTCAGTAATCAGTTGGGCTCTGACTTTGAATCGTCATGCTCATACATGCAAAACCAGCCTGTTACACAATCATAATGCCATGTCAAGTTCTGAAAAAAACAGATTTAAGGCAATTCAAATAACTGTATTTTTAACATAACTGGAAAATATTTAGTCTCGTTCATTTTTTTCTTTTAATTTCAAAACTAGCATACTCAACAACATTAAAATACAGCTTATCATATGAGCTGCTGAGCAGTAGAACCCTTAAGCAGCAGAAAGGGGCAATCCACTGCAGCAAAACATTCCTTCGTACTAATATAAAAGTTTTGTTTGGATTCTTGCTTTTACATCAAAAAGGTTTGAAATGGTTGAAAATTACTTTTTTCTATAAATGCTAAATAGACTGACGTGATTTTTTAGTTAAAAAGTGATCACCCAAGTCCTTACAGATGGCTCCAAAGTATCACAGAATCCTAAATCATGACTACTAAACATGTTGTAGGACAGATGGAGGGATTTAGGAGACAAGGAAAAAACGAAAAAGTAAACACTTCAAAATACACTTACAAATAGAACAGCCAATTATAACATTCCAACAAATTATGATTAACCTCTTTTAGATATCTGCCAATTTAAAAATTAAATGAAGCTCCTACTTCTCAAGTCCAATCTATTGACAAAAAAGGGTCATCTGACAAAAGGATTTTTTCTTGGAAGTTGGCACAATTTTAAAACCAGAAGAAAAATATGTACTTACTAGGAGATCAGAAAACTTCTTCACCGAAGAGTGAAATCCTAAACCTGGATGCAAGTCCAACTACAACTCCTGCCATTTCATACAGATAATAATCAATATAACCAATATATAGCATTCTGCAACCCAAGAAATTTCAACATGCTTGGCGCACATACACGGTAGGGGAAGCTTACCACGTGAATCTCTCTCTTTAAGGAAGCTTTTAAGGTTAGTCATGGTGAGCTCACAACGTCTTGCATTGCCAGAATATAACTGAACCAACGTCTTGTTTTGCACAAGAATCCAACCTATTTGTATTCTGGATTTATGCTTCTAAAGTTCTACATCACCAACATTTACTTCCTTTGCATAAATACATGAGCTGCTTTCAAATTTGTAATATCCATGAAACCAACTACGTCTAATATACAGGTCAAAACTCAGAAGGGAGACTGGCACAACGGACAGGTTGATTTGTGTGAAGTTGAGAACCACTTATAAAGGCAGGCTGAATGGAACTTGTGCTTGCATGTCTTGCAAGCGAGGCGAGGAAGGCTGTGGTTGGAAGTATGGATGACACTATAACAAATAGGGCACTCCTCAACACCTTCAAATTCTTTGTCAAAATTGCGCTTCCATATTCCAATAGCTTCTGCTAGAGCTCCATTCTGCACCACCCGGGTAAATCATGTTATATTGTATTCCCTTAAAACCGCCTACCAAATTCTAAGACTGTCACTAGTACTCTGTAATTAGAAACCATAGGTTTTTATTCATTGCTGCTCTGCAGAAAGCTCAACAAAACTCCCCCTTTTCTTCCGTGGGAATTGGCTAGAGATTATTTATTCACAGGCAATACAGCACATGTTGGATCAAATGACCCAACTTTAGTCTTAATTTCTGTCTCATATAGTTGTCATGATCAAATTAAGACTTGTGATAGCATCAAGCATTTTTTATAAATAATTAAAAAAAGAAAAAAAGAAGAAGAAGAAGAAACACCATGTTCTCAACCTTCAACATTAGGAATGAATATGCGTAGACAATATCATAAGTTAACTGTTTCAAGTACCTGATTGCGGACAAAAGACATCATAGACATCAACCATTTTCTCTGCTTCACTTCGCTGATCCCAAGGCTCTTTGTACAATCAACATCCACAGGTCGTAATGGGTATGATGCAGGAAGATGAATAACTAGATCCATCCCTGTTTCATCCTTTGTATAGGTAGCAACGACCTCATTAGCTGATTTGCTTACACTAATTGCAAAATTCTCATCCCCAAATTTGTTTTTCTTAATCTGCACAGCAAACAAATTTCATACCTGTGTCAGTTCGATTACCTATATAGTTTCCTAGCATAATCAATATTCAGAGTAGAGAGAAATTTTTAGTTATTAGAAAAATGCATATAACAAATATAAAACAACTGAAATCACAAAATTTAGAGTGGATCAATTTTGAAAAGCAGAAAACAGATTATAGTACACACCTGGGCTAATTCATTTGCAATGAGAGGTGGACTGCACCATGCTCTAGTGAAGGATTCAATTCCAGATGATATAGAACGGTCACGTAGACTGCTGAACCATTCTCTGACATAAGCAGGAAGAATACGAAGCATCATACCGAAGATTGCTCCAGCAAGTGAAGCCATTTTCACTGGTTCAGCAGGCCAAAGTGATTCAACAGAAAACAATAATGAACCTGTTGTAATGGCATGGGTTGCTGCAACTGCAGCTTCTGATAACCCCACAGGAAGCTCTACATCTTTCTTCTTAAGATTATGTGTCATGCACAATTCTACAGGAATATGTTGTAAAAGGCAATCCAATATCACTGACTTTGAAGAATCTTGTATATACTGGACCAGTCTTTCCCTTGCAGGTGATGATGATGGTAATGACCATAAATGTGATAGCAACAAAGACCATGCAAGGAAGACATTTACCTGAAAATTTGAAGGGCATATTAATATATGAAGCTATTATAAACAGCCAGTAAATACAAAATACAAAGAAAGATACAAGGATGAAACAAAAAAAGTACAAAAGAATGAATTAACTAATGAATCAAGCATATTTACCCGTTGTTGTGCCGTCAAATCCATTTCAAGCACCTCATAAGGTAGCTTCTCAATCATGCAAGAGATCTCCTCTTTCAGATGGATGCCGGTTTCTGTTGACATATCAAGAGAGCATGAATCCTTTTCACTGCAAATATCACCATCCAGGTAGGTTTTCTCCTCTCCAACAATAGCCAGCTGTGTAACAGGTTCAGTTGAAAGTATAACATAAGCAGCAAACTGCAGTGAAGACAAAGGTTTTGAAGAAAAAAGGATGGCATACAAAGAGCTAATGGGCCCTTTGCTCAGGCCCCAAAATTCTACTGACTTTACTGCTCTATCTCTAGCATTTGTTGAAGAGTTAACAACATTAGAGGCCACTAATTCCCAAAAATGGAGATGGCTGAATCGAGTTGAAGATATGATATTCGCAGCTTCATGACAACAGGAGTTCGCAATAGCCTCGGCAATGCCAGTGCAGAAGAACAATCTAAGTATACCCTCTAGGATCCGATCTTTGATGGGGTCCCATCTTTCTGTTCCCAGAGGGTTTATATTTCCTGCATCTTCCACTTGTTCAAGTCCAAAAGGTCCACAACATAGAGAAAATGATAACAGGGAATTTTGAGCAATAATAATAGGAAAAGGGTCTGAAATGGAAGTAATTTGCTCAAGGATTTTGAGGGTAACATCAAAATTAGGAGAAGTAAAGCTGTTACTGATGGCATCATTCACATTCTCTGCAATTTCCTCCATAATTACCACTGCTGATTGAATCCAACGCCTTAGCTGAGATAATACAAAATCCCAGTCTTCCTCATTAAATTCCTTCCAGCAATATCCAACTGCAACTACAATTAGTTTTGATAGCAACACCTCCGCCACCTGTAGCAGATTAGCTAATGTCCCAGCACCAAGTCTCTGCTTGCGAAATAATTCAAGTAGAAGTGTTCTCTCCAGAGGGCTAATCGCTCTCTCAGGTTTCACTGCTTGCATACCCCCTACTGCACTAAAAGGATAACAAGAAATAACCAACTGAAACCAATCTTCCATATCTGCAAAACAAATCAAATAGAATTATTAATAGAATAACATGTAATATCATAAATTAATAAAATAACTTGTTAGGACAACCACCATTGACCCTTCATCACAAGTCGTACATAAGCAGTACAGGCTGTTTCAGTTGATAAAATCCCAAATGGAACATGACCTAGTACAAATAGTTGAAACTTGCAATCTAAATTTAAATGCTTGAAAATTTGCTCCCTGCTGATTTTAAAAATGTGTAATTACCTTGTCCTGTTTGCCACATGATCAAAGGTGGGAACAGTAGAGTTCTTTGGAGCCACCCTGTAATGATGCTTTCCATATGGTTTTCACTTGATGAATCAGGTTTAGATTCTCTGCCAGTTTCAACAGATTTGAAGCTTCTTTGACATAAAGGCCGAGCAAGAACATTAATAATCAAAGGAAGAATCCTTAAACAGTTTCTGTTTAGTGTTTCACCAATATAAAGTTTATTTATAAGCAGTTGAAACAGCGTCTTAGCTTTTTCTGTTTCCCAAATATTATCTTTAAACATAGTTGTAAGGAAAGATACAAGAGCTCTCAAGAAAGGTTCTTTGATATCCTCCAGTTCATCACTTGAAGCCTGTGTAACAGAACTTTGCGCACCACATCCTCCATGCACCAGAGAACCATCAATTAAAATTTTAAAAATGGAATCTAACAAGCTCTCCTGAGAAGAGTAACTCCTACTCTTTGCAAACGCACTTAACAATGGTAAGAAAGAAGCTACAGCACTGCCGCCTGGCCATCTCCATGTGCACAATATTTCAGCAGCAAGCCAGGCATGAGTAACCTCTTCATTTGTTGCTTCCTTTGAAGGAAACAGAGTATGCTTAGCATAACCAGTAAGAACCCGATCAATCCCAATTCTTGCTATAAGCTTGTCAATGAAAGAAACAAATTTACAATTTCCAGAATCCTGCATTTATTATGTAGTTGCAATTAATAAGTAATTCAGCTCTGAATGAAGACTCTAATGAAGATAACCAATAAAATGTTCTGACATTATAACAACTATACGCCTATTCAATAGTACATGGACTGGTTAAACAAGTTATGTATCTTTTCTTGTAACATGCAAAAAATAAACTATATCAGTTGTCTCCTCATTGGCTTGCATATCTCTCTTCTAAAACTAAGCTGAGTAAATTAAAATATACAACACAATTATAAGCACACTGTATCACTCGCTGTTACATTTCCCATGGCAGGGCAATGTCCAAAACTCTCATAGTGAGTTCAACTACAAAGTCAAAATCCAAAATCTATCACTCAAAAATTTCGACAATTACATCATCAAAGTCAAAATAATGCAATATATTAATTCAAATTTATCAGATAAGCTGAAAACTATGATAAAATAGAATCAATAAACAATTCAACCAAAGTTACCCACTCACATTGGTAGCAGTAGATACTTCTCTGAGAACTAATTGATCTATACTGCTAAAATCTGGGATGATCCAAGAAGGCCGTGTATCACCAGTGCAAAGAATTTGGTCTAACAGATCTTGTTCCTCATGCCGACCCTGACAGACACAACTGAAAACTTCAAGCATCCACTGGCAGCACAAAGTAGCGATTTTCTCTGTGTTTAGTTTATTTTCATCAAACATGGCAGATCTAATGCACTTAACCAGAATACTCTGTAATCTCTTTCGATTGTGTAAGCTTAGGCTTTTCCAAAACTGATTACTTATCTTACCGCGAAAAGCATGCACTGATTCACCAAAACCTAGTCTAGCCTTAGTTTCTTTCATTTTCTCACCATCAAGGGCATCATTGTTCAATGTTCCCATGCCATAGTCCCAGTCAATAACAAAAATTGCAGCTAAAATACTCGTAACTAGGTCACTTTCCTCACCAAGTTCCTTCAAACAAAAGAAGCTACCATCAAGTATTTCAAGAGAAAACTCAACCATCTCAGACATGTTAACAGATCTTTTAAACTCTAGCTCAAAGTTGATTGATCCAGCAGTCAGCAGAGAACATGCATATCTAACCCAAGTAAATGAGGACTCCATAATAAAAGAAAATAAATTCTTCAATATCTCCTGAAAAATCACGCCTAATGCATCCCTAGACACAAATGAAGTTTGATAGCCTTCAGTTGAACCGCCAAGAACGGAACTGCAGACAAGGGAGAGAGTAAAATCAAGGTTTGTGATAATCAAAATAAAATACTCCAATTACTAATTCAGAGAGATATCGCATTTGAAGCAAACTAGTTGCATACATAAGCATTTATCCTCATCAGCTACAGAAAAAATAAAATCTCAGTTGAATTTCAGACAATAAAAAATTGGCAGATTAGCTTTCTTTCAAACAGGAATTTAGTCAACCCCCTTTAAGGTATTCTTATCTGATTCATTCTAGCGGCCTACATATTATTTATCCTCATCGGCTATGAAAAAGTAGTGCACAAAATCTAAATAATCTTTCAGTCTGCCATCAATTCACAAAGGCTTATTCATATGTAGGTCCACCTCTGTTGCATGGACATAAAACGTGTATAAACTGGGTCAGGTGACATCATGCCATGTGTATCAACAAAGATGCTATTTGAATCCAATGGAGTGGTTGTTTTCATTTTTGCAGGTGTTAGATATATTATGTGTTGTACTGATTTGATGTACATGGTTTGTTTCACTTATAAGAAGACAACATAAACTCGAAAAATTAATGGTAGCTCAACATTCTATTAGAAACTTAGTTGTCTATAGGGTCTTGAGTTTAATTTGCTAACCCTATTTCATTTAATTTATTGTTCTACATGTGTAAGGCTCACATTTTATCCCATTAATGGAGGGGTTAAAACGTGAGAGAGAGAATTTTAAATATAATATATTGTGTTGGCATAATATGCAATAGCGGGTTCACTTCCTAACAAATTAAGCTTTCTGATTGATGGTAACTTAACAATAGGAACTAGTAGTTCTCAAATAGGATAGGGTTAGACCAGTAAAATTCAGGTAAAGAGAGTAATTTCCATCAGTCAATTTGAACTTATTCTATCTGAAACAAATCATGTCTGAGCTTTCAATTCACTTACCGCAGGAATTGAGCATTAGAAGTTCTGAAGGGAAGAGGGGAACAAGCAATGGCAACAGCAGCTGAATCTAGAAGCTCAAGATGCCAGTGGGCTGGATTGGTACCTAGCTGGTGTATGGAATCTTCTGCGACCTTCCTTTGTGTAATTTCATTCCTTGCTTTCTCTAAAAGCATTGCCAGCAAGGTTATGTGATCATAGTCTTGAGACTGAGGTTCTGGTCCAGAACCTTCTGGCTTTATAGCATATGTTATAACAGCACACCACTGCTCAGAGAAATATTCATCATCAAGCAATGCAAGCAGCAGATCTAGTCGAGCACTTGCAGAGCAATTATTGCCATGCAAACACCAGGGAACAAAAGATTCCTTGAATATTTGCAAGAATTGATCAGCCTCCAACTGTCTATCCCCTCCTCCATCAGAAGAATCTACAATGGGAAACCCTTTACTCTGAATAAAAAGTTCTTCAACTATCTTGCGTGGTCCAAATACAGAAACAGCAACTGACAGTACTCTTACACTATCTGGTGAATTCTGATGTCAAAAAGACAAGTCAATGAATAAATGCTTAAACTATTTAGCATATAACAATACAATGTAAATCATGCAAAACAGAAGCTTGATGAAGACTCCACATAATTGGATAACTCTAACCACCAAAATAAATACATATCAACCATAAGGAGTTTGTGCTATAGCTACTTACCAGTGATCTTATCTTTGGGAAAGATTTAGCCAACATTGGTCCCACTAAATAAACCAAAGGCCAATTTTCACCTTTCTGCACTGCATGTTGCCCTATTAACAAAATAAATTGGTTGACCTGCTCTATACTTTCAGTTTTTCTTTCCACATTCTCAGCATACTGAAACAAACCCAGACAATTTTCCTGAAATTCCGTGCAGAAGGTAGACAGCAAATCATGCTCCAGCAAAAAAATGCATGAAAGAATGTTGATTATGCATTTTCCCAACTCTTGTGAGTAGCTTAATGGATACCTAATGTTAAAGGGTTCTTCTGTCTTCCTGTTAAAGGATAAACTGCTGTCCTCAGATGAATCCATAGATAATCCAGAGGAGATTCTCTCTGGTTTATTCAAGGAAACAGAGTCTTTCCACAAAATCTTTACTAGAACACTGTCAATAAGAGTGACTCGAAAATGACTTATGGAATCCACTCCATCACAGAATCTGATATAAAAAATAATAATAGTAATAATCAAGATAAAATAATAAAAATTAAAAACAAAAATGAGCAAAGCCAAAAATTTAAGAGGACCAAAGAACTGCCAAACAGACAAGCAACTGGAAATAGCATAACAAAGCCCCTACCTTGATGCATTTTGTAATCCCCAAATAAAGCATTCTTTCAATGCCCCAAAAAATGCTAGCCTATCAGCATTTGAGAAATGGGACCGGCTTCCTGCCCAAAAATTCTGGAAAAAGTCAAGAAAAAACTTCTCCCCCACTATTGCTTTAGGTGGCACACAGTCTAAGAATAGAACCAATGCTGGATAAGAAACCTGCTGAGATCCAAAGCACCCATTTCTAAGAAAATGCCAAAACCGATTTAGTATAACTTTCTGAACATTCACGGAAGTCCAACTATCAGGAAATTTTTTAGAAAAGAGCAAAATTGCATCCCACATTGATGAATGACAAGCAGGATCCTTCTCTTGAAATGCACCAAGTACCATGCCAGCAAGGGTTTTCTTGTTTCCTTCATCAAAAGCATTAGGAATGTTCTTAATGAAACTCCTTAATATTGAATATGTAGCTGAGCGGACAGCAATGCTTTGAGATTTTAGAAAGTCTGAAAAAAAATTATGAGCGGCGAACAGCTTTTCAGCAAAAGATATAGCAACTGCCCTAGCCTTTGAAGCATGTTTAGGTGGACCAGTGGTGCTACCCAACCCAGGTCTTTCTAGTTGCATGCCAACCAAGACATCAAGTAGTGTAGCCAATGCCAACAATGATGAAGATATCACCTACAATCCAAGATAATGAGAAACAAAATGAGGAGAGGAGACAATTCAGTGGAAAACTAACTCGAGTGCAAATTTAATAACTTGCAAAGCTAAAACCGTTTTCGATATGAAGTGATCAGCATAGTGAAACAAAGGTCATAAGTCATAACATACAGATTTTATTGGGCAGAATCAAACATATCCTCCACGAATACATGGCTATAGTGTAGAATTATAAAAAACACGATATTATTCTTTGATTAGCTACTTAGTTTCATGCTTATCTTCTTACAAACTTATAAAATATGAGCATCAATTAGATGAAGTGTAGGTATCAAATTCACCCTTATCATGTTTAGTTTCTCTTTCAAGCAGAATAAAGAATAAATTCAATATAGATAACTCCATTATATTAAAATTGAGGTGTAAAAATTAAGTTTCAAAAGAAATTTCTTAATGTGATAGATATGAAAACAGATATATAAATGAACATGAAGTTAATATAAACATTCAAGATCAAGAGTGAAGAACTCATATAAGCTAATGACAGTGCATTGAAAATAATACATCTCAAGAAAGACAATAATGTCTGACAAGAGAGAGATTAACTTTTACACAAAAGGCATGTATCACCAAATGCGAGTTTCTTACTATTGCTTTAATAAGAGAGATGAAATTTTTTTAACAGAATTAAACTTGTACAGGCAGATGAAGTCAACCCAAATGATTATGATGTAGATGAAAGATAACAAATTTGAATAGCAAACCTGCTGGTGCATCTCTTCTAATTCATCCAAAGCAACTGCTTTATCAGACAAGTCTTCTGGCCTGAGCTTCAGGTTTTCTTCCAGATACATAAAAATCTCCGTCGTGCATAGAACAAGAGCATCTAGTCTCTTTTCCTGGGCTGGAAAAGCTGTCTGTTGTTGACATTGGACAATATGGTTAAAACTTGAACCGAATGAACAAAACATGGATGAGCTGCACTTTTAGTTCATAGGACTGTTTAAGCTTATCTAGAGTACAGAAACAATTTTCAAATCCACGGAACTAAATTATATCATGAAACAAAGAAAAAAGCTATTAAATGAGGGATTAATCATAAATATTAGTTTAAGCTGATTGAATATAACCTTTACTGGCTTCCTTTTTAGTATAAATAAACTAACACAAAAGTTTAAGAGAAATATATAAAATACAGAAAAAATTTCACTGAATTTTTTTTCCTGCAAACACATCGCAATTCATAGGGAAAAAAGGATTAGGTAAACTTAAGGCCATATTTCTCCAGGATAGCAGGATCAGAAAAAACAAAACTTAATTTTAATTTTCTCATTCAACAGTTGAAGTAGAAGAACTATATTAATAGAACTTATTAATATGAATTGACATCAGCTACATTGCTTTGGCACCATTTGGGGCAGGTATTCATTAATCGAATCATAATAAGCTTGGATTTAATAGTGAACTAATAATTTCCAAAATCAAAACCTGTAATGAGCGCTTTGCAGCTTGAGAAACTTCAGAAACTGGATCAAATTGAGAAAACCACCATGGTCCCATTAAAGACTTCAGATGTGGAGCTATATCTCTCCTGGGAGAAGAATGCAAGAATAAACATACAAGTTTAGTGTATTTGGATGAAAGGCAGGACAGTTACTGAAACATAATGAGTGCTGATACACATACAAAGTTTCTAGTCCATTTGCATAAAAAAGGGAGAATTAGTGCATTTTAAAAAAGCTAACATTCAACTTTTACAAGCAACCACTATATAAACATAAGCAGAATTTTTCACAATATACATATCTTAATAAATTGAAGACGAGATAAAAGATCAAACGCTCATTAAGATAATCACTATTAAAATTGTTAATATAGGAAAAATATACTTGCAATGTTGCGTAAAGGCATCACAACATACAAATAAATTAGCATCTATAGAACCATCTGTATTTCTCTTTAACAATTATAATGGACCAATCAAATTACTCTGTTCTTTTGCAAGAGATACTCCTTGCCCAGCAGAGCAGCTTATCCTTCAGCAAAAGACATCGCCACAACCAAGCAATACAAAATAAATGCAATAAACTGTATAAACATAAAGGTCACAAAAGATCAAACCAAAAAATTTCCCTCAAATTAACATATGTTGAAACAGCCAGCAATGGAATAAAACGAAAAAAGAAAACACAAACAACACATATGTAAACACTGTACAGAAGAGGAGTTCAAACCCGACAACAATAACAAGATTGGCCATTGTTTCATGAGTTGCTCGCCTAACTTCCCTATTGTAGTCCACCAACAGCCTTTTGTATTCAAACACCTAAGTAAGGAATAAATAAGTCAGTCTAAAAATAAATGAAAAAGTTGCAAAAAATTACAAGATCATATTACAACTAACCAACAATGAAGCTAGACAAATGTTGTCATGTAATCTAGATAATATTCACATAAAGCAATCTCATAAACTGAGCTCTTTCAAACTTAGCAACAATCTAGCAATGCTTTTAATTCATTGACACTGCAAGTAGCATCTAGTTCTAGTGAACTCCAAAGAAGCAACTGCAGTCTATAAATGCAATTCTGACAACTTCATACTAGTATGGTAATTTAGCTATAGCACAAACGCGAAGACAAAAAATTCCAACCATGTCCCAAGGACTCCCACAAATCAAGCAAAAAACAAGGACAAGCTTGAAAAGCCCATGTAGCTCAGCATGGGAGGAAAATAATATCACAGATCTAATGGTCAGCTGCTTAAGCTCCTTCCCTAATATTCCAACACCATACTAACCATCATTATAGAAGTTCACCTTGTTATCCATCATCTCCTGTTTTTTCCTAGGTTTAGATAATGCTTAGGTTGGTTTAGATAGGACCTTAGGGCCATTTGAGGGACTGAACAAGTCATGCTTCACTTGGATATGCTAGATAAGTAAAGCATGCTAAATGCCTAGAGACTTTTATGAATGAACTTGTTTATATGGGCCTACATGTTTAAAAAACACTTGAACATAATGTTCAAGATTGAACATAAAGTATTAATACACTTTGAAGCACAACTTGATTAGGAGATTTTATTTGTGCTTAGAATGGCATAGTGTATTAAAGTATTTGTAATCCATGAAAAGAACCAGCACTACAACAAGGACTAAAAGAAAGACTGTGGATGGGTCTGCCTCATATTTAGAAATTAAATGAATATAAGTTTGGAAATTAAATGAATATGTCAGTTAGCAAGAATAATTCCTCCATCCATTCAAATATGTAACTAAATAAAGATGTTAGGAGCTAGCAAATGATAAGAGTAAACAGAATATGAGAAACTAGAAATGCAATTAATCAGTAATATTAATAACAAATGCAGCCTAGTTACAAATCCACCAACCTGCCTAAGGTACAGTTACAGAATAAGAAATGCGAGTTTTTAGCTCATTGCACATTTTTTAATTTTCCTTTTTGTCTCTTTAAGCTACCTACTGTTAGACTTATGCCATATTTGAAACTTACTATATCTAACACCTGTTTCTTTTAAATATTTTTAAAAGTAAATTTGTTTAATAACAGAAAAAAGAAAAATAGGGAAAAGGGCAAAAAGATTCATTTCAACTGTAAGTCTAGAGATTATATAAGATGAGCAAACAAAATGCATTTGAACTGAAAATATTGACAATATATATATATATATATATGTATATATTGGAAAGCCCAGAAACCATACCCATTGTGGAATGATTGATACTATGTCCTTCCCAGACTTTTCCTTGAACAGTGCAGATAGGGATGCCAATGCTTTAAGCTGTTGGAGGGCAGCAGTCAAACATTATACCCCTTCTTTCCATTTACAGAGCAAAGAAATGGAAAGCATGGTACAAGAACAAGTAAAAATACAAGATACACACAAAAACTATAGAAGTAGTGACTCTCAGATTTTTGGCATGAAGAATCCATTCAAAGCTAAAGAATGAAAAAACTCCTTCTACCTATTATAAAGCCACGGTCCCTTGCTTCACCAAACCTATACCCCTTCTTTCGCTATAAGGAACTCCAATATTGTAAAAGAGGATTAAGATCTCACAACAAAATAGTGTAAAACCCCAAATATATGTCAAAATAATAACACTTTATATTGTTGATTATCCACGGGAATTATCTTAGCCGTCAAGATGGCCAAGATACCTACTAGGAATATGTGAAACAACCCACAGATAAAATCATACCCCTCCACCCAACCGACAGCCTCTCATCCCTTTGGTGGGTTTCATAAACATAGCAATTACAAAGTCTCACTCAGTAACCAGTACCAGCAAATGCAAGCACCCTCATTAAATTCAACAATTAACCTAAAATAAAGGCTCTAACAGGACATTTATCACATAAGTGAAACAGAAACAGTATTATGAGTATTGCATGATAGATAAGCTTCTGTAATAACTTATATTATTTATAGACATTTTGGATAGAGTTAGATGCCAAAGTGGTGATATAGCTCATTGGAAGTAATCACTAATCAGACCTACAACAGGCAATAAAATGTTTGTAAATAACTCTTAGACAAGAGTTCATTATCAAATATCCTTTTGGATGATTGGTCACTGGGATTTCTTGGATTCTTGCAGAAAGGGAGTATCAAACAGAAAATTCTTTCTATATTGGGATCAAAAACTTGCCAACAAGAGGGTTTACACTGATGTTCAATGCAAAATCAAAATATATGTAAACATGGCAGCTAATCTTGCTTACTTGGTAAAGCAGCTCTTAAGAAGTTAATTTTACAAAAACAACAGCCTCTAGAATTATAAAACATGAATGCAAAAACACATATAAGAGAAAAGATTACCTTGGTGGTGGGATCCTTTCTAGCAAGCCTCTTCAAATGCAGAGCTACTTCACTATCCATATCCTGCATTACACACAAATCAAAAGTCATACAGATTTCCAACACATTTCCAACACATTTCACATTAAGGCAAAATCCTTCAGCAACAATTCAACTATCAACTACAAATGCTTTCTTACTCTATTTCTCGAACCATTAAAAATAAAATCAAAAGAATTAAAATTCGTACACTTATGGTGCATTAACTGAACCAAATTTCTATGCAGTGAACTTAAAGAATACAATACAAAAATACAGGAAAATCCAAAAGCTCGAAACCTACCAAAAAGGGCGTTGAATCCTCGGCAGCAGGAGAAGAATCGAGCCGAGAGCTACCAACATAGCCGCCGAATCCCACCGTTGTAGTAGAACCAGACGGCAAGAGCGAAGCCGCGAGACTACACAACCATTGGAACATATACATATATATATATATATATATATGCGTGTACATGTATATCAAATTTAATATATAAAATTTGTTGAAAAAATAAATAAAAAAACTTGTTCGAAAAATATACCTGCTGCTAGAAGGGCGTGACTTACCCCTAACTCCTTCGCCTTTTTGCTTCACCATCGGAAACGTCACCGTCTGGTGGAATAAGGATCGAGAAAGTTTCAGAAAGAGTTTTCGGGTTTACGACCCGCTCGATCAGACTTGAAGAAGAAAGTTCGTTTATATTTTTTTATTTTGTTAAGTTGGAAAAACGAAAACCTCTTCTAAGTTCGCTCAGCTAGAAATCCCTTGTCCGTGTCAGCGTCTAAAGGCCTGGCGAGGAGGAGGAGGCCGCTCTTTACGATTACCAGTGCGGAAGGGTATATACGTAAACTTAAAATAATATAATGGTATTTTTGTCAAAGCATGCCTGTTTAATCGCTTGACTAACTGGGTTCGATGTCAACGGATCAACTAGTTCAAGCCCAGCGGTGGCGTACTCCAATTATAACTAGATTTGACAACGTTATATTGTGTTCCTATTATATTTAGGTCAAAAAAATTTCACTTCATCAAATCTGTTAAAATATGTAAAATTAAACTTTTTAAAATATAAACCGGTTCAGTTCTTATCAGTGCTAACGTCTATACGATTAATTAAAAAAAATTAATAACAACGAGAAAAAATTACAAAACTACCAAAACAAAAGAGATAATGAAGGAAAAAATTTATCTGTTCAAGATTATGTTTATATTCCTCTGGTTGATTTAAATTACAAAACATTTATTAATTTTATTTATCATAATTGATTGCTTAGTAAAGTGTTTGGTTATAAGCCACTTCCTTCTCAAGGAAATAATCTATGCTTGAAATTTTAACTTAATTTGTCCATAAAATATGGCTACTAAAATTTATTATAAAGCAGTTAGTCTATTGCCGGTCTTCACATTTATAATCAAATTTATTTGATTTTCGTCTTCTTCTTTTTATTATTATTATTATTATTATAGACACGAGTATTGTTAAAAGTACAACGCAGTCTATTCTATCAAGTAGATCTTGCAAGGTAAGTAGGAAACTCATTGTTCTTTTTGCACAAATTCGGTAATATGTGCCCTAGATTCATAGATTTTTAGATTTTTTTTTTCTCTTTCAAATACAAGCTATGGTTTTTAGTTGAGGTTGATTAGTTAAGTATATTTAGAAATCCATATTGTTGTTTAAGCTATAGTATGAATGAGTGGCAAATTTAATATATTTGAGTTTGAAATTTTGAAACAAAGAAGTATGATATAAATTGGGGAAGTTGTAGGAATTTTGGATTCAGGGCATTATCTAGCTTGGTTGTTTCTTACAATTTTATTTCCTTACTTTAATTTTAATAGAATAATATTAGATGTATCATCTAACCTATCAATATTTATTATCATAAGTTGATTTGGTTAAGTAAACTTTTAAAAAAGAAATATTATTAAATATAAACTAATTAAAAAATAACACATGTATAATTGATGAATACGTTATTAGACTAGGTGATACTTTTAACATTATTTAGTTAAATAATATTTTGAATTTAGAAAAACTGTAATGATTATATGTTTTACTAATATATTAAGACTACCCCAACTCTTTTGGCAAGAGGTCTTATCAATGTGGTAATCTTATTTGGACTCAAATACTCATCTCCGCTGCTATCGCACGAAGGAGAATGAAATTTTAGTGACACATGCTCTCATCGCAGACTCTTATCCGGTTAAAAAGACATATGTGTTAGTCCACTCGCTAAATACTTCCTAGGCTTATAACCCCACAACGGGTAGGTTCTTTTTTAATTATAAAAAAAAAAAAGTCTTACCGCTGAGTAGGGGTTATATATATAGTAATGCTACCATAAAGATATCATAATTAAATTTTTACCAAAATTGCCATTAAAGTCTATTTTAGTAACAATTTTGAATTTGTCATCACTGAATATTCTATTTTTAATGACAACAATTTTCAGTTTTGTCACTAACACACATTTTCAGAAAACTCCGTTAATAGTATCTTCCTCTACATATATATATATATATATATATATATATATATATATCTATTTATATATGTATATCTATTTATAAATGAACTTATAAATGAACCCACCTGGTGCCCAAGTGTTTTGTATAACAATATTTTTTTAGTGTTTTTTTTTTTTTTAATCCAACAGTCCCTGCCATAAAATAAAAAAATTTAAAATAAAAAAATAAAAACCCACCCAGGCACCATAGTGTGGGCACCATGTGAGTTTTATATCATTTTTATATATTATATATAGGAAGATGCTATTATCAGGATATCTTTATAGAATTTACATCAAAAATGTCAATAAAAATATATCCTAGTAACAAAATTGAAAACATTGTCATTAAAAATAAACTATTCAGTGATGACAGCTTCAAAATTATTATCCCGATAAAAATTCAATCAGGATGTCTTTATAATAACATTACTATATATATATATATATTATAGGCTCAGATAAGGCGAACTAATTTCTTTAAAATCAGTTTTAACAAAAACCTAAGACACCATTTAGTACATAAACATAGTAAATGAAAACATCATTTCAAAAATAATATCCTTTAAGCATATTTTTAATAGACATTTATGATTCAAATAATAGTCAAACATATGAGAAAGCACTCCCAAGTTCAAGTTATTACCACTTCAATTTGCCAATTTCTCAACATTGTAACAATTTATTCCCAAATAAAAGAATTTACTCAGGATCATATTTTTTTCCAGTTAAAGAACCATTTCAATAGGCAATAATTCTTTAACCTTTATTTTCCCACAAAGATATTAACATATTGTAATACTTTGTCCACTTTTTCTAATTTGTACAAAATATACGAGAACCCATGAATATAAAGCAAAGATATGACGCATAATCCATTTGGCATTAGTCTAGTTTTGCCATCCTTATGACAAAAATCTCAAATTCATAATTTTTTTTCCTTCTCTCTGTGGGAAATTGGTAATACAAAGTAAATTCTTAGTTGTATTATCTTCATCCTTTAAGAAATATTACAACCAGAGCTGCAACTAAAGCATGATCAGCAGACCCTGGAAAAATGGTCAATCTAAATTTACTCCTCTTAACAAAAACCTGGTTCAGTTTGTACATCAGACTAGTCTGCAGCAAAACATTATAAGATGATATAAGATTACATTTCGTTTAAAAAGCCACATTAAATGACGACGACAACAACAAAAAGAAGCTAAAAATAAAACAAAATGGTTTTAGAACAACATACACGATCAATTATAAAATTATACATACTTTTTGTAGACAGAGGCTTACAAGTTAAAACACTGAAACCACAAAATCATCCCCATTACTTGTCAGAATATTGTGTCACAATGCTCATCATATGACCAAAAATCAGATAGCTGTTATTGCTGCTATGAAATGCTAGTTTAACCAACGATGAAACAATATTTTAACTTGAAAAATTCTGTACAATGCTTGCGCTGCAAAATTTTCATGCAACACTTTTTAGAGACCAAGCAGAGACAATTTGTTAGACCTATTGTGCAAAGATGGATAATGGTGAAACAAAATATAATTTCAAGTCGCAAAGTAGCTAGATAAAGGCTGAATGCAAGGATACACAAAATATGTGCAACCCTGACCAGACTTTCCAAACTAAAGCAGTTTATGCGGTTGAAGTTGAATGCAGACAGGAAAACAGCAAGGCCAAAAGAGAAAAACATAATTAAGAAGAGCAGAAAAGTGCCGTGCTTAAACGGACTTGAACTCATAATAACACATAAAGAAGCATGTCCCCAGGAAACCCCTTGGGCAGAATTGAAATTTAATAAACTTCAAACAATATATACTTTGTCGACCCATCATTCTCCGACGCTGTTCCAAAACGTAACTGTCAAATTTCCACTGGTCCAAAAGCTTTGAAAATTAACATGACATCAAATATGTTTGAATCCTAGTACTGTTTATGTATTTTAGGCTGTTAAACTGACGTTCACCAATATCATAGCCTAGTTTTATATGAAGCAACTGTTCCAAACTTTAAGAAGTAACATATTAATCAACCACAAAAACTGAGGCCATGGTTGCAGTACTAGGAAAGTGAAGTATACCTGGGCCACTATATCATTGCCACTATAGATTGTGCAGGATCTCATAAGAAGGCAACCTCTCACCTTGAAATCAGAGGTCTTCTCTCCCAAATTTTCACCAGCAAGAAATACCTCTAACTCAGTTCTAGTATGTGTATTCTTCGTCTTCTGCACTCTGAATATCAACTCGTCCCCGCCATTCCCCTTAAAGCCTTTCCAAAATCCCTTCTACGATTAGGAAACACACACCATCAGATTTGATTAGTGGGCAATGCATGTGTAAATATGTTACAGAGTGAAGCAGCTGCTTTTGCTGATCACTGTTATACTTTTGGCTATATAGGCATTTATAAACTACCCAATAAACAAATAAATAGAAAAAATTACAACTTTTTATTGTATTCGTAATTTCTAATCCCTAAAATTCAAAATGAACTGCTCTGTAAGTAAATGTATTAACTAACAGATGAATATTAGCCACGATGAGGGAGCATAAAAAGTTCGTTACTTTTTCTTTTCTTTCTTTCCCCAGGAAATATTTTCTGCCGAAACAAACAAAATGGTACACAGAGGAAGTAGGAGTATTAGACTTACATCGTCACGAGACAAAGAAATGAGAGGATTTCCGGCTGCGTCAAGCAAAATGAGATCATGGGACGACGAATGTGAAGAGGAAAGGCGGTTGACCTGGTAAACCACTTTACCATTGGAATCAACGAAGCCCAAATCGGCATGTTTAAGGGACACAAAGAGATCCACCGGGATTGCTATACTCCCGGGAAGTACGGGAGCTGAAGTATCCATAGAACATGCAGAAAAAATTGAGCTTCTTTCCCAAATTGAAGTTGGAAAAATAACCAACTAGATAAAATACAAGAAAAAAGAATGTTTTTTTTTTTTTAGAAAAGAATATTATTTTTTGGCGGAGGAAAGGTGGGTGCAGAGAGAGAGAAACAGGTGGTGGTGGAATAGATTCTGGGTGTGGGAAAGAATCTGGAGCTGCTTTTTCAACAACAAAAGGAGATGCTGAACTGCAGGTGTGATGGAGAAATAACCGTAGATTCACATACAGGAAAAAATTGAGCTTCTTTCCCCAATTGATGTTGGAGAAATAACTATCGAGATAAAATCACAAGAAAAAAAAATGTTTTACTGGAAAAGAATTTTACTTTTTGGCGAAGGAAAGGTCGCTATAGAGAGAGAGAGAGGGAGGGAAATAAGTGGTGGGGGAATGGATTCTGGGCGTGGGAAAGAATATTGAGCTGGTTTTCTTTGAACTTTATTTAACAAATAAAGGAGATGCTGAAAATGCTGGTGTTATGGCCGGTAGGAGAGAATGAAAATTGAACAAAGTGCGCAGCAAACGCTCCAATTTCAATTCTGCGAATTGGTTCTGGGCCTGGGTCATGTTCTAAAGTCATGGCCCATTAACCCTTTCATGGACTGCTTTGGAAGTGTCCAATAATAATTTCCCGAAGAATTAAGGAAAAATGGCAAGCCAATTTTTCATCCATCCGCAATAATATATATATATATATATATATATATATATATAATTTTTTCTTTAATATGAATTTTCTGTCTAGAATTCGTCCAACATTAGTAAAATGTACAAATTTTTTATCGTGCTTTACTGATATTGAACGTGCGTTGTTCCAGACAAATTATAAATATAAAATTTCTAATGAGAAAATTACTCATATATAATTTTTCTCTAATAAGAGATATTNAAAATATATATATATATATATATATATATATATATATTCATACCCTGTAAGAATCTTGTACTACTTATAAACTTCACCAATGATTTCCACATGAGCATGCACCATCTTTGAAATGATGAAATCTGTTGGAATCCCTTGCAACAATCTCTCTCTTCTCCATCTTTGAGATCAATTTGGTGATCTCATGACAATCAATACACATTCTAAGATTCTTAACTATCATTATACGAGTACCTGGAGGAGTGCTGATTAGGCCAAGTCCAATGGCCAATTTCTCACTGTGACCGAGAACTATCTCCTCCTTTGTGTTTTCGTCAACATTCTGCATGACCATGCTTGTGTTTGGAACATACCCATTAGTCTTCATTTTCTCAACAAGACTCTCCAAGTACATGTAAATCCCCTTGCTGAGGGGATGAGATCTGTCTCCTGATTCAAAGCTGTGAACTGTTTTGTTAATCTCAATCCACGTACTGGCCTTCTCTTTCCTTATGCCTCTACTTGACATCAGTCTTCTCACTTTTGCAACTCTTTCCAAGTCCCCAACAAGTCCATACAAGTTAGATAGCAACATATAAGCACCTGCTTCTTGAGGTTCTAATTCAAGTAGTTTCTCTCCAACACTCCTTGCTAGCTCTAAATCTTTATGTGAGCAGCATGAGCTTAGAAAAGCTGTTAGAAGCTCTGTGTCTGGCTTCATAGGCATTTTCTCAATGAAATTAGAGGCTTCTTGGAGATGGCCTGCACGTGCTAGGAGATCCACCATGCATGTATAATGCTCCATCATGGGGTTGATGGAGTATTTATGTATCATGTTGTTAAAAATTCTCCTTCCTTCTTGCACTAAACCTGCATGACTGCATGCATAAAGGGCACCTAAGAATGTTATTTCGTTTGGCAGAATACCTTCCATTTCCATTACTTCAAATGCCTGAAGAGCCTCCAATCCCAGGCCTTGTTTTCCATATCCCACAATCAAAGTACTCCATGAAACTATATTTTTAGATGGCATGTTTCTGAAACACAAGCACGCATCATCCATGCATCCACATTTAGTATACATGTCAACCATAGCATTTCCAATTGGCAAATAATGCTCATAACCATTTTTTATGACTAACCCATGAATTTTCTTACCATTAACTAGCGCTGCAAGATCAGCGCATATTGAAAGAACACTCACCATGGTCATGGCATCAATTTGGGCTCCCTGTAATCTCATTCTCTCATAATAAAACAATCCAGTTCTTCCTTCACAGTTATGCCCAAGACCCGCAATAAGAGAATTCCAAGAACCAACATCTCTCTTCGACATGTTATTAAACAATTCTACTGCCTCTGATGTTAAATGAGAAAAACACAACCCAGAAATCATACTGTTTCTGGCAATGATATCTCTTTCAGGCATTTCATCAAATAAACGGCGGGCTTCTTTGATTTGAGTGCATTTAGAGTACATGTCGAGAAGGGACGTCAGCAAAACCATGTCTTTATTAAACCCTTGTTTGATCACCATGCAATGGAACTGCTTGCCTTCTTTAATAGCAGCAAGCCTTCCACAAGCTCTTACAGTTGCTGAAAGAAGAAACTCTGTGATTTTGGACCCTGTTTTCTGGAGTTGTTGAAACAGAGTTATAGCTTCACAACTTTGCCCTTGGTCAACCAGAGTACCAATCCTCTTAACATGTGATAAGTGACCATTAAGCATTTCTGTGCAAGGGCTTTGTAGGAGTAGCACAGGCTAAAATTTTTACCATGCCTTTTGTAGAATCTACATGAGAGAACCAACAAAGAGACCAGATTCTTTAATACCATGTTTTTTCCATTTTTTTTTTGTCTTTATATAATTGATCAAAAATTTAAAATTTCTGCCAATATCAATTAAACAGTGTGACGAACGTTGTAGAAAAAATAAATTTAAAATACAATATGACGAATGTTTGCCCCCAGGCAAATTGCAAATTATACACAAGTTAAAGGAGAAAACTATAATTTGGTCAACATGTTATATTTTTGAGATAATAAATTGTCGGTAAAATTTGTCTAGTAAAATTTGTCACCATTTATGATTGAGGACAAATTTCATTTAGATTTTTTTAATTTTTTCTATAATTAAATTCTATATTTTTGAAAAATTGTCAGCAATCTCTTTTTTAATTTTTTTTTATATCTATCAAAATATGCTGATCTATCAGTTACCCATTAATTTTAATAGTTAAAAGGTAAAACAAATAACAATCAGTATTTTATGATTGAATAATATTATAAAATACAATTAAAATGGAATAGAAAAAACTAATACCTAAAAAATTAATAATGATTTTTCAAAAAGTATAGATTTAATTATAATTAGAACAAAATTGAAGGGGTTCAAATGAAATATTCCCTGATTGACAAAGTCACATTTTGGTATAATGAAGTGGTTGAGAATTTCTTAACAGGAGAAAAAAAAAAAAGTTGAAAATTGATAGATTGATAGATTTTTTTGGTGAAAAAATGATAGATTGATAAATTTATCACTAGATTATCCCAACGAATGCAGCTCTACGCAAAAGATTATATGTACCAGAACATGATGTGGATGGGGAAGTGATCTTAAAAAACCATTTCAATGTGGCTAAGTTTGGATAAGAGTAGATTTTCTTAAAGAACCATGCTATTGCTTGCATTCTTTATTTCCTTCTGCTTTGAAATTGATTCCCAATGACAACATTACCATAATATTTGGTAAAATATATATTCGAATCATACTCCAAAATGTACAGAGTCTACTTTTGACATTTTATTACCCTATTAAAGGGTTCTTTTATTTTTCACAACAATTAAAGTAAAGAATCATCATCATCTCCAAGCTTAAGAGAATCCATCTCTTCCTTGAACTTGGGCATGGCAGACCTAGGGAGAGAAACCAGTACCCTAACCCCACCTTTCATTGCAGGGTCCAAGTTTGGAGGAGGCAAAAAAAGACACAAATCCACATATCCAAACATGTTCCATGGAACTGGTACAATGTTAATTGCTTCCCATGATCCAAATTCCATTTCCAGCAAATCCAAATGCCTCCAATCTGTCAACACCATTGATGCACCACTAGCTCCAATCTTTCTATTCTGCTTCCTGGTTGTCTCCAAAATGTCAATTAAGTATCTTATATAGTCATTTTGATTAGCAGTTTTTTTACTCTGCTTGATAAGCTTCACTGTTTCAGAAAGTGGTTCTTCACTGAGTTCCTTTCCTATTACCACAACGTTTGAAGCAACAAAAGCATTTCCATAATACCCATCTGGCAAAGGAGGAACTAAGTGCTTCCTTATCCCTGTAGTCAAACAGAACAAGGTTTTCCCATCCGGGTTTAAATTCAAAGCTCTAAACCTTGCTCTCCAAACAAAACCACCAAGTACCTCAACAGTAGTGAAACTTTCACTTGGAACTTCGCTACTATTCATCATGATCTCCTTCATCAATCTCATTTTCAGCCTCTTTATACTCTCACTTGTCACATAAAAGCAGCAATGTGAAAGCTCTGAAGTTGGCAAATATGGTGAAGTTGCTGAAGAAGATTTATCAAATGGGAAATGGAGAGGTACTGCCTCAATGGTTTTTCCCATCAGTCTCTCCCTTTCCCATACTGGCTTCACAGTGGGCTCCATTGTCTTCCCCATCGAAAGCTCAAGCAGAGATTTCAAGAACTGTGCTGCACCAGCTCCATCACAAACTGAGTGTGACAGACCCATTCCAATGGTGAAACCCCCACAAGAAAATTTAGTCACCTGCAAAACCAAAGGGTGATCACCAGCAGGATCATCATTATCATCATCATCATGGGATTGAAAACCAAAAACAAATTGTTTCAAGGTTTCAATGTCAATTCCATCCAAGTAATGAAGAGAAGAAAGCTGACAGTGAGCTTCTGCAGCCAAGAAAGGCACACCAGAAGCATTATTGCAATTGATTCTAAGGTTTCCATTACTATCCCTTCTCAGCTTCCCAGCAAGTGGATAGTAATAAACCAGAACCTTGGAAAGAGCTTCCTTGATTAAACAAGAAGGGTCCAGCTGATCAGCACCAAGGTTTTGTGCAAGATCAGCATGGTTCATATGATCAGAAGAATTAGAGTTTGCTCTGAACACACAGATGATTTGAGTGAGAAGCTCAAGGTCTGGATTGTTGTCAATGGTGGATAAAGAAAGAACATCTGAAGGAATGGGTTTTGAAGGTTTGACAAGCTCAACTTCCTTCCTTTCAATCAAGAAGGGTGTTGTTTGATTGGTTTCCATGTGAAGCCAAAGTAATACTCAAAACTAGGCAGTGGCTTGTCATATATAGTGCAATTTGTACTTGTTCCTACTTAGCAAATATATAAAGTAATATGTTTAAATTGTTATATAACCCCACCCACTACAAGACTAGGTCATTATTCGGTACAAGCATATATGATGCATATTTTGAACATTGTTGAATTGTGGATGACAGAGATGGAAGAAGTCTAAAAGAAAATATTATAGCTTTCTGATAGTTATGGAGAACCACCATGGATTTGCTATAGAAATCCATGACATGTCACAGTAGATGTATACTTAAGAGACAATCATAGCGGTTATACAATAATTAAGAACCTTCAATATTACACAAGAAATTTAAATGATAAATATAAAAGAGGAAAAGTCATATTTAACTACCCTGTTTTTTTCAATTCAATTACAAAGTTAAAAATCTTTGTTAAAACTACGCTAAAGAAACTTCAAATTGATATTTATGCTTCATCATTAAGTTTGTACATATATAATACACACAGAAACGCACATATAAACAATGAATCGAAAAGCAACAACAATATAAAAATACACTTGATATGGTTTGGTTCTTAGCAAATTTGCATAGTTTTTCATGTATGATGTACAAATTTGAAAAGGTACACATTGACAAGTTTCAAAATCAATGAAAACATGCCCTGTCTGTTATGCTTGCTATACTCAAGTGCCCACTTGGATAGAAGTCCAAATATCACATGGGAAACAGATATTAAAGCAATCTATCATCCCTAAGTCTAACAGAGCACTTAAAAATATGCTTTCTCAAATAGGGTGGTCCAAGATATATATTATATATATGTCCCAATAATTTCTGCATTTTGATTCCAGCCATGGCTCAATTCAGCTACAAGTGGTATTCTTGAGATAGTGCCCTCCAGGCCTTACCACTTATATGGTCCAGTACAGACGGAGTTTCTGTCGTTCAACACAACCATGTCTCTACTAGAACCTGTATTCGATCACCAAGCAATGAATCAGATTGCCTCAGCATCCTCAATGGCATGATAATGCTAATTTTAGCATTTTATTTTTATTTTTTATTTTTGCACTTTGCCCTCAACTTGGCACTTTTATTGCACTATTAAGAACAAACTTTTTTGCTGTTCGTTTTTCTGTGAGCAGCACGCCTTGCAATTTTCACCTAAATTGCAACCTAAGCTGCCATTGGGTTAGAATTTTGTCACCCAAGTTAAAGAATGCCACCTAAGTGATACCACTTAGCTTTTTAGTCTTTTTTTTTTTTAAAATAAAAAATAAAAAACTGAAATAAAAGTATTTTTGAAGGATTGATCATGTAAAAGAAAGGAAAAAAAAAATAGAGTATCCTCCCTTTGTTTCAACCTCATCGGCAGAACCTCATGCAAAAGGAGAAGAAATTTTTTTTTCCTTCAAATCTTCCACATCAAGCTTTAGAAATAGGTCACTTCAAAGTTTTTAACCCTTAACATTGGTAAGGTTAGTTTTAGCGCAAAACACCTCCAAGTGTCACATTTGAGAGTTTGGTCAGCAACATATTTTGCCAAATTTTTAGAAATTTAGCCCACTCCTTACTAAAATTTTTGTACCAAAAGTTTTTTTTTTTCCGACTTTCTCTACAAAATTCAATCTTTGTATGTAAGAATAGAAGGTTAGATTGACAGTGATCATTAAAGAACTCAAATGTGCCGTACAATTTTATAAGGAATTTTGAGTTTTTGGAATTCTAAAGCTTCATGGTGATGGAAATGGTGAAAATGGGTGTCACATGCATATTACATGCTTCTTTAATAAAATAACAAACGAAAAAAAAAAAAGAATTGATTCTAACAGTGCAACAAAATGCCAGATTAAGAGATAAAGTATCGAGAAAAAAAGATTGAAAGACAAATTGTAAGAGAGTGTATAAGTTGGAGGACAACCTTGCCAATAACTCTAAATATTATATTTTTGCTTTTGATTGCTAAAAAGTGAATCAATTGCAATTTAGTAAAATTTATAATTTAGCAATGCTATTTTTTGGCATTTGCTAATTGGAGGGCTAATGCTAATTTTTTTTGGTATTAGCACTTATCATTGGAGAACTTAAGCCAATGCTAAATATTAAAAATAACCATGTCAAAACAAGCATTTTTCATTAGAGTTGCTTTTACAAAAAGCCTTCCACACACAAATGGCAAGCTATTACGGTTACTGAGAGAAAAAATTCTATTTTTTTTTTCAGAAAAAAAGAAAGAAGGAACTCTGTTTTTGGAGTTGATGAAAACAGAGTTATAAGTTGACGATTTTGTCCTTGGTAGACGAGACTTCCGATCCTCTTCCATTTGATCAGTTACTTTGAAAATCTTAGGGCATTATTTGTCAAAATTTAGTGTTTTGAGTTTGTAATGAAAACTTAGGATTTTATTATATTGTCTCCAAACTTAAGAGTTTCCCGTCTTTTTTTCTTTTCTTTTCTTTTTAACCTGAATGCCCATAAAGATTAAATTTATTTTTATAATAATTTTTAGCAGTTAATTTGTTTAAAGAGGACAATGTGTCATAATAATCATATAATCATAGTTGAAGGATTTATTTGTTATTTTAAAAGTTTTAAAATGTTATTTTTAATTGTCAAATAGTTTAGAAGAGTTTTGTTCAAGTTTCCTTTTTATTTTATTTTATATATATTATGCATCATGTTTCTCTCATTTCCTTCTTCACCCACTTTGAAAATTTGGTGTTTATCTACATAAAAAATTTGATGTTGATTAAGAACTTGGAGACCCGTGTGATGGAAAGAGAAGGGGGACCAAAGGGTAAGGAAATCAATTCCGAAAATACAATCTTCACCAGTATAGTTAAAGATGTAAAATGAATGTCGTTGTTCCAAGGTTGGAGATAATTAGACATTGAAGCGTTTTGTGTAGAAAGAACTGAATAAGTCGTTTCCAAAGGCTGCTGTTAAAGCTTTTTTTTGTGGGAATCCAACATGATGCTAGCAGGCATTGACTATGGAGCATTGAGGCAATGGCTCCTGTATCAACGAGGGCTGTAAGGGCAATTGTTTTTCCTTGATATTCTAGGACAATTTTGATACAAGGCTTGAAGTATTCACCAGGTACATAAGAAAAATCAGCATTTTCTGCAATAGTGGATACCTGATTGTCATTATTTTCAAAAGAACTTTCAAAGCATCCTTCATCTTTTGAAGAATCCTCGTGATATACGAGGATGGAGTCCTGGGTAGATGTTGTCCACTGGTAATTGTTGTCATCAAATTCGGGAGCATCAATCCTTTGAATGAGATGCCGATGAGCATTTTTTTTGTTTGGACACTGTTTCACCCAATGTCTTTTCTTTCCACAGAGGAAGCATTTGCTAGAGTTTTTTGGAAATTTTCTTTTCTTGATGAATTGATATTTTTTTCCTTTATATGGCTTCCATTTTTTGAAGGGCTTTTTCCATTTTTTTCTTCTTATTGCATGAACATTGAGCTGTTTCAATGCATCCAAACTTCTGGGTATCCTACTTACAGTATTTGTCCATCGAGGCTTTTTTTCCTTGTTTGACCATCTTCTTTAGCTTTTGTAGATGACAATGTTCCTGTAAAACACTTTATGCAAAGCCATAAAGTCTTGCTAGACTTATATTGGTGAGATCTTGGATATTTTCATTTTTCAGCTTTACTTCGACCAATTCTGCAACTAAATAAGGCATGTTGAGCAAGAGCGTTCGTTTCAGGAGATTACTGTTTTGTCCAATGCTATAGAATAACTGCTTTTGCTTCATATAGTATTCTTTGAGTTTTCGAACATCACATCATTTAGTCTGCATGAACTCCTTTTCTGCTTTCTGAGCATTTGCTGGCCTAGTTGTTCAGACAAAATGTTAGGAAGAGTAACTATAGGTTGGGGCTGTCTATAGCAAGCTTCTTTATCACTTACAGAGATGCCCATCCACAATTTTCGTAAAGATCCTACAAATCCATAAGTGATCCGTTCAACAATATCTCTTAATTCTAGCGCAGGATTTCTCCGACTTTCTTCTTTTCCCCAAGCAACAATTCTTTCTAGGTATGCTAGTCTTTGGTCCGGCTCAATATTATCAATATCCCAGAATTGCTTGTGATCTAATACATGTGGGATAATGATTCTTGTATTTCCCGAGACAAGTGTCTCTTCATGATGTTGTTGTTGTTGTTGTTCGGGGAGAGGTCTTAATGTTGATGAGTCTCTAGTAACAGTATCATATCCGCAAGGTGTTTGGCTTGCTGCCAAAGGATCTCCTAAAGGTTGAATTTGCTATTGTGATGGATTTCTATTTCTCCAAGTTAGATTTTGTTGAAGGGGATATGCAAGATTTTGCATAAATATATGTCTCTTTTGAACAGATCTTGACGTTAGTGTAAATGTGCTAGTACTACTCTGGGAGGAATGGTCATCATGATCTCTTTCTTCATCAATTTCCCACCTAGTGGGATTAACTGGCCATGGTGTAGGAGGAGGATGATCGTATCTTCTCCAAAAAGCTTTTAGATTGCCACTTGAACTTTCTTCCCATACATCTTTTGGTCCAGATGGTTTGGATTTCCATCTGATTAGGGAAGAATCTCGTTGAACTTTTTGCTTCCTTTGTCTTGAGAGTTGTCTTTGTCTCACTGCTTCTAGTTCTTCAGCAATTTTGCTATAGAACATAGTAATGAGTGCTGGAGCAGTTGGATTCCAAGGTTGTGCTCAATGTTTTCTTCTGGAAGGTTCAGCAACATGAGTCACATTTTCTTTAATGTTCTGGATTTCTTGCATCATCTGGTGAGAGTATTGAATTTCTTGTTCTTGTTTCTCAGCAATAGTGTTGAGGACTTTGTTTTGGGCCTTGATGTTGTAATTGCTCCACGTGATTGCTGATTCAATTGGGTCAACATCTTCAGGTTGTAATTTTGTAACAACCCATTTGCCGACAGTGTATCCTCCATTTGAGTTGTTAACAAAATTGTCTTCTGGAGCGGCAACTTCTTCAATGAGATCTATTTTGTTGGAAATAGATCGTCTTAGCATATGAGGACAACTAACTGGAGTATGTCCATGGACCTGATACATTTCGCAGGGATAAAGGGGTCTAATTTGATTAGGGAAAGAAACATAAATTCTCCCATCTGGATCTCTAGTGATTCTAGATTCATCATGCATGATCCTCTTTCTTTTGCTTAATTTGTAGCTATTTTTCCATTGTGCAGGAAAAGTAAGCTGGTCCCTCATGTAGATCTTTGGCTGGTGGATCTATGCATCACCTAGGATCTTAACCTTAGGGATAAGATCATGATCCATAGAGAAAGAATGGATCGTGTATGTCATCGTATGATGAAGAGCAAGGGTTGTCTCTCTAGGTTTCATATTTGCATCGTGCAGCTGGATCATCACTTGAATGGCATCTGCAACATTTGCTTTTGTAAGATCAAGGGTGAAGTTAGGATCCACCTGAAGTGTAACATGACCATTATTAAAGCCTGCTTCAACTATTGTGATGAGAGCCTTTTCAAATGTTTGCCATCTAGTATCTAGTAATGCAACGCTACAAGTTACATTTTTTCAAAAACAAAAACAGGTTGTAAACCTAATCTTATTGCTCCAATATGCAATCCTCTGTATCCTTGATCACGATATTTTTTGAAATCTTTTTCAAAAAATATTTGAAGATATGTTTCTTGGCTTGCAGTATTTACAGTTTGGATTGACACAATAGATGATTTATAAACAGACACTAATTTGGATGGTCTAATAAGGATAATATATCTAATAATCCTAGATGAAGTGGTTATATCATAGAATTTATATGGGTTTAGCAGGTGTAACTCTAATGGTTATATCACAAAACTACTTTACATTAGGACCGTGCACGTATCAAGCAACAAACTATTACAATACTATTACAGATAAGATTCTCTTTTACTTTATATCACATCATATTTTTTTTTTTTTTGTAAAAAAATCAATGCANCACATCATATTTTTTTTTTTTTGTAAAAAAATCAATGCATTAAGCACAAAAAAACCTCCAACAGAAGGAAGATTACAAAGAAAATCCCTACTTATCCATCTCAACAAAGTTCAGGAGCTTAGCCGAGAAAGAGTTAAAAGCATCAAAAAGGAAATTACAATTACTCCTAATAGAAAGTTTGGCAAGAGCATCAGCATGTTGGATGCTCTGGCATTCCAGCTGATGTGCCAATTATTTATATAAAAAAGACTTCTACTCTGCAGCAGAGAGTATATTGAAGACCAGCCTTTAGGGTCTTTCTTTGAGATAACCTCCTTAACAACAACCGCAGCATCAGCTGTAAGTAGAAGTTGTTGAAAGTCTCTGCATATTTTCAAATATTTTCATGGGCTTGTAAGTAGATTTGGTGTCTGTGACATGAGAATATATGTTGATCATAATATGCTTATTGTCTAAGTAGAAGTTTATCTCATTTTTAGGGAAGATGTTATTTGAAACCATTTTATTGGTTGTGCTTGATGATTGAAATAGTTTTCATTTTTTTTTTCTTCAGGTCCACAGTTTATTGAAATGCTTAACAAATTCTAATTATCATTAACTAATACTTTCAAACATTTGAAATAAACAAACTATACATAATTAGAATTATTAACAAAAAACTATACATAAGTAGAACAATTAGATATAAAAATGTGACAGGTTTATGTCCCCAGGAAAATTGCAAATAATGCTAATTAAGGGAGAAAACTTTAATTTTCCCAACTTATTGCATTTTGATATGAAAATTGTCAAAAGTAGTAAAATTTGTCACCATTTATGACAAATTGAGAAAGTGGTTGAGAGTTAAATAAATTGATCACACAAACCACTAAGCCAGTAAAAACTAAAAAAATTTGCAGCGTTTAGCAAAAGATTTTGTAAACTAGGACATGATGGATAAGTGATTTTATAAAAAATACATTTCAATGTGGCTAAAGTTTGGATAAGAATAAAGACGTATTCCCAAAAACCATGATTGCTTCTTGCATTGTTTATTTGATATGCATTCTGCAGAAACAAAAGACAATGTTGTTTTATTCTTTTCTTTCTTTCTGCTATGAAATAGAGTCATTCCCAATGGGAACATTACCATTGTACATATATTTAAAAAGTACAAGAATCAAAGTCCAAAAGATACAGAGTTTAAGGACATTTTATTATCCAATCCAAGCATACTTTATACAAACCTTCAACCAGTAGGCACACAAACATCTTTTAAGTATAAGAATCATCATCTTCAACGTTAAGAGAATCAATTTCTTTCTTGTACTTGGCCATGGCAGCCCTAGGGAGGGAAACCAGTACCCTAACCCCACCTTCCATTGCAGGGTCCAACTTTGTAGGAGGCATTAAAAGACACAGATCCACATGACCGGACATGTTCCATGGAACTGGTACAATGTTAACTGCTTCCCATGATCCAAATCCTATTTCCAATAGATTCAAATGTCTCCAATCTGTGAAAACCATGGTTCCACCTGTAGATTCAGTCTTTTTATTCTGCTTCCTAGTTGTTTCCATAACATCTATTGAGTATCTAAAATAGTCATTGTGGAAAGCAGAGTTTTTGCTATGCTTGATGAGCTGAACTATCTTATAAAGTGGTTCATCATTGAGGTCCTTACCCATTACAACAACATTTGAAGCAATGAAAGCATTTACATAATACCCATCTGGCAAAGGAGGAACCAAGTGCTTCCTTATTCCCATAGTCAAAAAGAATGAGGATTTTCCATCTGGGTTCATGCTTAGAGCTCTAAACCTTGCTCTCCAAACAAAACCACCAAGTACCTCTACAGTGGTGAAGCTTTCATTTGGAACTGCATTCCTATCCATCATATCCTTCATTAATCTCATTTTGAGCCTCTTTATACTCTCACTTGTCACATAATTGCAATCATGCAAAAGCTCTGAAGTTGGCAAATATGGTGAAGTACTTGCTGAGGAAAAAGACTCCTTCACAGGGGAGTTGAGAGGTGCAGCTTCAATAGTTTTTCCTATCAGCCTCTCTCTCTCCCAAACAGGCTTCACTGTGGGCTCCATCTTTCCCATTGAAAGCTCAGACATGGCTCTCAAGAACTGTGCTGTACCAGGTCCATCACAGATTGAGTGTGACAAACACACTGCAATGATAAAACCCCCACATGAAAATTTTGTCACCTGTAATCCTAAAGGGTGGTAACCATCAGGATCATCATCATGGGATTGAAAATCAAAAACAAATTGTTTCAAAGTTTCAATGCCAATCCCATCCAAGTAATGAAGAGAAGAAAACTGGCAGTCAGCTTCTGCAACCAAGAAAGGCACACCAAAAGCATTATTGCAAGTGATTCTAAGGTTTCCATTACTGTCCCTTCTCAGCTTTCCAGCTAGTGGATAGTAATAAACCAGGACCTTGGAAAGAGCTTCCTTGATCAGAGAAGCAGGGTCCAATTTGTCAGCAACAAAATCTGATGCAAGATGATGATCATCATGATTAATATGATTAGAGGAATTGGTATTGGCTCTATAAACATAGACAACCTGAGTGATAAGCTCAAGATCTGGATTGTTGTCAAGGGTAGAAAAATAGAGGATCTCTGAAGGTGTGGGTTTTGAAGGTTTAACAAGCTCAACATCCTTCCTAGTTATCAAGAAAGATGGAGTTTTTTGGGCAAATTCCATAAGAAAGATTTTGATGGAAAGAGATACAGAACATAGATATAGTTGTACTCAAAAGCAGGCAGTGGCTTCGCAATATTTATAATGTTAGTAACTTAGTTTAATTTGTTAAATTAATTCCTCTACTTATCCAACATATAAAAAAGTAATCCCCACCCACTATCGGAATGTGATTCAGTGAAGTATTTTGAAAATTGTTGAATCTGTGGGCTACAGAGGTGTAAAGAAAATCTTAAGAAAAAAGTTTTGGATTTCTGATAGATAAAGGAGAACTACCGTTTAGTTACTATCAATGAAAATCATTGCCTACATATATATACATATATATATATATATATATATATATACACATAAATATCTCATATTAGATCTACTTAGGAAGTAATGTGAATTATGTGATAGATAATGGAGAACTACCTTTTACTATTGAAAATCACTTTTTTTTTTGGTAAATAAAAAATCACTTAATCATATATATGTTAAATTAGATATACATATACTTATGAAACAGTGATGGGATTAGGATGAGATTTCCACAATGTTATTTGAAATATTTATTAAGATGAATAATAAAAACAAAGATATTATACATATTTACACATCATGTATTTTAAATTCACCGCAGTACTCAAACTCTACACCTAAAATGCTTCAAACTGATACTTTTTATCACCATTAGGGATCCATCATCAACGGACCCAATGTGTTGTCATAATAATTTAAAGGGCTAATTTCACATATTAGATTTTAATTTTAAAAATCCAAAAAGAATTTTAATGAGATTCAATTAATTACTGACATATCAATATGGAACATCACCGATGCTTACGAATCGCTTTACTTTTTTACAATTAATTTCGCATGTGTGTTGTAAGTGCGTATATATCTATATATAAAAAAAAGTATTAAGTTTAATGAGGAAAAAGACGGGGAAAAAAACAAAAGAAAGTTGCTGTGGGGTATTTTCTTATAAGGTCCAATGATCAAGGTAAGACCCATAAATTATTGGTTATGAAGCAAAGCCACAAGCCCATGCCACATGTCACAAGATCAAGGGGAGGAGGCCAAACTCTAAAATTTTCACCATCCATCTTCAATATATATGCAAATATAGCATCAAAAGAGGGAGATCTCTTATAAAAAAAGATGATCTAGCCACCACTCTCTTCTCCTTTCTCCTTTTCACGATCTTTCTCAATCTTTTACATATTTTTTTCTTTATTTCTCATTTCATGGTGAAACCATCTAACTTTGGCATTGGAGAGGGCATGCCAGCCACCTCGCCGACAACCCTCTAACCAGTTCCTTTATTTTTTTGTAGATTTGAAGCTCTCAATCTGTGAAGTAAAGATAAGACCAAAACATCACTACAACATTTTGGCATCGTCTGTGAGAAACGTTTTTTCTTTATTGTTTGTGTTCGATTTCTATGAGAACATGGTTGTTGTTTGGGTGTTTATAATATTAGTTGCTTCTCAACGGCTTGAGGAGATTTTGTGTGATAAGGAAACTGTCCATTTTCTTAAACATAATTGATGTTTTTTATTTGCTTCCTTTAGATCCCATTTGGGTGGCTGCCAAGTATTTTATTTGGGCTTGTTCCATTTGATTTCATTCCAATTTTTGGCATCTTGTTTTCTTTATATTAGATTTTGATTTTGATTGTATTTGGTTTCTATTTGCTTCCGTATAAAGAAAAAGAAAGAAAAGAAAAAAGAAAAAGGAAGACAACATAGTGTGGAAAAGACAAAGGCTGAAATTCAATTTCTGGACTAGCCGCCTTAGTCAGACTTCAGACGAATCTGGAATTTCGGAGATTGTTGTTGGAAAATTGCTAAGTCCTAGCTCCTGGAAGACCTGCTGAATTTCAGCTGCTGGAGGAGTTAATGAGTTACAGCTCTAGGTTGTTGCTGAATTTTTGCTCATGGAAGAGTAGCCAAGTTCCAGTTTTAGACGGACCTAAAACTTTGGAGGAGAGTACTATGAAATTCCATTATTGGGGGATTTGCTAAATTTCGGCTCCGAAAGGACCTGGAACCTTAAAATAAACTGTTGTTGATTTAAGCTACTAGAAAGGTCACCAAGTTCTAGCTCCTGAAGTACCTGAAACTTCGAAGGAGAGTACCGCTGAAATTCTGTTACTGGGAGAGTTGCTGAGTTCCAGCTCTAGAAGTACCTGAAACTTTGAAGGAGATTGCTGCTGAAAAAGTTACTGAGTCCTAGCTCCTGGAAGACCTGTTGAATTTCAGCTGCTGGAGGAATTGCTGAGTTTTAGCTCCAGAATTACCTAAAACTTTTAAGGAGATTACCGCTGGAAAATTGCTGAGTCCCAGCTCCTGGAAGACCTGCTGAATTGTAGATGCTGGAAGAGTTGTTGAGATTCAACTCTGGAATGACCTGAAACTTCGAAGGAGATTATTACTGAATTTGAGCCACTGGAAGAGTTCCAACTTTGGAGAGACCTGAAACTTCGGCGGAGATTGTCGCCAAATTTTAGCCGCTAGAAAAGTTGTAGAGTTCCAACTCCGGAAGAAACTGAAACTTAAGAGGAGATTGCTAATGGGAGAGTTTTTGAATTCCAACTTTGAAAGAACTTGGAACCTTCAAAGAGACTTTTGCTGAATTTTAGCTCCTAGAGGAGTCACCGAGTTCTAGCTCTGAAAAGACTTGCAACTTCAGAAGTGATTGTCATTGAGTTTCAACTGTTGGAGGAGTCACTAGTTTTCAGCTCCTATTACCGAGCCATTACTGATCTTCACTAGACGGACAACTTAAGAGGATACTGAAGAATGGATGATACTTAGCCAAAGCAGCAACACACTTTGGAGGGAACTGAGCCCTCCAAAAGAAGAGCTAAAGGCAAACAACGTATGGAAACCAGCTCCGTTGAACACTAAAAAACTTTCACCCCCGTTGTTGAACCGACAATACTACCTTCACAACAGCTGCTGCCAGCTCTGAGACAAAGTGAAATATGGGTAGTACCACACTCGGAGCGAGCCTAACTATACCATCTAGAGAATCAAATGGATCAGATATTTAATTTTCTTAAGCCCAATTCCCAAACTAGAAAGAGTTCAGATCCAGTAGACTCTCCATGATCTTGTGTTGACTCTCGAACTCGTGGAGATGGGGGAGTACTAGAGGAGGAGCTGGGAACTCAAGCTAGGGGCCTATACCAACGTAACCATGGTAGGTCCGTGCTTTCAAAGGCGTACCCAAAGCCACCCCTGAGCGAGACCAAAAGAAATGGGAACTAACCGTTCTAGGCGTGTCGGCAAATGAGAGATGAGTGAGGCAGCTCCTAGATGAGGATGGTAAGTGATACTTTTTGCTCTTCAAACGATAAGCTCGACAAAGATCATCTCAATCCATCATTCGATATAAGAAAGCGGGCATGTGAGGAAAATGATTGAGCACAAGTATGAAATGAACATGTAAAACAGCTCAACAAAAGAATGAGATGATGAAATTCCAGGTTCGACAAGATATGAGAGAACTGCAAATGGAAAAAAAGAACATAATGATCGAAGTTGAGAAGAGAAAAACGTTGGAGGATGAGGAAAACATGAGACTTTACAACCAACAAAAAGATCAGGCGCTCGGAGGTTACCAGGCTCCCAACTCACCCCTTTATGCCTATGGCCAAAAGGTAGGACATATGACATCACCTTTTGTAGAGGAGATCCATCAAGCTGTTCTCCTGCAAAATTTCAAGATCCCGAACTTGGAGCAATACAAAGGTAGAATTGATCCAGCATTACACTTGAGGGCTTACAAAGTATGGATGGAGTTTGAAGCAACTGAGGATGCCATCATGTGTCGAGCTTTACCCTTAACACTATGAGGAGTGGCGCGGACCTGATTTACCAACTTATGACCTGGGTCGATCAATTCTTTTGGCTAGTTAGAGAATACCTTCATGGCGCAGTTCATAGGGGCTAGACCAGTGAAAAATCCGCCTTCCCACTTGTCATCAATTGTATAGAGGGATGACGAATCTCTGAAGGCTTACATTAAGAGGTTTATGAAAGCAATGGTGCAAATAGAAAGTTGCATGGATGACCGAGCCATGTAAGCCATGCAAGACGGGGTGAGAGATGATGAATTCATTCAAACCACAGCTAATATCCTGCCTTGGACATTCCCATACATATTAGTAGAAGCCCACAAGCATATCTCCACGGAAGAGATTATTGAGTCACGCAAGAATCTTAATAGAAGAGAAAGTCCAATCAGGAACGAAGTTAAGCGGGATGAAAATGGAACTGAAGGATGTCCACAAGGTCTAACAAGGAGATTTGAAAGATATAAACCCTTAAATACTGCTTACTTAGAGATGGTGATGCGAATTAAAGATCATGATATCTTGAAGAGACCAAATCCGATATTGACCTGACCAAATGGAAGGAATTGAGACAGATATTATCAATATCATAGTGATTTTGGGCATAACAAGAACAACTGTTTGAGTTGAAAGAAGAAATTGCAGATCTCATTCGACGAGGTCGGCTTAAAGAGTTTATTTAAGTTGCAATCAACAAGAGTTGCATAGTCACCTTGCTAAGATCTCATGAACTAAAAAAAAATGTCATTTGAAGAATTCACTAAGGCAGCTCATACAAATGATTGGCATATAAAACATCTAAAGTGATATTATCAATAGTGTAAATATTTTGAAGCATTGTATGTGATTTTCCAGATCAATGAAAAAATGTTTTTAGAAAAAAAAAAAAGGTTTCAAATTCCTTAGGGTTCACTTCGGTCCAAGGGATGAGGTGAACTACCAACTACTGCCGTCTCGGCCTTTAGGGTTCACCTCAGTCCAAGGAATGAGGTGAACTTCCATCTACTGTTGTCTCGGCTTTTGGGGTTAACTTTGGTCCACGGGATGGGGTGAACTACCATCTACTGCCGTCTCAGCCTTTGGAGTTCACTTCGGTCCACGAGATGCGATGAACTGCCATCTATTGATGTCTCAGTCTTTGGGGTCCACCTTGGTCCATGGAATGAGGTGAACTGCTATCTGTTGCCGTTTTGACCTTTGGGGTTCACTTCGGTCCACGGGATGAGGTGTACTGTCATCTACTGTTGTCTCAACCTTTGAGATTCACCTCGGTCTATTAGATAAGGTGAATTGTCAAGCCAACCATTGGGATTCATCTGGTCTGTGCGATTCCGTGATTTGTCATATCAAGCCATAACTACGAAGGTGGGCACTTCAAAAGCTGGATGACCCAAGAGCTGAATGCTATCCGAGCTGAGCATAGATTCAACTAAGAACTGAGCGATCCAAAAGCTGGGTACCCTAGGAGCTGAATGCTTCCTGAGTTGAACACAGATTCGATCAAAAGCATAGCCAAAATCTTGTGGTCTTTTCCTGATTGGCCCATGTACCTTGATCACAAATTAGCCCTAGAAAGCTTACTACAACTTTCAAAAATTGACTTAATCCAAAAATTAAATCAATTTGGAAGTTATTGTTGTGGGGTATTTTCTTATAAGGTCCAATGATTAAGGTAAGACCCATAAATTATTGGTTATGAAGTAAAGCTACAAGCCCAATGCCACATGTCACAAGATCAAGTGGAAAATGCCAAACCTTAGAATCCTCACAATCCATCCTCAATATATATGCAAACATAACATCAAAGGAAGGGGATCTCTTAGAAAAAAGATGACCTAGCCACCACTATCTCTTTTTTTCTCCCTTTCATGATCTCTCTCCCCCTTTTTCATATTTTCTTATTTATTTCTCTTTTCATGGTGACACCATCTAATTTTGGCATTGGAAAAGGCGCACCGGCTACTCCTCCAGCGCTCTTCTAACCGGTTCCTTTATGTTTTTTGCAAATTTGAAGCTCCCAATCTGTAAAGCAAAGATGAGATCAAAATATCACCACAACATTTTAGCGCCGTCTATGGAAAACGTTTTTTCTTTATTGTTTTTGTTCGATTTCTATGAGAACATGGCTGTTGTTCGATTTTTTTCCATGTTTCTTTTTTTACCCCTCTTTCATAATTTTAATTTTCTTTTATACAGAGATATATATATTTTACATAATATTTCTTTTCTTCATACCGCCTTAATATTGTATACTACCCATCTACCATTTTTTTTTTCTTGATGGGTCTCTTTTCATGACTTTTGGACCTGTTTCCCTCATCAACTATGCAAAAAAAAAAATCTTGCCCTTCATAATCATCATCATAATTGCCTATACCTAATGGATTTGAGATGTTGCTTCTGAAGTTGTTCATTGGAAATGGCAGTAAAAGTTCCTCCTCTAGATAATGGACCTCGTCGATCATCTGAGCCTTAACCAGAGGTGCACTAGCTCTCTCAACTTCAAAGAAATCCCAAAATAATATCATTGTTGTTGTTGTTTGGCAATTGGTGAGTGATGATGAGCCAACAATGTTTGAACACTAAGCACATCAATGGATCTTGATGTGCTCTCATTGTTAAAAAAATGACATAAGTAAAATGAATGGGAAGAAGATCTTCGGGGGAAGAAGAATGAGAGAGAATGACACAAAGAAAGAAAGTGAGAGAGAGGGAGTGAGTGAGTGAAAAAAAAAAAAAAAAAAAACTATTTAAGNAAAAAAAGAAAAAAAAAAAAAAAAAAAAAAAAAAAAAAAAAACTATTTAAGAGAGGAGAGAGAAGAGTAAATGGTATTATGGTATTTTCATTTGCCACAAAAGAGAAAAAATACACTTTTTGGATGGTATGTTAATAACAGAGGAAGTCTCCATATGTAATATTGTTAAATTTCAGAAAAATATATGTAATATGCCCTAATAATAGTAATAATATAGGAATTTCTAGCTAAAAGTTCAGAAAAGCCAGATTGAGAAAATATAGATATGACTAGACTCAACTATATTAAAATAATAATAATAATAACGCATTGACTAAGTTTGCATTAGACGCATATACTCTTTAACTCTGATCATGACAATATATAAATAAGTAGGAAACTCTAAATTAAAATGTAACTATTCAAGTATGTTAGGTTTTGGCTGAGGCCAACTTTCTTAAATTGAATGATTATATGAAGGTTCCAATATGACCTTCGATTACTTAAAAATCACTTGAAAACGAGAGGGTCATATAGTCCTTGTCCAAATAAAATATGATAAAAAAATAAAATAAAATAAAACAAAAAAATATCTTTCTACACAATATATAAATACATTAATTCTATGATCAACATCTAGGCGCATCTTATGGTCGCATCTGATTATACACAAACATCATTTCCAATTAAAAATATAAATTGCTGGATATATAATATAAAAATAGACATTGTATAAATTTTTATAGTATTATTGCACAATTACTTTAAAATTATTTTTCAATAGTATTATGCACAAAGACTTTTATAGTTAAGAATTAATTATAAATTTTATTAAATATATTTTACTTTTTGATAAAATTAAATTTTTAAAGAAAATTTGATAATTTTTGAAAGAGCTTTTAAAAGTATACATTTACTTTGACAATGTCTACGTCACGTTAGTTCCACATTCATTATAAATATTACTATTAAAACATATTTTTTTTTAAAAATAAATATTTATTTATGTGACATGTTAACTTTAACTATCTACATTTCAGAAAAAATACTAAGCACATTTATACAGCCACATCTCCACCATAATATGAGGATCAACGCTCTCATAATATAAAAAATTATATATAAATGTGCGCACAATCATGTAATTGGTATTTTACCGAAAACAATCATGTAATTGGTGTATGTTAGCAAAACTGAGAAGTTTGCGTAAACCAACTTCAAAGGTCCACATGGCAGGTTTTCAAATGAAAAAGCAAACAGCAACTGGTGCTCCCCAATCAAGTGCCCACTTGGATGTGAGCTTATCATGTGCGAGACAGACATTAAAGCAATCTATATACAAAGGGAGCACTGTTAAGTCTCAAATGTGGTGGGCCAAAGATATATTTTACAGATAATAATAATTTCTGCATTTTGATTCCAGCTAAAGCTCAGTTTAGTTATTGTGAAGGAAAATCAAATGCAGAATCACCCTTGAGATAGTGCCCTCCAGGCCTTACCATTTTCATATACATGGTCAAACAAAGTTTCTGTTATTAAAATTTTTTTGGCTGATTATTATAGAGGTCTGTACACGGACAGAGTAAAGTCAAATGGTGTTCCAACATTCACATTCCATGAATGATTGAAGACAATAAAATCAAATCTCACATGATCAAAAATAAGAAAATTGAAAAAATTGTTGACCTTATTCTACATTATCTTCTCAAGATATCACCATTTCTCCACTGAATAATATAAATACTCAATATTATGAAAATAATTATATTAATACCACGTACTAAAATCCACGAGCTTCAATGGAGCTCTTTTATGATCTTAAATCCAAATTTTTGCACTTCCACGAGTTTAAATTCCAAACTAAAACGTGCCTATGGAAAGATTGCAAAGACGCTACTTTCTCTAGCAAAGATCAAAAGTTCAAACCCTCCAATCCCAATATTTAAAATAAGTAAATTCTAACCAGAAGTTTCACTCGCAAAAACCAAATATTGAGTCACCAATTAAATGGGGCATCCAAGATGTCCAATTGAAATCTATTGTTTACCTGTGATGCACATTACAAATTGGAGATACTTCTTAGTTCCTTCATAGGCAAAACAAGGGAAAATATCGACTTCAATGATGAACTAAATGTGCAATGTCCTAAACATCATTTACGCACTATAAGCTTATATTTATAAATCTCTTAGATACTAAAGTCATTGATACTTCTAAGAGAAATTAACTACTTCAGTAGTAATATGAAATCTCCAACTTTGTAAATCCTATCCCCAATCTTCAATGTCATCACCACCACTATCATCATCATGATAGTCAAAATCGTGTCCTTCATAATCATCATCATAATCATATGTATCATCTTCACATATCAGCTCAGCATCATCTGACAAACCATGGTCTTCTGTATCATCAGATTCTGAGGATCTAGCACTCCCATTTTCTTCTGAATCATTTTCAGAATCTTCACTCTCCTCATCCTCCTCCTCCTCTTCAGATATCTCATCCGGATAATCATTCAGTGGATTATTTTCAGCTGCAAAATACAAAATAGAGCTAAAATATATATAAAACTCCTATTATAATTTATAGGGGGAAATTATCGAAAAGAAATTTCATGATCACCATTTGAATCGTCAGATTCATATTCTGATTCATCAGGCCCATCACAAAAGTCATCATCATCAACTTGTACCCTTGAACAAAGTTATATAGCAATATCAGCATAAAAGAATACAAGAAAGAAACTAAACAAATAGAGAACATAAAATACTAACAGAGGAAAAGGGTGTGAAGCATCAGCATCTAGATCAGCCGTGTCCATCTCATTCTTGACAGTATAGTAATCATATACAAAATCATCGGGCGATTCTGTATAGAATTGATTAAACGTAGTCATGAACATAAACAAACATGGGTCATCACTAAAAATTAAGGAAAGACCAAGGTAATGATTAATCTACAAGGGCTGCAACCATTTAAGCAAACAGTATAAGTGTCTCAAGTTAAAAAACTCTTTATTTTTTAGCATTCAGAAAATGTGCATTCCATTTTTTGTGAAGTGCTTTTTTGTTTGTTTTAATTGTATGAAAATTGTTAAGAGGACACTAGCAGAAACAGCAAGAACATTTTGGACTCAAGTTTTCTTGTACTATCACAGAGATGAGATTCTCCATGTAGTTTCAGGTTATTCTCTTTACCATAATGTCCCTCGATAGACTATATTAATAATATTTAAGAAAATGTTTCTTTTCTTTTTTAAACTTAAAACCGCTGTACAAACCCAGTTTCTTGGACCAAAAAGAAACACCCAGTATCTTTTCAGTAGTAACATATAATTTCCAGTTACAAGGATGTCAAAAAGTATAGGCAGTTCCAAGTATGACAACCTTGTTTGAACTTGTAAGCAAGTGATTCAATCTCCCCAGCAGCATTTGGAATAAAATCCCTCAGTAGAGGCAAATAGCTATGTAAGATCCTTTGCTCCTCCAAAGCCTCTCTGCACTCAAACCATAGCATCAATCAGCTTTGAACAAGAACTTAGCAAATATGAATGGGAACATTATAGCGCCAAAACTTACTCTTGCTGCTGCAAGCTTTCCTCAACATCAACACGAACAACATCATAGAAACGGCACATTTCTTGTAATTTCTCTTTGTTCCCCTTTCTGCTCCTCCATATTTGTTCAAAACGAGCATTCTTTGCTGCAACCTAATAAAAGTAACTTGAAATGAGATAACTTCAAAGAGATACAAGACAAACTTAAAACAAGTAACATTAAAATGCTGACACAGGAAATCAAAAAAATCATAAAATAAATCAAACAATCATAAAATAAATAGCAGTCCACTCCTAAAATTACTTTACTTTCTAACATCAAAAGATTAAATTTAGCCTTAAAACACAAAATTCTTAAGAAGACACTAGTCCATTCTAAGCAAAAATTTTTGCACCTCTCTCACATGTATAAAAAATAACATGGGGAACAAGCTTGTGAAGAAAAGCAATCTTAGTGTTTTAATCTATCATTAGACTCCTGTTTCCTATACAGAAGTGTCAATTAGAATTGGATATTGTTCCTACTTCAAGTCCTTCCTCCTCCAATATTGAAACATTCTTCCATGTATTTACTGAATTCTCTCTTTGAATATTATTTAAAATTAAAATTTAGTTAATCCCTTAGAAAGTTGGTTAATCCAAAATATACTAGAAGTTCTCTCAACTCTATAATAATTGCATGTAACTTCAGGGAGAAAATGAATTGAAACTCACATTGCTGATAAACTACAAGTAGAGAAACTCTTGATCCTCACAGTAAGCAACCCAAAATTCAAAAGAGACATAGACAGATGAACATTTTCCAGAGAAACAAGCTGCAAATTTAGAGTTGTCAAGTCTTAATCTTATCAAATGTACAATTTCATAAACTCTCATAAAGAAATGTACAATTAAAAGCTATCATAACACAAGAAGAAAATTGAACTAGAAACCAAGGAAAAATGTAAAACAGAATATGATAGCCAAAAACATAATGAAAAATATTAACACGAGATTACAAGTCATTGATTTGGTAGGTAAATTAATACAATTATATTCTACCATAGAACATACCTCTTGTTTTTGTATGGATTTAGACAAAATCTGATCATGTCTCTGCCATGATAAATTGGAATGCCAAAGTGTTAGAAAATATGGAGTAAGAGTGCTAATTGTTTAAAATATCAGATACATGAAGTAACAATATTCAGTGTCAAAAATATTAGATATATGAAGTAAAACTTGTAATTGTATTGGGGACATTAAATAGAATCCAAGTTTCGTAAGGACCCATTTGGGATGTTGGATTGTATTGGATTGGACTGAAATATTTTAAATTTTCATTTGGCCAAACATAAAAGAAGTCCAATTCAGTTCAGCATCACAAACTAGCCCTTGAGGCATCTAGTGACATGGATGAGTAGGTACAAGACAAAAATAGAGAGCTTACATTCTCCTTTTTAAAAGTGTGTCTTCGCTCTTCACTCTTTGTCTTGGACTCAAATGTGTATGCCGAATTAGTTTCCTAATAAAAACAGTAAAACATTGCTTTGAAGCATGAAAAATAAGTGTAACAAACAATGCAATGCAATGGGAAATTGAAAATGGGGCAAGCTCAACTTTCAAGCAGAAGATAGCAAAAGCAGGAAACACACTACAAGGCATTGCCAAAACACATTAAACTTACAAGGAAGATTTAAATAACAAGACTGACTACCAAACTAACCACAAATGATTGAACAGTATCGGTGGTGATCTCCGTGGTGCGTACAGTCTCCACATGCCTTACAAAAACCTTCTTCGTCTTCAACTCCTCTAATACAAAAGATAAATAATTCATCAGGACAAACTTTGCCAATATATTAGGAAACGGAAAACAAAAAATAAAATTGATAGGTATAAATAATCTTACTTAAAGCCACCAATTTGAAAATTTTAACATATCAGATAATTGGAGGAATAATTTCAGAACTCAGAGATTGAACAAAATTTCTCCCCCAAAATGACTGCGAAGCTAGTCCTAGCTTTACTTCTAATCTAACTTAAAATTCATCCAACAGAACCCAAAAACAAGGGTCAAATTAACAATGCCAGAGGATTACAAGGAAAAGTTGACTACCTTTTTTAGATGAATCGGAGATTGAAAGTTTCTCAAAGTCCAATATCGAGCGCTTCAGCGGCCTCTCATTTATTTCCAGCCCTAAATTACACAATCAGACAGGGCTTTAATCGTCCTCAATGCAATATAATCGCTTTCACTTGTTCAAATTAGTAGAATTTTAGTTCAAGATTTTCTCGGGAAATAAAACGAGCAAAGGAAAAAGAAGAAAGAAAAAAAAAATTAAAAAAAGCCAAAACTCACAGAAACCGTCAAGTCGAGAATGGAAAGTTTTGCGTTTAACCCTAACGACCACAGGCTTGTCGTCCGTGGATTTCGGAGGAGCCGACGAGCTTTCGCCGACGTCCGCCATTTATGACGAACTGTTGAGCTTGCGCTAGGCTTTAGGTTTTCGAACAAAGAATTGGTCCGTTTGGCTCTAAAGCAATGATTGAAACCGACAAAAGGACCAAAGAGTACTGCCCAGTAACCAGAAATGCGCGCTTTCTGGGAATATTTTGAAGGACCGGGATTTCTAGAGCAAGGACGAAAGTATTTTATTGTCTACTCACAATTCTGCATTATGTATATTGAACATGCTCAATAGATTGATGACACGTAGACATAAAACTACAAATGGCAATTGAAAACGGGTATATCCGAATCTGCAAAACTCGAATCCATGCCCATACTGGTTTGTCAATTAAACGGGTAAATTCAAATCTGGATTTACTAGATCTCTGTGTAACCCAAACCCAACAATAATTGTTTTTTATTATTAATAGTTTTCTTTGCAACTCAGAGAATTTGAATGGTGTTTTAAATAATTTTAAATTTCACATTGTTATGATCCAATTAAGAAATAGAAAATGAATATCCAAAAAATAACTTCAATTTCGCTAATAAACTCACATAACAAACATTTATGATATATATAATTAAACCTCACCACATAAATAATATAGAAAACATATATGCCTAAATAAAAGTATAACCCAGAATACTTTTATTTGTTTGTTAGTTAATTGATTACATACTTCTTCTATAAATTTAAAAAATTATGAGATGCATAGAGTACACAGTAAGGAATTCTCAATCTAAATATAAAAAAACCAACCAAATAATTCAACAATTTACACATGTCGTGAGTTTTTGACACAGCTTTCACAATTTAAGAACAGGTGAATTCTGAGTTTATATTGCAACAAGAAAGGCTATCACCTTGAAATAGCACTTAAGTCAGATCAAGTTTCACTATGTTTCCTTTTCTTTTTATTTTTCTTTCCCTTTTTTATTTTTCTCTTTTGGGTAAATCAAAACAAAAAAAGCCCCAAAAGCTATAAATGATCAAAAGGAAAACCAAACATAGATAAATCAATACAAAATAACAAAGGGAAAAAACAAAAGCAAAGAATTGGAAAAATTGTAAATTTTTTAGACTTGAAATCACCTAGCACAAAAATCCAGAACCCTAAAATCAAAAAGCAAAGATTCAATGGAATATATAGTCACAGATACATTTTATCAAAAAATTATTGTCACATATATTGTTGTAAAAAATTTGAGTTTGACAATTTATCAAACACTTTATGTGCACTATTTTCTCAAAATTTAACAAATAAGCACAATTTAGTTTCTACCGTACAAAGTTACACAATAGAGAATATAGAAATAAAGCATAGCAAATCAACAAACAAGACACAAGATTTACATGGTTCAGAATAAAAAATGCTTACATCCATGGAATGGTGATTAGGTTCCACTATTGAATCAAATGAGTAAAAAATAGTCTCGACAATTCAATAAACAACAAGCAAAAAAATTTGAAGAAACTTAATGCAATAAATATATTATCACAAAAGAGCCAATCTCTCTTTGTTATACTCACAAGAAGAAAACCTCTCATTTTGCCTTTTTCTTCCTTGTTTGCCTTAGCTTGAGACACCCAAAAGCTCCTTTTTTTTTTTTGGTTTATCCACAAGTATCTCTAGCATAGCTAGCCCTAATCTCGTTTGAGTCTAACTAGGGAGAACTCTCCCAGCAGTGTCTTTTCCATTCACAAAAGACTCGAACCTGAGACTTCATGTTTAAAGGATCTTAGCCCCTTCCACTCAGACCAACACACGTTGGTAAGAAATCTCTTTTTTCTCTCATCATTTTCTCATGTTTTCTTATCTTTTGGATAACAAAAAAAAACCTATAAAATAAGCTTTCAAGAGGAATGATAAAATTGCACTTAATAAAAATTCCAAATTACAGCCATATGCCACATATACTACTCTTTCAAAAACTTAAAAAACAAAAAAACAAAAACAAAAAAAATTGGTTAGTTGCAAATTCTTGTTATGTTTTTGAATCAAAAACCATTAAACACCCAAGTGTAAATGCAAACCTTTAATAATAATAAAAAGTTTTCGGAGTTCAATCTTAGAGAGTTAAGTTTTCAGTTTTGGAGTTGGGAAAGACTTGAGAGTTGAGAGTGAGAGAGACTAAGAGTCTAGAGAGCTTAGATACTTAGGAATTTAGGACTTTTATAATTTTTTTAATAAAAGGTCCGATTTAAATATGTGATTATCGAATGTGAATATGAGTTTGCAGCTTAATGAGCATCTCAACTCGCCCCGTGCAAATTTAATTGACATTCCTATATAACATAAATTAAACAAAATGTCAAAACCTAATGAAATCTAATTTACAATGAGAAGTTCTCATTGCAATGCAGAAATATTTCATATAGTCCCAATTTTTTTTTTCCAAAATACCTTTATTCTTTGTTTTTACATTTTGAAACCCTTATTTTTTCAACTTCGTTGTAATAATCAGTAAACAAATAGTTTAGTCTCATTACTGGCGCAAATAAGCATGCAAATGAGTTACATGATTATGAATAGTCTACACATAAATTTTCTAACATGTTGAAGAACATCCCATCAGTTTTAGACCATTCCATAAGCACTTCCATGTTGAACTCCAAAATCTAATTTTTTTTTTGTCATTTGCTCCTCTTAAAAGATTTGACATCTACATGACATGGATTTTTGAAGCTTCAAGAAAGTTTGGCATAGTGATTTCTTCAAAATTGATGTGGGTATTCTGATGAGGTTGGTTAAGTCATAGAGAATGTTAACATGCAAAGCAAAGCCACCACCTCCACAAAATGTAGCGGAGAAGATATCGCAGTGGAGACCAACATCAGCACACTAGAAATAAGACGTTGGCAACTATGTTGAGAAATGAGTTTATACCAGCAAACATATTTGCCTCATGTGGGTGGTTCATTACAAGAATGAATTAAAAAATTATGAATTAAAAAAATAAAAAAAAACAAGTGATGATGTTGGTGGAGGATGGCAGCCGATGCCGACGATAGTTAGTGATTTGCCACCAATGGTTCTGTGCCGTTAGTGATTATTGACGGAGGAGTGGAGTTAAAAATAAAAGAAAACACAAATGAAAGTTCCAAAATGCTAATAAAGAAGTTTGTATTTTTGTCAACTTATTTAGATCGAGATTGTATTTAGTATTTTTTGGAACTGTGAAAAGAACTACTCTTTACAACAAATAAAATACACGCTGCTACCACAATTTTATGATCCTACAAGTTTGCACTGGAAATGGAATGTATGGCACCGAGATACTCAAGTCGATGCCAGTCTTTCACCTATCCGAGTCCCATAATATTGACCCATCTGATTACATTTTTATGCTCATGAGGTTAACTGACAAAGACTATTTTCATGAGTCTCGCACATAGGCAAATATGATTGCTTCCCAGCACTCCTGGTATTAACTAAGATGCTTGCCTGATCAATAGGTCTTCATAGTCATGAAGGCTCATGTTGTTCAACAAACACGTTCGATATGGCATATCGCTTCTTGGTGGCCTTATACCAAGACAAAGTTAGCTTCACTTCTCGCTAGTTGGGTCTAGTTCATACACATCCAGAGTAGTTTACCTCAAGGAAAATATACAAGTAATGTGCAAGCATCCTACTCAAAGGAGAAACAAATGATTCAAAGCCAAGATATGAATACCCTAATATGGCATGGTATCGCCCTGTCCTTGCCTAATAGCTTCTGAATCACTCAAGCACGGCATAATCCAAACCAATGCTCTATGATACATATGCCACAATCCACAAGCAAGAAAGAATATGTCGAGACCATCAATTATACATAATGAAATAGTGAATGTGTATATCAAACTTTGCTGCCAGAAGTGATGCGCAATTCTAGCTTTGAGGCCACTAGTACTGTTCTCGATACTCCTTGTCTTTCAGAGATACAAGCTGAGCCTCTTGGTATTAATATGCCAGTCCTGTAAGCTTGTTCATCATTAATGAGTATCTCATTTTTCTCAACACGAAATAAGAGCTTGAGGTGGTAGAGAGAGTAACACCATATCAGAGCCTGGTTCGTGTGGAATGCGGACTTGTGAGGTGTTCTTGTTGCGTCGGTGCATGGCTTGTTGATTGACAGGTTCGTGTGGAGTGCGGACTTGTGAGGTGTGCTTGCTGCGTTGGCGCGTGACTTGCTATATGGCTGGTTCAATTTTGCTTGTTGCTGTGCGATTTGTTCCTAAAAGATAGCTGGAAGAGGTTCTGCTGTTGAAGCCCTTCGTGAGAGAGTGGCACGGTTGGAGGAAAGGTTGGTGGCTTTTGTGGATTCAATGAAGGAAAGGTTGCTGGTTGTGGAGGGGAGTGTTGATATGCTTCGTCAAACTACACACAGCCCTTCCTTATCCTCTACGGTAAAAGTGCTGCCTTTTAAAATCAAGGTACCAGATCCTAAGCCCTTTGATGGTGCACGGAATGCCAAGGAATTAGAGAATTTCTTGTGGGATATGGAGTAGTATTTCTTGGCTACTCGCTGTCCAGACCGTGAGAAGGTAATGATAACTAGTATGTATATGACCGGTGATGCCAAACTGTGGATGATGAGCATGCGGACAAACCACAGATTGAGACTTGGGAGAGCCTTAAGAGGGAATTGAAGACACAATTCTTGCCTTGCAACTCGGGTTGGCTTGCAAAGGAATCATTGAAAAATCTCAAACACACGGGCAGTGTTCGGGATTATGTTGTGGCTTTTAGTTCTTTGATGTTGGACATTTCTAACATGTCCGAGGATGACAAAATGTTCAATTTTGTGTCTGGTTTGCAGGGCTGGGCACAGGCGGAACTAAGGACGCAGAATGTCAAGACTTTGTCATCTGCTATTGCTGCTACGGAGGGGCTGGTGGACTACATGATCCTAGCTTCATTTTCCAGCGAGAAGAGGAAAATACAGGAGGCTGTGAGTAGCAAAGGGTCCAAGGCAGGCATCAGTGGTAGTGAGAGGACCGGAAAGTATGGGGATTCTTCCAAAGCCAAGTGGGCTAAGACCTCTCAAGACAAGGGCAAGACGTTCAGTGGCTGTTTCATATGCAACGGACCGCATAGGGCTAGGGATTGCCCCAAGAAGCAGCCAGTATAGGCCAATACAATGGTGACCGATGGAGGAGATGCAGGAGACATTCCATTTCAGTGTTCTCCAGTGATGCTGCTAAATAATGTGGGTTCGGAAGAGGGAAAAATAGAGGCACCTACTGGCTCGATGAGGACATCGAATTCAGGAGGTGTGAGAGGTTTGTTAGACCCTTGAGCCCATGGCTTGGCCAAGGCATGGTTGGTCTTGCTCCATACCGAGGCGAGATGGGGCTGTACCTGTGATGGGCATAGTCTCGGTGACAAGCAAGGCAAGTAGCTGCATTGGTGGGGTGCAACAAGGCATGGCATGGGCCGCATGGCTGGTGGTGGCAGCCATGGTGGGAGCCATGGTGTAGCCATGTGTTGCGAGGCAAGCAGCAACATGGGCGCAATGCTGTGAGTAGGCAGCATGTTGGGCGGACTGATGTGCAGGCGTGTGAGTGTGTGCAGGCAGTGCTGTGCGTCAAGGGTGTGCAAGGATGTGGCTCGACGTTGGGGCTGTGCGTGGACCAGACAGTGGGCTGGGCGTGTAGCGAGTCAATGCTTGGTGTATGCGGGCAAGGCATGCAAGCATGCAGTAGGCTGCGTTGAGTGGCGCAGCATGACATATGTGTGTGGGTAGGCACACATATGTGAGGGGCATCAAGGCTGGCCGTGGCATAGCATGGGCTGGTGCCCAGTGTGCCTTAGACAAGCAAGTGTAGGGACAGCCAATGGCAAGGCAGCGTGCAGCCTGGGCAGATGGTGTGCAGCAGAGGCAGCACCCATGCAAGAAAGCAGCCATGCAACATGTAGCTGTGCAGCAGTGAGGCAGCATGCAGGCACACGCTGGGCAGGGATGTGCAGCAGGTAGGCAGCACAAGATAGCATGCATGCAGGCAGCCATGCACATAGGCGTATAGACAGGTAGCATGCCGGCACACGCTGGGCAGGGCTGTGCAGGCAGCAGCGCACATGAGCAGGGCATGTGTGAGGCAGGTGCGGAGCATGTGGGTAGATGGGCATCAGGTGGCGCGCAGGTGTGCGTGTATGCCCAGACTTGGCGGGAATTGGCATGCACATGGGCGTGTGTGGCTGGCATGGCATACGCACATGTATGGCTGGCGGTTGGCAACAGTTACGGGTGGTTTCTGTGTGTTGGCAGACTTTGGGCGCAGCTGGCTTGCCCAGCGGACTTGGTGGCATACATGCAGGCAGTGTGGGGGCTGTCTAGACAGATGTGGCTTGCTGGAGAGTGCTAGCAAATAATCCAGCAGTTGGGGGTTGTCCACTGCAAGGCCATGTGGCCTTAGCTGGTTGGTGCCAGCACATCGGTGGCAGTTGGTGTGTCAACTGCCCGGTTTTAATATGTATTTGCAGTAGGCTTCATAGAGGCAAAATCTGAGGTTAATTTTTCTCTCACGTGCGGCCTAAGGCACTATACCTTAGTCAGCCTTCAACACAAGATGGGGTTCCTTTGCACTAGAATCACCCAACCTGTCACGCACACAATCTGCCTACTCTACAGATTGTCAAATGCACATAAACACTCACTGTTTTTCTCCTCCCAACAAGTCGACAAGAATGGATGCACACACATATTATCTTAACATGTACATATCAAAGTAATCATAAGCACACCAACATGTACGGGCTAATGCCAACCTTTTTCATTAACACAATAAACAAAGGAAATACAGCCTACATACTATGCTCGAATTACCACACATCCATTTTCATGGCTAACATCTCAAGCCCATTGCAAATACATATTAAAACTGGGCAGTTGACACACCAACTGCCACCGATATGCTGGAACCAACCAGCTAAGGCCACATGGCCTTGCAGTGGACAACCCCCAACTGCTGGGTTATTTGCTGGCACTCTCCAGCAAGCCACATTTGTCTAGACAGCCCCCACACTGCCTGCATGTATGCCACCAAGTCCGCTGGGCAAGCCAGCTACGCCCAAAGTCTGTTAGCACATAGAAATCGCCCGTAACTACTGCCAACCGCTAGCCACACATGTGTGTATGCCATGCCAGCCACACACGCCCATGTACATGCCAATTCCCGCCAAGTCTGGGCACACACGCACACCTGCACGCCACTTGATGCCCATCCACGCACATGCTCCACACCTACCACGCACATGCTCCACACCTACCTCGCAAATGCCCTGCTCATATGCGCTGCTGCCTGCACAGCCCTGCCCAGCGTGTGCCTGCATGCTACCTGTTTGTTCGCCTATGTGCTTGGCTGTCTGCATGCATACTACCTTGTGCTGCCTCACTGCTACATAGCCTTGCATGCTGCATAGCTGCCTTCCTGCATGGGTGCTGCCTTTGCTGCACACCATCTGCCCAGGCTGCACGCTGCTTTGCCTACACTACATGCTGCCAAGCATTGCCTCGCTGCACGGCCAGCCCACTGTCTGGTCCACACACAGCCCCAACGTCGAGCCATACCTTGGCTGAGCCATGGGCTCAAGGGTCTAACAAACCTCCCACACCTCCTGAATTCGATGTCCTCATCGAGCCAGCAGGTGCCTCTATTTTTCCTTCTTCCGAACCCACATTATCCAGCAGCATCACTGAAGAACACCGAAGTGGAATGTCTACTGCATCTCCTCCATCGGTCACCACTGCATTGGCATGTACTGGCTGCTTCTTTAGGCAGTCCCTAGCCCTATGCGGTCCATTGCATATGAAACAGCCACTGAACGTCTTGCCCTTGTCTTGAGAGGTCTCAGCCCACTTGGCTTTGGAAGAATCCCCATACTTCCCGGTCCTCTCACTGCCACTGATGCCTGCCTTGGACCCCTTGCTACTCATAGCCTTTTGTATTTTCCTCCTTTCGCTGGAAAATGAAGCTGGGATCATGTAGTCCACTAGCCCCTCCACAGCAGCAATAACAGATGGCAAAGTCATGACATTCTGCCTCCTTAGTTCTGCCTGTGCCCAGCCCTGCAAACCAGACACAAAATTGAACATTTTGTCATCTTGCTGTCTTGTTCGCCACCATAGTTCGCCACCACCGGTCATATACATACTAGTTATCATTACATTTTCACGGTCTGGACAGCGAGCAGCCAGGAAATACTGCTCCATATCCCACAAGAAATTCTCCAATTCCTTGGCATTCTGTGCACCATCAAATGGCTTAGGATCTGGTACCTTGATTTTAGAAGGCATCACCTCTACCGTAAAGAATAAGGAAGGGCTGTGTGTAGGTTGACGAAGCACATCAACACTCCCCTCCACAGCCAGCAACCTTTCCTTCATTGAATCCGCAAAGGCCACCAAATCATCCCCAAGCACAGCATGTTTCTCATGGGTTGCTGCTGTCAACCATGCCTTGACTGCATAAGGCTTAGGACTGCCCAAAGAAGCAGCCAGTGCAGGCCAATGCAGTGGTGACCGATGGAGGGGATGCAGGAGACATTCCACTTCGGTGTTCTCCGGTGATGCTGTTGGATAGTGTGGGTTTGGAGGAGGGAAAAACAGAGGCACCTGTTGGCTCGATGAGGACATCGAATTCAGAATGTGTGGGAGGTTTGTTAGACCCTTGAGCCCTTGGTTCGGCCAAGGTATGGTTGGTCTTGCACCATGCCAAGGCAAGATGGGGCTGTGCCTGTGATAGGCATAGTCTCGGTGACAAGCAAGGCATGGCATGGGCGGCTTGTCCAGTGTGCCTAGGAGATGTGCAGCATGGCTGGTGGTGGCAGCCATGGTGCAGCCATGTGCTGCAAGGCATGCAGCAACATGGGCACAATGCTGTGAGTAAGCAGCATGTTAGGCAGACTGATGTGCAGGCGTGTGAGTGCTGTGCATCAGGCGTGTGCAAGGATGTGGCTCGATGTTGGGGCTGTGCGTGGACCAGACAGTGGGCTGGGCATGCAGTGAGGCAATGCTTGGTGTGTGCGAGCAAGGCATGCAAGCATGCAGTGGGGCTGCGATGAGTGGCACAGCATGATGATATATGTGTTGGTAGGCGCACATATGTGTGGCAGCAAGGTTGGTCATGGCACAGCGTGGACTGATGCCGAGTATGCCTTAAGCAGGCAAGTGTGAGTGCAGTCAGTGGCATCATCGAGTTAGTGTGCGATGTGGGCAGGCAATGTGCGGCAAGATGCAGCACACATGTAGACAGGCAGCCATGCAGCATGCAGGGCTGTGCAGAGGGTAGGCAGCACAAGATAGCATGCATGCAGGCAGCCAGACACATAGGCGTACAGACAGGCAGCATGTCGGCACACATGAGCAGGGCATGTGCGAGGCATGTTCGAGGCAGGTGTGGAGCATGTGCGTAGATGGGCATCAGGTGGCGCGCAGGTGTGCATGTGTGCCCAGACTTGGCAGGAATTGGCATGCACATGGGCGTGTGTGGCTGGCGGTTGGCAGCAGTTACAGGTGGTTTTTGTGTGCTGGCAGACTTTGGGCGCAGCTGGCTTGCCCAGCGAACTTGGTGGCATACATGCAGGCAGTGTGGGGGCTGTCTAGACAGATGTGGCTTGCTGGAGAGTGCCAGCAAATAATCCAGCAGTTGGGGGTTGTCCACTGCAAGGCCATGTGGCCTTAGCTGGTTGGTGCCAGCACATCGATGGCAGTTGGTGTGTCAACTGCCTGGTTTTAATATGTATTTGTAGTAAGCTTGAGATGTCAGCCATGAGAATGGATGTGTGGCAATCCGAGCATAGTATGTAGGCTGTATTTCCTTTGTTTATTGTGTTAATGAAAAATGTTGGCATTAGCATGTACATGTTGGTGTGCTTGTGATTACTTTGATATGTGCATGTTCCTCTTTTTAAATAGCTTATTTAGCCATTTTTTTTTTCTTTTTCAGGAGGAAGTATCAAGATGCATGAGGAGTCATAATGGAATTTTTTGAAGCAATCCTTCATATTTGGAGCAGCCCTTTTACATACAACATCCTTTGACCTCCTCTAGGTTGCCCCATGGCGATAAGCTTTCTTGATGACAATTTGCAATACTTATAATTACAAAAATACCATTGAGCCAATACACAATAATTGTAAAAGTGCCACTAGATTGACCATGCCTATAGGCGATTCCTAACACATCTGAATATGATATAGCAATTGATGATTGTTTTACAGAATCCCATATAGGATAAATACTTTTCTGAATTTCTTGTGATTAGTGACTAGGTGTACATATAAAATTAACATAACATTTACCCTAAAATACAAATATTATTTTGTTAATTTAGATTGATAATTGAAAGATAAATATGAAAATTATTCTTTTATCCATATAACCAAACTTTCAAAGATGAATATTACCAAATAAAAAAATTCTTTCTTAGGAAAAAACATTAGAATTGTTTATCTTAGTTTTAGCTAGGGGTGTTCATTAATTAGTTTTGTCTATTAAAAGATTGTCGGTCAGTTATATAATTGAAAATTATTTTTGGATTTTTAAAAACCGACCGAAACCAATTGTGAATTTGTATGTTGATTTTGATATTTTTTTTAAGATTTTTGTACGGATGCACATGGTTTGGTCCAATTATTGAAAAAAGCCCACCTTTTTTTTTACTTATGGTTTCTACCCACCAACTCAACAACCCTCCTCGTAAAACAATCCATTTTACCCCTTTGCAACCCTTTCTCTCTATTTTTTTTTCTTCTATTCGCAACTTTTTCTCTCTTTTTTCTTCTTCCAATAACCCATTTGAAGTTGTCAAGGATTTTCAATTCTATTGGAAAAATTTTGAATCTCTCATCTTTTATCCAAACCCATATATTTAAATTTTTTTTTGGATGAAACAAACATGAAGAAAGTGGACAAAAACTAGAAAAAAAAAATGAGGTTGAAGACAACCATCCCTGTCCTATAGAAGTTGTATGTTGGATAATATGTTTAATTTAAGTAGGATTTTTAAATATATAGAGCGGGCTATACAATTACATAGCCAGCCTGCCCCTACTTGCCTTTTAGCTACACAACCCACCCTATTCTTAATAGTTTTTCATGTATATATCATTGTCCCATATTTATTTTTTTAATTATTATGCAGTTTCCAAAGATTATTTGTAATATTTGTTGGCTGAACTTCATCTAATCCATTTCTATCATTTATTAAAGAATTTGTAAAACCATTAATTATAAAGATTTCTTCGACTTCCAACTATATTTAATTATTACATATATTTAATGATTACAAATGACTATAATGATTGCGTATTTTTTGTTTATGTCTTTCACTATGTATGTGGAACAACACACCGTCCATAGTTGAGCCATGTATTGTTACACGGGTGGGATGAATCTTAGTCGTGGGCTCCAACTGTAGGAAAATATACCGCCTATACTACCCATAATGCCCATACCATGGGCGGTGTATTGTCTATCATGACACAAAATGACGAGCGTTTTCGTCTTCCAAGGACAACATGCTTGTTTCCAAACGGTGCTTCCTTAAATATGAAAAGACTCTTTCCATAGTGACCTTACAAATACCTCCACCAAACCTGAGTTTCAAATAAACACATTTATTAAACCCCATTTCAATTTTAATCCCACGGCAGATAATGGTAAAAGCAATATAGCGATTCTATGGGATAGTTCTCCACCACAGGGGAACCTCAAAAGGATGTCCCAAAGTCCACCATCGGGGCCGTCAAAGAAGAGGTACATAGTCACAACCACAACCACCGCCACCGCCACCATCACCATCACTATCATCCTCATCGTCAATCGAAGTGAGGGAGCCATGCCAAAAAAAAGCATGTTGCAATGAGTGTTACATTAGGAAGAAGTCACTGGCTTCGTTTTTGATTAATTATTCTTGGAGCATCGCTTTTCCATGAAACCACCCAAACAGAACTGGTTTCACACTGGCGACACTCCAGAAAAAAGTGACAACAACACTAGTAGGAAATTTTAGTTTTGTTGGTTTTCTTATTTTATTCAAGAAGAAAGTGATGACACTCTAAATGGGACAGTGTGTTGTTGCACATACGATGTTAATGATAAACTTCATCCTCACCGTCTATGAATTAACACACTCCCTCTTTACGGGTGGTGTGCACTGTCTCGTTAAAAAAGTATATTTTATTGTGATAAATAAATAATGACCCAATTCAGTTTTAAGATAGATCATTGATTCCAGTGATAGAAAATATGAGAGAAGAATAGAATGAGAAAAAGCGAAGTAGAGTTCTGGGAGAAAAAAAGTTGCAAAAAGATGAATAAAAGAAAAAGAGAATTTGAGGTGTAAAGATTTTAAGAATGTGTAAAAAATCAAGAATAAAATGTATTTTTTATAAGGATGATTGTTAAGCTGGTAGACAGAAACTAATAAAAAAATAATTTTTTTTTCTGGCCCAAACGATGAGCATCGTACAAAAAAAAAACTTTTATTTTTTACCAGTAAAGTCATGAAAAATTTAAACTTACTTGGGCCTTTTTTTTGTTTGGTTTTTTCAGTTTATTTGGTTTCCGGTTCCTTTTTTTGATGTTTGGTTATTAATTTTGATATTTTGGATGTTATTTAGAAAATAATAATATATGTTATAAAAATATTAAATATAAACATATATATAATTATTAACAAAATTCCTCCATTAGTTTCAATTAATCGTTGATTTTCCAACTTTAAAACCGCCATAGACCACATTTTTCCGTGTGATTAACCGACCAATCACGATCGATTTTTTCAAATTTCGATTGGTCAATTTTTTGGTTAAAATGAATATCCCTAGCTTTAGCTAGTTAAATTTTTTTTGGGTTAGTTTAGCTAATTGAAAAATTCATTTTATGAAAATAAATTAATTTTGAACAATAAATAAAACTCATATAATATATATCTATATAAAAATTAAATATTATACTATATTATAAAACGTAATTAGTGATAAAAAGAAAATTAAAAAATATATATTCCAAATCACTTAGATTTTTGTCTTATGACGAACGTAATTGGACTAAGTTTTCTTGATTATAGCAAGTCAATTTTGAAATAATTATTTCAAATTTTACCAGCTTGAATTAAAGTTAAGAATCCTAATATTCACAATAGCTTGCCCTTCTATTTTTTTATTTTTAATTTTTGGTGAATTATTGCCTTTCATTCAACCAGAAATTGACACATAAATTACTGAGAGAAAAAATGTTAAAGATGCTTTTGTCAAACCAGTCTTGTTTTTGAAAACGGGGGCAGTCAAAGTTATTCTTGACTCATCCATAAGAATTACAAGTAATTATGTACGTCTTGCCTCTTGGCTCATCCATAAGAATAGAAAGGTAATTATAAATTGACACGTAAACTACCGAAATAAAAAATGTTAAAGATATCTCTCTCTCTCTCTCTACCGACTGGAATAGCTTTGTTCTCTATTTAATTTCTCACTTCATGTTTCAGTTGTGTATTTAGAACATTTCTAATGATATTATATATTGAGAAAATTAATATATTACATATTCAATGCTAATATTTAAAATAAATATCAAAGATATGGGGTATATATATAATGTAAAGTAAATGTTTATACATATATATATATATATGGTAAAGTAAATGTTTATTTTTTAAGGCAAACATTATAATTTTTTCTAAAAGTAATTTAGAAAAATATATATTTTTTAAAAATTAATAAAATATATAATTATTTAATAGTTATTAATAGTATTTTTATAAATTGCTAAAATTAGTGAATAATTTTTGAATCAACTGTACACTTATGTTATTTAGATATCAACAACAACAATTTATATGCCAAATAAATAACAATTCACTGTTAAAAATAGTCTTAGTTTTGAAATCACAATATTTTATGCCTTTTTACTTATATGTGAATGACAATTCTTTTAAAAATAATAGTTTTTTAACACAATGTGGAACAAGAATGTACTACGTAGACATAAAAAAATCTAGATCCTTAATTTTTTGTCTTGTTCCGTGTCTTTTATTTTTCTTAATTTGTTTTCTATTTCATACCTCTCAAACAAATTATTTGATTAAATAAAACAAAAATATAATAATGAATTACATAAATGAAATCCTCATCAATCCAAATCTAAATCAAAACAATCGGAATCGATCATTCGTTCACTTATATATTATCTACTTGATTTAATTCAGTTAATAGTTTTTTCGAGTGTTTATAATACCTAGTTCATTCAGAGAAGATTTATCTAAATTCTTTTTCCTAGACAGGGTGGTACCCTTTTTTTTTTCTTACTAGATTCATTGGAAGAGATCTGGTTCTCCGAAAAATTCGGATTATCCCAAAGCCATTGGAAATCCATCACACGAAGCTATAATATTTTTGACTTTTTATACGTCTTTTCTTCTCTTGCTGCAAATATTGAAATGCGACTCCGCGACCCTTTTGAAAAGTTCTCTTTGGCAGTCTAAGCAAAATGCCTCTGCACTGGACAAAGAGTTTCGTTTCAATCTTGGCTTTGAAGTGATAGACTTTGTTGCTTATCAGGTTTATAATCTATTTGATTTGATTGGCGTTTGCATTTTGCTTGAAATACTATTATTCAGTTTAAGTCCACATATAATATAACACATACATATGCATACAGTACAGCGATATAACTTATGCAAATTAAAGATGAAGAGTAGTATAATTTGGTCATGCTTGGGGTCATGGTTAATGGTCATGAAGAAGAGAAGAAAGAGGAAAGAAGAAGAGAGATGCTTGATGCGTAAACCATGCATGCATAAGCCAGATACAGGGAACAGTACTACTCAAAAATTATAACGCAATCTTATATACTAAGGGAACTAGGACATTTTGTTTCCTAATTATCTCATACATTAAAATAATAATAAATAAATAAAAAGGAAGAAGAAGAGAAGAAAGAGGAAAGAAGAAGAGGAAAGAAAAAGAAGAAGAAGAAGGTACATAGAAAGTAAACAACCATTATTAATTTGAAACAAAAAAAGACACTTTCAAAATTCTTGTGAATCATCTATAATATCTGACCCTTTATTCAATTTTGTCTTTTTTCATGCAAAGTTATTAACAGAATCATCTATATATATCTCATATTGTTCTCAAAATCAAATTAATCTTATATATGTACAAGAGCGAGTCATTTTTTTCTGGTGAATACAAGAGAGAGTCTTGCTTACGACATGATATTGATGAATGCATGAGGCTACAAAAGAGAGAGTCTTGGCTTATGGCATAATATTTATAAATTCATGAAGTTGTAAAAGAGAGAGTCTTGACTATGGCATAAAATTGATGAATACAAGAGGCTGCACAAGAGAGAGATGACTAATATTGATGAATACAAGAGGCTGCACAACAGAGAATCTTTCTTATGACATAACAATAAGAATACATGAGGCTTTGCAACAGAGGGTCTTGCTTATATAACATAAAATTGATGAATACATGAGGGTGTAAAAGAGAAAGTCTTGCTCTTATGACATGATATTGATGAATACATGACGCTGCACAAGAGAGAGTCCTGCCTTATGGCATAATATTGTTGAAAGTACATACGTGGTTTGTATTTTTGGTATTTTAAGAAAAGACACATATCTACACCGATATGTAGGTGGTTGTTTGGAATTTGCACATGATACATTTCAAAATGGCATACCCTTATTCATTGCCTTTGCCTCAATATATGTTTGTATTTTAGAGCTATTAATGACCCATAATATAATGGATTTCCGCCTCGCATTTGAACCTTTTGTCAGAAAGATGTGTACAATTTTTTATTTTATTTTATTTTTTCTTATTGAAATTGCAAGTTGGAGAACTATTAAGGATTTAAAGTAAAACTAATTTATTGCCCTAAATGGATTTCTCTATCCCTATAAGAAATAGACAAATCTAGCAGGCACCCTTGGCCTCACATCAGCTGCCTCCATTGTCAACAGAAAAATAAGAGAAATATCTAAGCAGCTTTCTCTCTTCAGCAGATGGCTTATTTTCACACCCTAAAAAAGCTCATATGCAAAGTCTCCAAAATAAAAGAAACAGAAACACAAAAAAATAAATAAATAAATAAATAAATCCCTTTCCTAATCACCTCCTGTCCTAGTCACCTATCTAATTTTGTAGGTTTTATATCTGATAATTAATAGTTTCACCATCTTAATTTTACAAATGCTGACCACCATATAACATTATTGATTTTCTCACACACACACAAAACAGAGAAGTTATAGCTCATTAATGGTAAATGCGGTGGTTGATAGAAGACCACATTTTACGAATACAACCACATTATAATGTAATTCTCGGACGCCTGGAATTTTGCTTGATTTCACTATTACTCTATCACATAGCTCTTTTCCTATTACTTTCTTTTGTTTGCCTAACTTTGATCCACCACCACATCCCCTTTATAAACCCCAGTAACAGAGCAAGAGAAAATACCATTCCTTTACTCAAAAAAGAAAAAGAAAAATTATTTCTAATGCCTCAAACATCTCTTCAATGGCTGAGCCTTGTTGGTGCTATATGGCTCCAATCCATAAGCGGAACAAACTCAAACTTTCCAGCTTACTCATCCCAATTCAAACACACCCTTTCCTTGTCCCAACTGCAACTCAACAACCTTGCTTTCGCCTCCGACGCTGGAAAACTTCTCGGTTGGTTTTCCGGCATTGCTGCCGTCTATCTCCCCCTTTGGCTAGTCCTCATGGTCGGTTCGGTTCTCGGTTTGATCGGCTACGGCGTTCAATATCTCTCTCTAACAAACCAGATTCCGGCTCTCTCATATCCCCTGATCTTCTTCCTCACTGCTGTTGCCGGAAACAGCATTTGCTGGATCAACACCGTCTCTTACGCCGTCAGCCTTCGGAATTTCCCGCGCAATCAGCAAATCGCGGTCGGCATAACGACGAGCTATCAAGGATTGAGCGCGAAGATCTATGCTGATGTTGTTGGTGCTCTGTTTTCCCCTGCATCTGATAAAACAGCCAAGGCTTATCTTCTTCTAAACTCTGTTTTGCCTCTGATAGTTTGTTTTTTAGCTGGTCCATTGGTTAGAGACATCGATACCACCCAAGGCCCGAGAAATGTAGACGCCGGGTTCATTGCGATGTTCGTGATAACCATAGCAACTGGAATTTACTCTGTTATTAGCAGTTTGGATTCGATATGGAGTGGGATTTCAGCTCTTCATAATTTGATTGGTACCGGGGTTTTACTATTTGTTCCGCTGGCGATTCCACTCGCAGCGAAAATCAGAGATAAAGTTTCGGGAAAGTTGAAAATAAATAGAGAAAATAGAGTGTACGATTTTACCATGGAGGAAAACGATGGCACGGCGAGATCGGTAGAGGAAGGGTTTAAAGAAGAGGGAGAAGAAGAAGAAGAAGCTGGTCGATTAGTCAGAGATGTTAGTGCTAGGGAGGAGATTGGAGCTAAGTTAATGCTAAAGCGAGTGGATTTTTGGCTGTATTTCTCTGTGTATTTTTGTGGTGCAACACTTGGTTTGGTTTTCTTGAACAATCTGGGACAGATTGCAGAGTCTCGTGGGTCCTCTACAACATCTTCTTTGGTTTCTCTGTCTTCGTCCTTTGGGTTCTTTGGCCGTCTCGTACCTTCTCTCCTGGCCTATTTTCTCTCCAGGTACTTTTTCTCTCTCTCTCATTTTTTTTTACTACTTAATGCCATTGTTGACAAATTGAAGATTATTGCCGATAATCATCTATATTGAATTACAATCCGAACCATCTGATTTCAAAAGTGAATCTAGAACTTCAAGCTCGTCTGATACTATATTTATTAAACTACGACCCTAAGTACTTAATTTTAAAAGTTTGAACTTATACAAAATGATAAAGAATTGAATTAAATAATTAACAATCATACAAGCTAAACCTTTGGACTATCTACATTATAAAAATATTTGAATGATTTTAAGCAAACCACTACTATAATTGAAGAATTTATACTACTATCACAGCTGCACGAAAAATCGAGCTCTAATTTCCAATTCTAATGTATACCATTTTCTTTTTTTTTTTTTGCAGGAGTAAATATATGGTTTCGGGACCAGCATTAATAGTACTCTTTATGGCTCCAATGTCAGGAGCTTTCTTCTTACTTCTAAACTCAGCTGATTTCTCTCTGTTTTTTAGCACTGCCATTATAGGAGTTTGTACAGGAGCAATTACTTCCATTTCAGTATCAACAACCAGAGATCTTTTTGGAACAAAAGGTTTCTCGGTTAACCATAATGTTTTGGTGGCAAATATACCAATAGGTTCATTTCTATTTGGTTATTTGGCTGCTATTCTTTACCGTATGGAAGGAAATGGGGATGGAAATTGCATGGGAATGAAATGCTACACAAACACTTTCATCATCTGGGGTTGTATTTGTTTTCTCGGAATCATCCTGGCTCTAATTCTATATGCTCGAACACGAAAATTCTATCTGCGGAGAGATCAAGATCATAATTCCCAGCATTAATTTTCATGTTTGCAGTCGTTAATTATAATGGCTAGTTCTGAACGTAGGATGATAGATCATGACCAAGATCTTACGGCATCAGAGAGAAAAAAAAAAAATTTACAAAAATGTATAGCTAGCTACTAAAGCACGTGCTTCAAATTTTTGGCGTAGAAGAAACCCCCAGCTATAGATATACACCACACTGTTGTATATCAAAAACTTCAATATANTTTATGCGTCCGTTGTACGTACAGAGCTTTGCACACATAAATTATATATAATTTTTATGCATATTTTAAATTTTTTAGTAATTTTGTATATTTATATTTTATAATTTTGAATCAAAAACATTAATTATAGTTTGATTAAATTGCTGTAAAAAATTATAATAGAGTAAGTTATCTTTATAAAATTATGTTTCTGAAAAAAAAATAACAATTTTGTAAATTTAAGTTTCTAGAAAAAAATAATTATTTTTAAATTATAGGAGGTATCATTTAAAATTACAATATAAATTGTTTGATTGTTAAATTTTAATATTTTAATATAAAATTCAATATTATAAAATGCATTTTATATCGCATCACTTTCTATCAATTATGCATTATCTTATTTAATTATTAAACAATATCAATTTACTAAAACGATTTGTCTATCTTATTTTATCAATCAAAACTTTATAACTTCTAAAGCTAGTTACATATAAATTAAGAGAGTTTATCTAGCAATCATCACAAGGAACAAATCAACATATTATATTTGGATGTTTGGCATTCACTTTCTCTGATATCATAACACAGCCAAAAAAGTTGGAAAAAATCGATGCTTATTATTACAATATGGTGATTAATGGCGAGTTAATTTGTTGGAAAAAAGCTTCAGCAGATCAATTAAATTTTCAAATCAAATCAATTAATACATTTGGCCATGAAAGATGGCAAGAATATATATAACTAAAATTCTTACAGCTTGTTAGATCCCAGTTACAAGACAAACTCCACCACCATCTAACAGTTAATTTTTCACATATTCTACCTGAAGCTTTACATAGGCATTTATAAAAAAAATGAAACACAATTGGTTATTTTAAAAGAATACAATACAATTAAGCATACCACAAAAATTAAGCGCAATTCTTAAACCGTTATCTGCATTATGGTTCAACAATTGCTCATTCCTAATGGAGGCATTAGGGCCTCCACCTGTCTTTGTCTTAGCATATAAGTTTCAGCATCACGACACTTGTCAAATTAAAATTTCTCATTTTACTTGGGGAAAAATTCATCAGAATGAAACAATAAACAAAGAAACAAATAACACTTCCAATGTCCACGCATGTTTAAGTTCAATTCTTAAATATAGTATATACTAATTGTCTATATAAATATCTAACTATAAAATCACATGATTTATTTATTCAAAATTAAATGAAGCAAATCAGCCAATATGCAATTTAATATAACAATAACAAAAGAAAATCATAAACAAAACTACAGTATGAGCTATAACTCTTTTTTATCACATACAAAATGTTAGAATGAAAAAAAAATATAAAGCGAGACAAAATATCACTGTCAAAACTACAAAATTCACAAGAATTCAAAAAATTTATACTTTATCATTTTTAATTTACCATTTTGCTTTTACAATTTTGGTTAAAATAACTCAAAAAAAATCCATTGCTATTATAATTTTAACACTGAAAAGTATTTTCAAGAAGATCAAAGGAAGTAAAGACAAATCATAATAACATCAAGGAAGAAAGCCAAACTCTTTATTTTCTCAGCCTTTCATTTTCCTATTCCAGACATAAAATTTTGTATTCTAGTTCATTTGTAGCTTGTTAGTATAGCCAATCAAATAGATAAACTCCAATCGTAGAACATGTTAAAACTCTGCACCATTTAAAAAAATAGCCAGTAAAAAAAGAAAAACCTAAAAAAGAAGATCGAAAAGAAAGAGAATAAAAGACAAAATGATAATATATATTCTACATCTCTCATACGTAAGTTTGTCAAAGGTGAAACTTCTTTCCAAAAGCCAAATTTTCGAATCCAACACAAAAATTCTCTAAAGCAAAAGAGAAAAAACAAAATTAAACATTTACCTGCTATAATTTTTCTCTAAGATCATCACAAACATATGTAGAGAGAGATGTTTGTTTTTTCTTTCTTTGTGAACAGATGTAGAGATGGAGTAAAATATACTATTAAAAACACTTTAAAACAAAAAAGAAAATAGCAACCAATATCCACCTGAAAACTTCTTAGATCCATATTGTTTTCTCAATTTTATTCTTTCATTTCAGATGATGATCACTATTACTTCTTTGATTTCTCGTTCTTCTTTAGCAAGGCAAAAAATCTTTTGATACAAATTGAATACGTAGCATAATAACCGATCACATTAAACAATAACAAGAAAAAATAAATAAATAAAATGAAAGAAAAACTTATCAAATCGACAAAACTTAAAAAATTTGGAATCGTATCTATAGGATGTATATATATTTTGTAATTTTCTCAGCAGCAGATCAACCAATAGAATAAAAGAAAAATTACTTTTTTCTCATACAAATCTAAAATTGTTTTTTTTTCCTCCAATACTTTTTTCGTACTGAAACAGTCCCTCATTTTTTTTTGCTTGAACGATAGTATATCGTTTCAGATGTATTATCACAAAGAATCAAAAAATACATGTCAAAAAAATCTTTAATCGAAAAAGGTTTGGATTTTCACAAAATAAAAGGCCAAAAGAAAAATAAGATTTAAAAAATTGAGAGAGAAAAAAACAAAAAATATTGCACATTTGCTCTGCTTCAAAGGTGAAACAAACCCACTATCATAACCACAAAATCCGAAACAAACCCACAAATGCCCAAACAAATTAATCAAGAAAAAAAAAAGAGAATATTTTCTTACCATATGAGTAATCTATCTTCCTCATTTTCGAATATTTGATTAATGGAGTAAAAAATAGAAATGAGGTGAATTAAATGTGTGAGAAAATTATGATATATAAATGAAAAAAATTAATAACAATGAATTTATTCATTTCACAAGACTCAAATATGAGATTTTGTTTAAGGAGAAAAGATGTCCAACCATCCATCCGAACTTGCAATGACACCAATAATATTCTTTTTGCTATGTAAAGAAAAAAAAATATGAACGATGAAAAAGAATAGAAACCTATTTGGATTCTTACTGTCTTTTATAATATAAAAATATATATGTGCGTACATTTTTGTAGATGTTTTTTTATTTTATTTTTGGGCTACAAGTTTGGACATTGAATGAATTTATTAGTAATATGTATATTAATTAACTTCAATTATTGAATTTCATCAAAAAAAAAAAACTTCAATTATTGAAAGTCTCTTTTACTTTTTATATATATTATAAAGAAAATTTTCAAATGAACTTCTTTGTCGCTAGAAATCCTTAAACAAAAATTATAATTACTTCCAGGTGTATTACGGCATATTCATTTCAGCAAAAAAAAAAAAAATGACATGAAACTGGATCATTGCTGACGTACCCTTCAAGAAGTAATATATTAATAATTGTTGTTGGGTTTTTTGTCTAGGCCTTTCATAGAGTCAGGAGCATCATCTATTTTCTGCAATATTCTAAATTAGTTTTACACCGCTTTGATTCTTTCCGTACAACTGATTTTTGTAATCTACTGCTTCTGTCAAAAAAAGTTAAATCATAGTCACAAAAAAAAAAAANAAAAAAAAAAAAAAAAAAAAAAAAAAAAAAAAAAAAAAAACAGAATTTAAATCATATATATAATCATTTGTAAAGCTGCATGTTCACATTACTTTCTGGGTATGCAAAATCTACGGCCTAAAATGTGGAAAAACCATTAGTTGAATAATATCATGTGGGATGTCAATTCAATATTCTTTTCCTCTCTCTTTTTCTCAAATCATCCAATTCATTTATATATATATATATATCAGATATGATTTTTTTATTTTTATTTTTTAAACAAGAAAGCATTTTTACTTGTTATTAATACACATTTTATTTGTTTCACGTTATAGTATGAATAATTGTTATCATATAAAGGGTCACATCATTTGTATTTCAAACCTGATATTATAAATACTTGGCCCTCATACTATCAACATGCATTTCTTATCATTTCCCACAAGTCATTAAGAACTATAATTGTAACCGTTGGATTTAAATTTTTTTTGAAACTATCTTTTAAATGTAAATTTATAATGTTGATTGGGTAGATATATCAACAATTCTATATGCATTAAAATATTTACTAAATTATTTATTAAATAACACATATGTTAATACAGTATTAATTGACATATTTATGTAACTTAAACAAGTGAATTTTTAATTGGATAAGTAAATTAAAAACATAAATCAATTAATTAAATATAGTCACATCATTTATTATATTATTAATAAATAAATTTGATGAATATTTTAATAATTCTAGTTTTATTAATCATCAATATTATCATATAATCTGAAAAGATGCATACATACAAATATATATATATATATATATATAAATATTCCATTATACATGTCAAACAGCATAAAATTGGTGGCAAATTACATATAATACATGAAAAAAAAAAAAAAAAGAAACTTTCGATATTATTTACATTTAACACCCAGGATAAGATGGACAATGTGGAGAGTATAAAATTTAACATTTAGTTGACACATGCATCTTCATTTAGAATTAGATTAGAATAAATATATTCAATTGAGGAAACTCTGGCCTCATGCCATGCATTAAGGTGCATGGTCCCCACTCCACCATCGTTAATGACCATACAATATGTACCAGTAAGAAACACATACCCAATCTCTCTTCCAGCTCCTTTGTAGAAGCCTCCGCTTAGATGATGTAATGTTGACGATTAGTGACCTCATTGCTTATGCAGTGTTGTTTGTTTGTTTGTTGCTTGTGACGAGGGAAAAAAACTCCAATATTTCTGGAACATTGAGGGAGAGGGTACTCCTTTCCTTCATTTAATGAACATTTTGACAACTTTACATATGAGTTTGACCACCACCTTAATGTTAAAATCGAAAAAACTTAACCTGTTAGTCCATCTAATTTCCATCCCTAAAATGACATTTTCATGAGAACCATCAAATTTTTTGTCTTCAGTCAAATTTATTGAAGCTTTTTTCATCAATCATTTCACCGAAAGAATTAACACAAAATAAAATAGTTTGTTTAAACACAGATCAAAACAATAATAAAATATGCATATTTCAAGATCATTTTACATACATTATATTCTATATTTAACAAGACATAGTCAGATTATTTAGTTGTTGATGAGCCGACAACAGATGATTCAGAAGCAGTTAGCTGTTAACTTCTGTCAACAAAAAAAAAAACAAAAAAAAAATAACAAAAACAACTATAGTTGACGAATGGATCTCGCAGTCTCCATTCTAATTCAAATACCTTGATGCTATAGCCGTATACGCTAAACCACACTAAAATAGTGACCTTATGTTTCTTATATAAACAATGAAATTATGTCTTTCTGGATTTCTTACACATTACATATATATATATATAAACTTATTATTAATAAATATATAATTAATATAATAATAAATAATAACAAATAACAATAATTAATAAATATTGATAAAACTGACAAGAGACCCTCTGGACTTTAAAAGAGTCCAGGTCTTTTAGTCCAATGGACCAACTGAAAAATCACATAAAAAGTGAGTCAAAAGGCTTTACTGTAAATGTCAGTAACAAATTCAGTCTCATTACTGGCACAAATAAGCCCTATAAATGAGTTATATTATTATGGACTGTCCACACATATTTAAATTCACATTAGAGAAAGTTTGTTTGTTTGTTTTTTTTTTTTAACAAAAAAAGGAAAAAAGAAATACCACATCTAAAGGTAATTAAGGGTTTTGTTTTCTCTATCATGTGAGATGAGAAAGAATATGAACTTTACCTCTTAACATTCACATTTGGAGCATAACAATAAAAGATGTCATACACGATGCAAGAACAACGTCGTATAAAAAGTCTTATGTGATAATTCAATATCGTCGTATTATCCATCGTCGTAAAAAGTTAAATTTTAATACAACGCACATAAAACGTTGTATCAAACATTAAATACAATGCATTGTGTTGCATAAAATATGCACGTGACATAGTATCATGTGGCATTCGAATTAAATAAGATGCACTTAAAATATGTATAAACTAGCTGAGGTTGCAAATGCCATGTAGAAAACTCGTTTAATAACGAGAGTTTAAACTCGTCATAAATGTTCTTGAAATTTCTTTTTGAAACAAAGGTTTGGACGTTCTTTTGATACCAATCTACAATGTGAGAAAATTTACCAAAAAAAAAAAGAAATCTACAATGTGAGAAATGAAAAGGCTGGTACTGACCCACTTTGCACACACTTTGAGATAGAAATAATACTAATTTAACTAACAAAAAACTGTGGCATCATTTTTCAACCTCTACAAGACTGTTGAGTTACACATCTATGAATCACTTGCATCTTAAGATGCATAACAAGCAGAGCATGTATATAAAAAAAAAAAGTATTTGAAGTAGGTAGAGATGGATCTTAGGAGTTTCCTTCTAGATGAAGTCTTTGTTTCCGATTGTGAAACCTTTCCTTCCGTATGAAGGCGTGTGTTTGAACCTTTCATTTTATTGCTGTCCAGTTGACTGCGTAGTTGTTTCTCCATGGATACATTTCCACAACTCAATCTTGTGGCAGATAATGTAGGAGCAACCCAAAGAACTATTACTACTCTTGCAGGTAAAATTCTGTCTGAAAAAGCTATATCAGCAAATGAAGTGTTTATGGTGATTTGAAGAATCTAGTTTGCCAAAGATATTCCTAAGGTGGAGGAGGTGGCGAGAAACATCTTCTTATTTACATTCAAGTCAGTTCAGGATAAGAACAGGGTGTGGAGCCAGAGGCCATGGACTATTAATAAGGCTCATGTACTATTGAGAGAATGGAAGCCGGAGGTCACGTTAAGCGAAGTATGCTTTGATTTCACCACATTCTGGGTCCAAGTTAAAGCATTACCAATGCAATTTATGACAAGAAGTAACGCAACAATGATTGGGAGTCTGTTTCACAAACTATTGAGGTATGAATCTTTCACTTGAACTAACATTATTGGAACTAAATACCTGTGAATACAAGTGGAGTTAGAGGTGAAGAAACCATTTCCAGTTGGTTTTTTCCACAACTGTGGACAAAAGGGACAATGGATCGGGTTTAAATATGAAAAATTACCTGATTTCTACTATCACTGTGGCATCATAGGACATATGAAAGGGAACTGCTGGGCAAAGGAAAAGCTAAGTCACTTGATCCTGGGGGACCTTTATGAGCCATGGATTAGAGCGAAGGTTGAGGTTGCCTTACTCGTTAAGGAAGGGGATGTGCTTCGAAGAGGGGAGACTGATGTGCCACCTAATGCAAAAGAAGACCATAACCCAGGAAAATTAGCTGACACAGGGCTCAACAGCCAGGCTAAGGAGACAAAGACCTCTACCCAAGACTCATAAGATACGGGAGAAGAGGAACAACCAGCTCAGAAGGAGGTAAAGAGGGTTACAGTGACCGGATTTCAAGGGAAAGGCAATATGGGAGAGAGACCAAAACTAAGCATGGTGGGCCAGAAAAGAAATTATGCAAATTTGGAAAAAGGCCCAAGTCAACGTGGACCAACTAAGAATATGAGCTTACACAACTTGCAAAATAAAGATGAGGCAAATGGGAATGGGCTGGATGTTCAAGAGGAACATGGACCAAGAGATAAGAAATATAAAAGGACCTCGGATGGAGCGGGCCTGATAATCAAAAGTGGAGTCTTTCCTAAATCGCCACTTTCCCCCCATCTGAAACTTAATGAATTGGCAAGGAAAAAAAGGAAGCAACTCACCAGCAACCAAGATACCAAACGAAATCAATTGTGGAAGCGAGGAAGAAGGTGATATGCAAATGAGCAACCTGATGGTTGAGGAGGCGGGCTTGATCACGCCCCCCACACAGCCATGAAAATACTATCTTGGAACTGCTGTGGGTTGGGGAAAGCCACATCAGTTCAAGCCTTACGGGGCTTCATTCAGAAACATTCCCCAGGTGGTGTTTTTCTATGTGAGACTAAAGCAAGGAAAAAGAGAATGGAAAGCATACAAAATAAATTGGGCTTTGACATAATGGAGATATGGGAAGCCAATGGTTGGAAATGTGGCATTGCAATTTTATGGAACGACAGCATGGGATGGGAGGTGATCTACAAGTCTAAATGGATTATGGGAATTCAAATTCTGATTATTGAGAGAGGAAAATGGACTCTGTGGGGCTGCTATGGGCCGGCTGATAGAGAGGAAAGATGGGAGTTTTGGAACACCCTTTGTTCTCTCATTAAAGCTGGTTCTTGTAATTGGGCATGCATGGGCAATTTCAATGAGGTTAGGATTCAATCAGAGAAAAGTGGTGGTCGGGAGGTGTCAAGGAAAAATAACTTCTGGCTTAATGTCTTTATGGATGAGATTCATGGCATCGATATTGGTCTTAATGGAAACCCTTTCACTTGACGTAATAAAAGGGGAGGCATGGCTAACATTCGGGAACGGTTGGATAGAGTCATCTCGAGTACTGAATGGAAAACCATCTTTGTCAACGCTGGAGTCACTCATCTAAATGCTCATCACTCTGATCACACCTCAATCCTGCTTAACATTTTTCTCGATCATAAAAAACTCCCGAGACCTTTCCGGTTTCAGGAAATTTGAAAAGATCCTACTTGTCAAACTATTGTTAAAAGGGCATGGGAGTCTTCTTCTAGTAATGGGCATAGAGTATCTATCAGAAGAAGAATTGTTGATACAACAAAAGCACTGAAGATTTGGAACATGGAGTCTTTTGGTATGTGCAAGGATCTGATTGTTGCTTGTGAACAAAGAATTTAATAGCTTCAAAGCCTTGATCCAACAAAAGATGTTTTATCTCAAGAGAGGTAAGCTCAAGCAGAGTTGGGTGAGTGGTTAAACAAGCAAGAAATAAACTGGAGACAAAAATCAAGAGAACTGTGGTTAATAGCTGGTTATAGAAATTCTAGATTTTTTCATGCCTCGACAATCACTAATCAAAGAAAGATATTTATTGCAAACTTAAAAAATAATTATGGTGAATGGATAGATACTCGGGACGAGGCTGGAGAACATCTTGTCAAAAAATTTACTGACCTTTTCAAAGAGAACCGGTTAGTCAAAATATGGTGCTCAATGATTTGGTTCAGCAGGTAATCACGGCTAACCAAAATGTTATGCTTAGTAGAAATCTCGATAAAGCTGAAGTGTTCAAAGCGGTAAACAACCTCCACCCCATCAAGGCCCCGGGCCTTGATGGCATGTCGGCTTTTTTTTTCCAACATTTTTGAGATACAGTGGGCGACGACGTCACTCTAACTATCCAAAACATATTCAAGCATGGTATCTTACCTCAAAGGCTGAACAATTGATTTATTGTTCTTATATCAAAGAAACCCCATTTCACAACTTTCAATCACATAAGGCCGATTGCCTAATGCAACACCTTGTATAAGGTTCTTTCCAAAATATTGGTCAATCATTTGAGACCTCTCCTAAGCAACCTTATTTCCCCAAACTAGGTTGCCTTTGTGCCCGGAAGATGGATTAGAGAAAATTCCTTAATGGTGCAGGAGATCATTCACTCTATAAAAAGGAAGAAAGGTGCACCAGGGTTCGTGGGAATTAAGGTTGACCTTCACAAAGCATATGATCGGGTTGATTGGCAGGTCCTCCTGAAGGTGCTGGACAGTTTTGGTTTTGATAGTAAGTTAAACTCCTTATCTTTCGATGTGTATCATCTTTGTGGGTGAGAATGCTTATCAATGGATATATATATGGTAACATCCCGGTTGAGAGAGGAATTAGGCAAGGGGATCCGCTATCCCCTTTCCTTTTTGTTATCTTTCTCAAGGTTTTGTTGCGCATGATTAATAAAATGGAGGATGAAGGGGAAATTCAAGGCATCAAAGTTGCTAGGCTAGCTCCGTCCACAACACATCTTTTCTTCGTTGATGACATCCTGATTTTTTGCAAAGCTTCTCCCATCCAGGCGTCTAAAGTTATTTTTTGCTTGGAAAATTTCTATGAATGGACTGGCTAGAGTTTCAATCCAGCAAAATTCGGTTGTTTTCTCTCCAATAATGTTCGAGGCAGCCTTAAAGCTGCCATCAAAAGCAGAGCCTTAACATGAGGGAGCTTGAAAAAGACACTAAGTACTTGGGCAACATCATGTTCCCAAGTAGAGTTCGGAAAAAATAATTTGAATGTATGATTGGTAAAATGAATGCTAGATTTGAAGGATGGAAAGCTAAACTCCTATCCCAAGCTGGCCGAGCAACTCTTGTCAAACACGTGGTTTCGGCGATGCCCTTGTATTTTATGGCTGCGACTAAAATTCCTATTGAAATATGTCATACTAGGAGAAAAGCTCTAAAGCTTTTTTATGGAGAGGTAACAATAACATCAAGAAAGGTTGGAACCCTGTAGTTTGAGGATGCCACCCAAAGGCATGGAATGGTGCAGTCCTTGTTGGATCGTAATGGTGAGTTGAATAAAGCTTTACTCAATGAGATGTTTGAGGATGGGTCAGTTAAGCACATTTGTGAAATTTTCTGGGCAAATGTGGAGGAAGAAGACAAGCTGATATGGATGGGCAACAAAAATGGAAAATTTTCTGTGAAATCTTTCTATTGGTCTCACACTTGGGAAAGAGAGAGACATTCCTCTTGGTGGAAGAAGCTATGGAACAACAATATACATGAAAGGCATAAATTTTTCATTTGGAAGTTGGCAAATAAATGTTTGAGTGTTAAGATGAATTTGATACGACGAGGGCTTCAATTGAATGAGAACCTTTGCATACATGGCTGCTCTCATGCTGAAAACGAGGTTCACCTGCTTTTTAAATGCCATTATGCCAAAGGAATTTGGTTTGCCACCCCGTGGGGCACTAGATGGGGAGATATGCCGGATGATGACCTTGATTGCTACCTGGATAAAATATGGAACCTGGCAGGATGGTCTTTTAGTGTCTAAAAATGATCATAATGAGTTCATTCTCTATAGTGTGATCATCCTTGATCATATTTGGTGGGTGAGAAACAAAATCATGTAGAAGGACTTAAGTCCAAGTCTAGATGAATCGATCAACACTGTTAGAAGGAAATTCTCTGAATTCAATGGGGCTGTTGGTAGCTTATCTCATAGCCCGAGTTTGGTTTTGAGGGATCCAATGGAACGAGGTTGGGCTGCCCCTACATGGGGAATGTTGAAAATGAATTTTGATGCAGCAGTGAGGAAAAATGGTAGTTTCTTGAGTGTGGTAGCTAGAAATGACAAAGGAAGCGAGATTGATGCTCACACCTTCAAGGTGGTCACCACTGATCCAGTGACTGCTGAATTATGGGCAATCCACAAGGCCCTTCTGGTTGGCATCTAGAATGGATGGAGGAAAGTGATATGTGAGTCGGATGCCAAGAACGTGATTGAGTGCATCAATAGTGGCAACTTCTCCAATCTTCACTGGTCGTCCAGCACCATCGTCAAGGAAATTAGATGTTTATGTAACTCTTTTGAATTTGTGGATTTTAGTTGGTGTCCCAGAGTATGTAATAGGCTTGCTCATGCAATTGCTAAATGGGTAGCCTCTAGTAATTTTTTTGGCCTGATTCATGAGGATCTCCTTCCTAAGGAGATATCTGACTTGGTAATGCTTGAGCAAGGGTATATACCCTCTGCTTGAGCTGGGGCTTTTTTGTGTTTTTGGTTTGTTTTTGTTTGCCTTGGTTTTGGCTCTTAATGGAACTTTTTTCTTAGCAAAAAAAAAAAAAAAAACAAGCAGAGCATGTGGTGCAAAAGTGCAAGAGGATAATTTTACATTAATTCTCATTTTCTTAATCAATAAAAATACATAGCAGGCTTATTAAAATACTAGATATTTATAATTTAAATCGTTGAACACAATTAATTACTATAATCTTCCATTTACTAAATTGTTAATCATAACTCAGCAACGTATCAAAGTTCAAGTAATTTACTTTTGTTGAACAAAATAACTAGTGATTAAAAGAAATGCAAAGACAACTCCTATGCTCTAGAAAGAATAAATAAATAAAATAAATAAAAGCTTAAAATAAATTTCTTACAAATAAAAAACAAAGTGAATACAAAACATATTGAAATTTAGAACTAGGTATCCAACTCCACTATACCATTCTCGTTTTAGATACAAGCATAAATGAAAACAAAAGGTTACAAATCAAATAGGCAAACCCAAGCGTAAGAGAAGACAAATACAATGCTCTTATCTGATCATATCAAATCCTCTATAGTATGCTTCGAACTCTTTAATATTTGCTTCAGTGACTTGCAATTGATATATATGTTATACGCTAATAGAAAATGAAATTATAGAACATTTTTAACATAAGGAAAGGTTCTCAACTTCTCATTAAAAGATAATGCAATAGCTTTTCTAAAAGATAAACCAAAAACCATAATCAGAAACCATTTAATCAGAAACCAATAACATAAGTTAGGTACACAATATTAGTATAAATTTTTAGCATTTATCATAAACCATTTAATTCATTCATTAGAATTTCAATGGAAATAATTACTCTGCCACCAAATTACATCATAATAGTCAAGCTTCTACCACCCGCTTCCTTTTTTTCCTTTTCTATAATTCTATAAGCAAAATATCACTCCATTTTTAGTTTTAGACAACACATGTTCCTGAATGTTTGTTTCTCTTTTCTTTCATTTTTGTCTCTAAGCTTAAAACCATAACAGTGTCGAAACATTAGCAAACACATTACTGCCAAAAAAAAAAAATAACTCCATAGCATATAAAAGCCAGGCTATAATGGGCCAAAAGAAAAACGAACCCAAAGTGAATCAATCAATTTAATTTGCTAAAGTCTCTCTTTTTCCCTTCTTCACCTTGAATCAATCAATAAAATTCTTCCAAAATGAATTAGAAACCAAAATCAATCATAGTTCATATTAGAAATGTTGAGGTGGAGGTGTGACCGCAAATGACACTACAACGAAAACGCTAATAGGTGATGCAAAAATGGCGTCGCAAATTGTAAACGACAAGTAAATTATAATGCCGCGGAATCGACTATCTTTGAAAGTGTAAAACATTCGTGACAGACAATATGCGTCTCGAATATGAAAAATAGCGACGCATAAACATCATTCCGATTATCTGTTTTTTGCGACACGAATGCATCACAAAAAATGAAACAATTGGCGACGCACTTTGTCGCGAAAAAGGGACAATTGGAGATGCATGCATCGCCAATTTAGGATGATTTCGCGACGAAATTTTGTCTTGAATAGAATCATAATTGGCGACGCATCCAATTGTCCATTTTTTGCCACCATTATTTGTCGCTAATACCACTATTTGGCAATCGTTGCTAATTATTTAGGCCATTTTTTAAAACCGTAGCAAATTCCTATATAGGATGTCGCTGAATAATTCAAATTTAATTATAGTGAAAAATTAAATAATTTTTTAATTTATATTTTATTAGTTTAAATTAAATTAAAAGAAATTAATTTACAATTATAATTTAGAGTTTCAATAAATCGATTATATATTAAAATCTTATTTGAATATTTTATAAAATTAATTTAAATGTATAAATATTGTCAATTAAAATTAAACAAATTAAAATTTCATTATATTTTATAAAATAATGAATGATTTATTGCAAATGATTAATTTAGTAAAAATGAGAATCAATTACAATTAAATATAACAAATGAGAAAAAAAATATGTAAAAAAAGTGCGAACAACAAAATTACAAACATTTATATCTTTCCATAAATACAATAATTAAATGCGACATTGTTTTTCGTCGCCTAAAAATATATATATAAACTGGAATATGATATCTTACTCTGATATGAATGGGAGCAAAGCAGCTGTCCATTTTGCTCTAAAACTATCGATGTACTGCTAGGTCCAAACAACATCTTGGAACAACATATACAGACCAAACAAGTAGTTCAAATAAATATCAACTAATAATTATCAATTCTTATTGTAAAAATGTTAGTAATTATTATCATATCTACTAAATTTTCTCAAATAATATTATATATTATGATGTCTCGCATGATCATCATTACATAATATACGCATTCAGTATTTCCTTGTTGTTTTACAGTCTATACAAAAGTGATACAAGAAAACAAGTTAATCATTATACTAAATAACTAAGTAGTTTTTTCTCCATATACATTTGAAGTGTATTTAGATATATGAATAAATATTTATGTATACAAATATTATTTATGTACCTTTGTTTTAGGCTATCTAAGCTTTTCATACTTAACTTTTTTTTGTCCATTGAATGTACGGTTTCCAATATAAGTACATCCTATTTTTACATTACGCATACATTATATATATTAACAGAAATAATATCAGCAATAAATATTAATTATTAATCATCCACATATATAGTTAATTATGTAGACTTATCTATCCAACAAACCCTTGAAATCAGTCATACACGCATGGTTATTCTTCGGAAGCGCATCATGAAATCATGCGACTGCTAAGTATGGATCAACAACACCCAACATTCAATGGTCCCTACAAAAATATTAATTGCAAACTAAAATTATGTTTACACGTACATAATTAGTAAAACTCAAATAATAATAATATAATTAGAAAACCTATAGTACCTTGACGAGTACGAAAAAAACCATAGTTGACCCCTTGATGCTTCATTCCATCGCATTAAAATTTTTAGTTTTCGCTCATCGGGATTTCTCTTTTCTACATTGGCTATATCATCAAGGAGTATAAAACAATATTTCCCTAGTTGTTCGCCCATCAATCGGGAATGTAAATGCCTAAGCAGTGAGTTATAATTTACACAATTAGTTGTATGTAACAAAACTACAGTAATAAAACTACGAGTAATTAATGCAATAAACTTGGAATTATGTACCTTATGGAGAACAAAATGCAAGATTGTTACAACTCTTGCATGTAACAAAAATCTTGGATATCTTTCTACGAAATTGATATCTACACTTCATAGCCCATAATTGCTGGTGGCAAGGAGATCGTGCACAAGTGATAAATGTCGTAAGACTCGATCCGCCTTAACAACTCTATTAGTGCAGGTTTAAGTTCTAATGAGTCGGCATCGTCAAATTTAGCATCAACATTTGCCGACTTGGCCTCTACTGGCGTAGGCTTTTGGGACCTATGTGAGCCACTTGATCCAGTTGCAACTACCTATTTGCCCTTTGATGTTTTCCTATTCCCATATCCTACAACCAAAATAAAATACATGTTAGTATCACAAGAAACATAAAATATCTATGCAAACACTTTTCAATTTGAATATATCTTATTATATACCTCATCGGATGACAGAATAACAAGTTGTCAAGGCCACGCCACGAATGACCCTTCTGCCTCTTTAACATATACCATGCCAAGGAGGGTACATGTAACAAAGCAGCCAGATCAATCGCTGCATCTATAGAGACTTTAACATTCTCTATTCCTAATTCTATACCATGATAAACAGCACTACCAGCTGTCATAGTGCCGGTTGCCACAATGTTATCTATTGTCCATTCTGCAAGCTCACATAGAATATTATGAATTTCAAACACATGTTAGAAAACGTCAAATAGTTATAATAATAAATATTACGAATATATAGTAAGAATTTAATAATGGTACACATACCTCATGCTGTACATATGTAGGATCACTAGTGAGAACTGCTAATGCAAGGGGAACAATCTGAATGCCCAAATCAATGACATCATTAACTTAAGCACTGCCTGAATCTGCCACATGACCTGCACCATGTGGAGGTGTCTGCGGTGGTAGGTCAAGCCTGTATGCGGAGGCGAGATCATATACGTCGTCCACTGCCCATTTTTTCCGAACAACATCAAACATACTACTCAAAACCTGCTCCAATTTCTCTATCCTTGCATTTTGGGTATGGATATTTGCATCTACATTGGCTTCGTTCTTATTTTTTTTGTGCTTCGCCACGGTGTTTTGAAATAATTCTTGACCGTAAACCATTTTTGCTTTCCTCGAAGCCAACCAGGATACTCTTCGGACCTGAGGGCTTGTGTAAGTACATCATTTCGAGGAGAGGCATCAAGAATGCCTTAAGTGACATTCTTCTTCAGAGCATGCTACAAAAAATAGTGAGTTAGAAAAAATTATAGCATGAAAATTATAAAATATAATATATGACCACTAATTTGGGGTATAGAACTCACAATGTTTTCAACAACATACTCAACTTCCGGATTGTCTACATGTCCATCTTTCTTGGTTCTAGCGCGTATGCAAAGCTGTTCTAGCGCATATCCAAAGCTCTTCGCGCTCGATCAGCTTGGTGGTGCCTCTTTCAGGTTGTTGCAAATTTAGACATATTTCTAAATGTGATGAATTTTTGATTAAAAAACTTAATCTTAATGTGTGTGTGTGTGTATATTTATAGTACGTAGCAAGTCCATCTCTAACTGCAGATATCCTTTGCTGCCAAGTCGATGGGGATATTTGTTCTCTTTCCATTTTTTAGATCGATCCGCACTTATGTTCTATAAATATTGACATTATATATTTTAGGATGAATTGATTTTCTATAAAGTATTTGACACATGCATAATTAAAACATATATGCAAAACAATATATTGTTTTTACCTTAAAATCTTCACCAAGGCTCTGGTTGAGAAATGTATCCCACTATTCTTGCGTGATGAATTTATACTTGTGAGTAGGTGGTTACCTGAAGTGATCAGGTTTTATTAAGTATGGGGTCACATACTTCTCATACAACGTGTGCTTAAACCTCATCCACTTCCCAGCACAATCTCTAAGATTCTGGTCTTTTAGAGAGTCATCCTTGCTTGAATAACTATATAACAACATCAATGTTAGTATTTAATAAATAACAAAGTAATGTATTTCGGGTTTAGGTTATATATTCCATGGAATACCTTTATTTCTACCCATAGGTTATCTTTCAATGCAAGAGACACATCGTTCCAACTTTTAATGCAAATTGGTATCGTGGAACGAATGAATGAGTCATCCAAGTTGTTCATCTTCACAGCTTGCTTGTTTAAGGGAGCTCCATGCTCATTGTATTGTAGTTGCAACTGCTTTGTATCAGCCTCCTTTCTAAAACCTGTTAACGTTGTAGGTCCCCAACCTTTCCATTTAGGAATTAGAACACTTGGACTGGCATCATCATCGGAGGACGAATGCTCATCGGGAGGAAGAACATTATCCTCGTGTGGATCCATTAATCTGTAACACACAACAGTCACAAAAACAAAATATATCATGACTACTAACTTTAATTATATATATATATATAAACTTTGTGCACATTTCAAAGGACCCTAACAACACTGATATGGATGCATTGTTAAACAATCATAATTTCAATGCGTCGCCTATTACTTATATTTTTGTATGGACCTAATGCGTCATCTATTGCTTATATTTTTTAATGGTCCTAATGTGTCGCCTAAAAATAATATAGGTTTTCCTATATAGTTTATCAAAGGCATAATATGAACAAAAAAAGTATACGTTCACCTATCAACAAATAAAAGAATGCATATTTTTCAACCAAAAATAAAATAAAAGAATACATACCACAAATCCACATAATAGACAAAATTGTATTTTAGGCACATGAGAACAAAGTCATGCCACAATCATCCATTGAAACAACAAAGTCATGGTCCCAAATTTGTGGTGGAGCTAGCACTACTGACCAACGTGGATCAAGTTGATCGTCAACTTAAAAAACTTGCTGCACTTGTGAGACCATGATGATGGATCTGATTTGTGACCTATCTTATTAAAATTGACACATGTAAAACCTAAATCATCAGTTTTCACACCGGTACCGCTGTCAACCCAATCACACTTAAAAATAGTGTCGCGGAAAAGAACGTAATTGACATTCCAAATTTCTCTTACTTTACCATAGTAAGTCATATATACTAAAATAGAATTGTTGTCCTTTGCAGTTGCATAGTAAAAACCTTGAGCTACTATCTTGACTTTATTGTTTTATGTGACACGTTTATTGTCCTTTTTGACAGTGTTGAAATGAACCTCTTAAATCACATAACCTTCGTGCTTGGTTACCACCCATTGAGGACCCTGTGCAATCCACTTCAAAGTTTCATTCACATTACAATTTGGTTGACATCGCTCAGCGTCAACCTATTAACATCATAAATTGAAAGTAATTAGCAAATTAAGGAGCAGTAAATAAATTGTGTCCACTTTTAACATGTACTAAATATAATTGCAAACCTTATCATGCAGCCAATACATAAATGTACGGTTGTGTTCGTCTTGAATCCATTTTGCCCTATTTTATCTATTTTTGTATCGACTTTTAATGTTTCTAAATGAAAACTGTCAATACACAAAAAAAAAAACAAAATTTTAAAACCGTATTATGTGAGTGCATGCAATAGATAGTGCAATGACAATAAAACTTCATGCCTTATGTATGGTTCCACCTCTGAGAAATTTGAAAAAACGGTCATATGGACTTGCTCCCAAAGCATTTAATCAATTGGTTGCATCTTTCTATCTTTAATAGGGGCACCGACATCATCATTGCCATTAAGCTTTTGATATTTGCCAATAAGGTTTTCAATTGCATCTAATCCTTTTTGGTACTCGCTACAAAACTCAATTGCTTCTTCAGCTATATAACTCTAAGCGATGCAACCTTTTGGACTATTTTTGTTGCGAACATAACTCATCAATATTATCATGTACCTCTCGAATGGGTACATCCATCTAAAATGCACTGGTCCAGATAGTCGAACTTCTTGTACAAATGGACCATTACATCAAAAAAAGATGGTGGAAAGAACTTCTCCAACATGCACAGAGTTCTCACAAGATCATTTTGTATGGCATCAAGGGATGTAGTATCGATATACTTTTTACATATTGAATTAAAGAAAAAAATAAAATCTAGCAATTGCAACTCGCACGTTTTTAGGAAGCACTGGCCATATTGTAAGAGACAATAGTTGCTACATCAACATGTGATTATCATGGGACTTCATCCCTACCAGCTTCAAGTCCTTTATTCTCACAATATTCTGAAAATTTGATAAATAACCATTTGGAACTTTTAGCTCTGCCAAACAGCGACAAAATAGTTTTTTCTCTATTTGGATAATATATAACATGTAGGTGGCAAAAAAGTTCATGCTCCATGTACCGATGGGGCCAATTCAAGCTGCATGCCCATCTCCACTAAATCTAGCTGAGAATTTATTCCATCTTTCATCTTGCTTAGAATATTAAGGAATTTACCTACTATGCTTTCATATACATTTTTCTCAATATGCATCACATCCAAGTTGTGTCGTACATGGAGATATTTCCAGTACTGTAAGTCAAAAAATATTGACTTATTTTTCCAACAATGTTCAACGTCATCTCTGCAGAAATTTTTACCTCTGCCCGTGTTGTCAAAAGTACAAGCATTAGGCTTTTCCAATATTTCCACTCCGGTTAATGGTATTGGAGGCTCTCCAAATTCTTTAAACACATTGAAAGCCTTTTTTTTGCTTTATGTAAAAATGATTATGAGGAAGGAATCTTTTATGCCCAACAAACTCATTTTCCTACCATTGTGCAAGCGATGAGCAAAAGTGTTCTCACTGCAAATTGGACATGCATGGTATCCCTTCATTGCATGACCAGCCAAGTTGCCATAAGCAGAAAAATCATTTATCGTCCATAGCAACATTGCCTTTAAAATGAATTCCTCTAGACAATAAGCATCAAAAGCTCTAAAGTCCTCTTTCCACAACTTTTTCAAGTCTTTAATTAACTGCTCCAAGTATACATTGATACAGTTTCTAGGTTATTTAGGTCCAGATATTAGAAGAGTCAACATCATGAATTTTCTTTTCATGCACAACCAAGGAGGAAGATTATACACAATAGTGATCACAGGCCAAACACTATAGACACTACTCTGTAAACTGTGCGGGTTCATTCCATCAATTGGAATACAAAGTTTTAGATTTCTATCTTTTGCTCTGAAGTCTGGCCAAAAACAGTCAACCAATTTCCAAGATGGAGAATCCGATGGGTGTTGTATTTTGCCTCTTACAGTCTCTTTCTCATTTGCATGCTAGGACAAATTCTCCATTGAAACACTATGGAACAATCTTCTAAAACGTGGAATTAGTGGAAAATACCATAAAACCTTTAGATGACATTTTTGTAATAGTGGTATCTTCTCCAATTTTTCATCTGGATGATCCACATTTAGGACATAGCATCAGATCCGTATATTGTTTCAATTTTTGGGGCATGCGTGTATCTTCTCGTACTTCATTCTCAACACATTTAGGGTATTTTTAACATTATAAATAGATGTTGGCAAAACATTGTCACGTGGTAGCATCTCAGATAACAACTTCAACAATGCATCAAAGCTCTTGTCAGAATGCCCATATCTTCCCTTCAAGTTATATAATTTGACAACAGCCAATAACTTGGTAAAATTGGTGCATCTTGGGAACAAAGGTTTCTCTGTCTCTTCCAATAGACATGCAAATTGATTAGGATTTTTTGGAATATCGGTTTCAATTAGTATTATCAAAGGCATCACGAGTCATTTCAATGTTGTTATACTCCACATCTTCTTCGTTATCACCTTCATCTTCATCAAACTCTAAATCTCGATTAACAAACTGTGAAGACACCTCGCCACCAGTCTCATAGGATTCACTGTGCCAAATCCATTGCCTAAAATTGCTATCAAATTCGTTCCAATATATGTGAAATTTTATGTCTTTTTATAGAATGCAATGTCATATTGCCACATTTCATGCAAGAACACCGAACAACATTACAATCACTTACATCTCTCGCTGCGAACTCTAAAAAATTATCCACACCTTTGGCAAAACGTGTGGATCATATATCCGAATATATTCATGACTTATCCATTCCACACTATATTATTTGAGTAATTAATGCAGTAATCTTAGTATTGCATCAACATATGAAAGTAACCAAAAGAAAAAATAAATTACAAAACAAAAACATATACATGAATGAATAATAAGGTTAATAAAACAGCAATACGTTCGAATTCTAGTGAAATTACACAATATACTATAAATACTGCTTAATATATATGTGTAAATTAAACTTACTTGCAATGTGTAACTTGGTAATGTATGTTTTCAGATTCGTATGATGATTCTGTGGAGAAAAAATGATCGAGAAACTAAAAGTCACTTAAAAACGTAAAACATAAATATAATTTATTGCAAATATAAGGAAGTGGATAGCGAAATTAAATGAGGCATTCAATACAAGTTGGTAGACAAATCGATTGACCAATTTAATTTATACACTTTTAGCGACGATCATCGTCACCTTTTTGATTAAAAAAACAAGAGTATTGGTGACGTCAGCATCACTAAAGTATAAATTTAGTGAAGTTTGCATCACTAAATTAGAATTTATTAGAGACCCTTGCGTCGCTAAATTAGACACCAATAATGAACTTTATTAAAACTGATTCAATGTTATAAATAAACTGATCACTTAGAAACTGTAATATTTTGAGGGTCAATATAATTTAATTATTTTATTGAAGCTTGTTTATTAAATTAATGTAATGTTTATTGAACATATATATATATATATGATCATTCATTGAATAACATTAATTATATCTTAAATATTATTTATTTATTTTTTTCTTGTTTTGGTGAATAAATTAAGGCTTTTGATATATATATATATATATATATATATATGGAGGTGCTAAGGCACCCTATTTCTGGCTTTTTAAGGAGCCTGAAATTTCTCCGTGTTTTAACATCGTCAAAATTGCGCTTGAGCTTGGTCAAAATTACTTGGATTTGCAGTTCGGTCAAAACGCACCGTTTTCGTCTCCATCATAATTGTATTGGGTCTTCACACCAGCAATAGCCTTGCACTAGCCAATGAAAGCTTAACGCATACCCATCAAACTAGAGGAAATCGACTTTACTCCTGGCTTACTTCGGGCAGCTCCGCAGCAGCCAGTCGGCCTTACTCTGGGATTAGTCTGGCTCGGCTTACCTGTTCAACTACCTCCTCAGTCAGCGGCGAAGTGAGAAGTTATTTCCACCACTAGCGGCATTCAACTAACTCCTCAGTCCTCTGCACCGGCGGCAGCATTCAACTAACTTCTCAGTCGGCGGGCGGCGATATAGAAACACTTTGCTAGAGGTATTTCCAATCTTTTGAAATTTAGGGTTTAGGGATTTTTTCCCCAATTTACCGGGTTAATCCAGTGCTTTGATTGGAAAATTTAATTCTAAATTCATTTGAAGATCATTATAATTTCTTTAGATTTTATGTAAATCAAACTTATGAATATAGTTTGAAATAGTTAATTGGATTTGAAATTCTCTAGTATGATAGGGTGAATTACCCATTGAATATGAAATTCTCCAACTAGGTGACCTCTATTTGTCAATGGCTTCCTAAGGATCTAAATGATATAAATGAAATACCATAATTGTAAAATCAGTCTTCATGTACTTCCCAATATATGCCGTATGGAAAAAAAACTAATAAAAAAAATGCTTGCTTTTGTGGAGGCAGACATATAATTTGGTTGGAATGTGGTGGAGACATAATTTGGTTGAAACGTTTTGTTTTTAAGTTCAATGTCATCATCAAGTATAAATGAAATTTTCATTCAGCATAACTATGTAAGTGGTGGTTATATGAAGCCAAAGATATCTCGTTCAGAAAGAAAATCCAAACAAAAAATATTGGAAATGTTATAATATCAAGGTTTGTTTGCAAGAAGCTCAACTGTATTACAAAAAAAAATATTTTGAATGACTTATTCTTTATGTATTATCTTTACAAGATGGTGAGTATTGTGGAAACTTTGTTTGGGATGATGAAATACAAAGTATAAGCTCAAATTGGGAATTAAATTGCAATGTTCGAGAGTTGAAGTCCTATGTGAATGGTATACTCAACATTTTGATTGAAAAGCAACAAGAAGACAAGCAAAGAGCTAACACAGTTTATTACATATGTTTGCTTGTGATAGCTTTGGGATTTATTTTATATTTTAGCAAGATAATCTAGTTTGTAACCTTTGTTTCAACTTTTTTAAAAGCTTGTAGAACCTATAAAACATATTACTCTTTATAGTATAAAAATATTGATTTCAACTTTTTTTGCATTTATATATTTTTAAGAACAAGTACAATGAATCATTTTTTTATTTTTACTGGTATATATTTTTAAAAACAATTACAATGAAGCCAAATGGTCACATACACGAAATCAATCTGACATAAAATTAGTATATAGTATTGTCAATTGCCAAAGCAAGATATAAAACCAAAGCGTACTTTAATATGGGGTGATATATCATTGGAGTAGCAATTTACCATCTACCACACTAAAAGTACATGATCAATATAAATTAGAGTATAAATCATATAAATTATAATTCCTAAATAGAGATAAGAAACGCATTAAAAGTACATGATCGGAGACTGCACTTTTTGCCAAAGCAAGAATAAAACACCAACTGCACTTTTTGCTTCTTTGCATACCCAACTAAGTAGAATTTTCTCTAACTTACATTTCTCAACAACCAAACATTTCTCAGCAACCACAACTAAGCTAAAAAAATATATAAACCAAAGAGTACTTTTAGTGCAACATAGCAAACACACATAATAAATAAATAATTTCTTCACTTGAGAAATTCTAAACTTCACTTGAAAATTCTGATCATCACTTAAATAATTCCAATCCTGAAAAGAGTATATAATAAATTAACAATCTTGATAAAAGATCAAAATTAATAATAAATTTACCATCTACCACACTTACATATTGCACTACCAGCTTGACATGTCATTTCATCTTCGGATGATGATTATGAATTGATATTGTCGTCATCTATTGTTGATATACAAGAAAATCACCAAATGCTCAGTTTTTCATGAAAAGAAATCACTTGCACATATTTATAACAAGAAAATATATGAATTATATTTATAACAAGAAAATATATGAATCTACCTTTCACTCAATTTAGGACAATTTCTTTTATCATGTGCTTGCCCCCGAAGTCCGCATCCTCGAAAAAATCTCTTTCTTGAAATTGCAATCTCTTTACCAAATTTAATCCATCTTCCGCATCCTTTTGATCTAACATGTAAATGATTGCTAATACTCGTGGACTGTTTCGAACTTTTGCTATTTGATTGTGAGATGACATTCTTTCTTCCATTAATCTCTTTAATTTTTCTATGTAACACTTTTATCTCATTCATCTAGAAAGAAGATCCTTCACCAGTGAGCGATGCATCATCAATTACAATAGATGAAAAATGGGATAGGTTTGCATGGCGTGTCATCAACGGCATTTCATGTGGATCATCCATTTCTTGACCATACTTATCTTGCAGTGAACTTTTTGAATCTTTTGTCCATCACATCAAGATGTACTGGCTAGGTAGATGTATGATCTGTCTTAGACGGAAAAATACCAACATATGCCTACATGGATTCCTTTGAACTCAAAATGTTTGCACATACAAGAAACAACATTTGATTGCTTGTTAAAACAAACTTGTCTGCATCTTGTTGAATAGTTCTCATCAGGCCTTTGTACACTATAAAGTATAATGTCATCATATTCAAATGTGTCTTTATAGTGTATGAGGTACTTTCAAACATCTCTTTCTAGAAGATATTAAAATTTTTCTCTGTGTATACTTCCACCATTTGTTTCTCCATAGCCCACAACGATTTCAGTTTTGTTTCTATTCACATCGACATGATCTGCAACTAACTCCTCATGTCGCTAATGTCTAAGAGCTCTATTAAAATGATTGATGAAACCAATCAAAGAATTTCTTTTTGAAATGTATTTTTTGAAAAAAGAATGAGAATTTTCAGCTTTCTGACTACTGCTCATTCTAGCATTGAAATATTTATTCACATATGCCGGAATCCATTTTTCACGGATGTCATATATTTCACCTAACCATACATTGTCTTCCAATTTAAGTTCATGTATCAACTCCGTCCAATATGCTTAAATTCTTTAGATATCTAAGATTTAAATGTAACACTTTTGACAACTGACTGAATAACCAAATAAATGATTCTGTTTTTTCATCACTTAAGAAGAAGGCACATCCAAAAATAATTGTTTGACCGTGATGATTTACTCCTGTAAGCGGAACAAAAACTATACCATACTTGTTGGTGTTGTAAGTTATATCGAATACTATAACATCATTAAAAGTATCGTATGATCTCCTCATAATAGGATTTACCCAAAAGCATCGCACAAGCCTATTTGCTCCATCAACCTCATAGTAAAAACAATGAATCATCTTTTTGTTTCTTGAAACTAAAAAGTTCTACCAAATTTTCTGCATCAAACTCTTTTTCTTCTTCTTCAATTTTTGTTTTATAATTCCTAAAATCATTTTCAGTGCAACCAATATTTTCAGGACAACCAGATTCAATCTCCATGATTGGAATTTGTTGGCATGTTGGTACATTTGTTGAAGATAATTGTTTATTTAAAGTTCTCTTCATAGTAGAAAAGCACCTATGTGACCTTAGTAAATGTACCTTTGTATGACTTGAAAGAACATGTTTATGCTCTTCTACAAATGAACTAACTATCCAATTCGTGCATGTCTATCGCTTTACAACCCACTCGAACAGTTGCTCGGTTCCTTTCACTTGTTCGTGGGACACCATCATTCAATTTTTTTTTATAAAAGTCATTTGTTCGTCATTCCTTACAGCAAACAAAATGTTTCCAAATCAACTCATCTGTTTCAGGTTTCTTCTTGCTATTTCAAATCCTTGCACTAAATAGGCATTCTCGACCATATGCATTATAGAAAGCGAAGGTCTCTTCAATTGATGTAAATTCTTGTGCAACTTTAGGTTTCTTTTCATCCGCAACATGTGGAGTAAAAATTTGACTTGCAGAGCTAGATTCTTCCATTCCTCTATGAATTATATTTAAGACATTCAATAGCAAATTGGACAAGAACCACTAGATGTCAAAATGATAACATAGTTGCCACAAATATGCAATAATATAGATAAAAAAAAAATACATACCATAAACCATCAATACTTGCTATATTCATATGCATCATCAATAATTATCATCCAGGAACTAAAAAGTACATAACATCAATACTTGCTATATTCATATGCATCATCAATAATTATCATCTAGGAACTAAAATTCAAATTTGATTGATTATATAAAAAATAAAAAAAAAAACTGAAAGCCAATATCTACAAAAAATATATATAAAAGAAGCCTACTAGGAGTTTTTTTTTACCGTATAATATATTTTTTTTGTTTCACTATATTCATATGCATTATCTTCCATACATCCACTATATTCTCAGATTTATCTTCCATACAATTTCAGGCTGAAAGCATTTCAAAATTGGAAGGGGGGAAACCGGTAAATTGGGGGAAACAAGACCCTAAATCCTAAATTTCAAAAGTTTGAAAATACCTCCTGTAATATCTTCGTTGACTGACACAGAGGTACAGAGGAGTATCGCCGCTGCCAGTGCAGACAAGCCTTCGGTGATACGAGCATTTCTGATGCCTTTGGTGGTGCAAGCATGGCCGAAGGTTGTGTTCGATGATCTCCTCCTCTGGTTTGAAATTCTCCTCCTCTGCGTTCGATGACTGGTGGCTGCATCCAATTTCTTCAGTCCGTATTCAAATACATGAACCAGTGGAGGCAAACCAGAGGAGGCAAGTTTAAAATTTAGTTCAAACGGTGAGTTTCAAGCTTTCATCTCCTCCAATTTTGACTAAGCTTTTACCAAATTTTGACCAAGATTTTACCAAATTTTGACCAAGCTTTTACATTAGACAGAGCCATCAAAATTTTTCCATGTTTTTCGGTCTCACTAAGGAACCCGATCAAGTGCCTTAGCAGGGCTGTATATATATATATATATGTGCTAAAAGAATATACATATATGTACAAAACAAATTCCTACAAAATATATAAAATATTTTTATTGATAGTACACAATAGTTTTACATGAATTCTCCATATGCATCTCGAAAATTAATTGAAAAATGACCGAGTGAAGATATAAGGTTTACATAAATTCTCCATATCTCAGCAAATGCAAAATAACTGAGATAGCATATTATGGTGAGCATCGTCCAAGTTTTGATTGCCATTCGTTGACACCCATCTTGGACACGCATGCAGTGTACTAACAATGAAACATTTATTCTTTAGGTAGGTGAACTGCCGAAGGCACATAGATCGACGAATTATAGTGGGTCGAACACCTAAAAGAGCATAAAGATCATAAATATTTCATCATTTGCTTCTATTTTGAAAGAGTATCAGCTAAGAGATAAAGAAAAAAGAATATCTAAAGAAATAAAAAAAAATTTCTTTAATCTTTACATGCATAGTTGGATTTTTTTTCCTTTTCTCGAAGAATATTTCATTCTTTTCTTTTATTTTGAAGTAATATTAGCCGAATAATTTGGCATAACAACTGATACTATTTCAAAATAGAAGGCAAGAAAGATATATATATATATATGTAAAAGAGATAACTGAATCATAAAGGATGAATTGTTAACGTGAGGATGTGCGTATTTATAGATAAAGAATGGTATGTGCAAATTAAATGTTAGTAGGTGTGAATTAATTACTAGGTATACGTCGTGCAAATTAGTGACACAGAGGTTATTAAAGGTATTTAGTGATACAAGCGTAGCCAAATTAGAGATTTAGCGATGCTCGTGTCGCTAAATAAAACCTGTAAATATATAAGTTTATGTGTAGCTGCACTTTATTAAAAATGCGTACTTCAATGTTTAAGAAAACTGTACCTGAACTTTATTAAAAGTACTTCAATGTTATAAATAAAATGTACCTGAAATTTATTAAAAGTACTTAAATGTTATAAATAAATTGATGAATCATTTAGCAAAAATAATTTTTTCAAGGACAATATAATTTAACTATTTTATTAAATAATGTAATTTAGTGAATTAATGTAATGTTTATTGAACATATATGTTAATTGAATACTATTAAATTATATCTTAAATATTTTTTTTTCTTATTTGGAAAATAAATTAAGGCTTCTTACATATATATATATATAAATATATGCTAAAAGAATATACATATATATATAAAAAAATCCGACAATACATAAAATATTTTTATTTTATATTGATATTACATAACAAACAATACTTTTTTAGAACCGATCGAACACGTTTTCATAAATTCTCCATATGGATCTTGAAAATTAATTGGAAAATGACCGACCTAGTGAGCATATCAGGTTTACATAAATTCTCCATCGATCTCGGCAAATGAAAAATAACTGAGTCTTCTAATAATGGTGAGCTTTGTCCATGTTTTGATGGTTATTCTCTGACACATAGCTTGGACATGTATTCATTGTAAGAACAATGAAACATTTGACCTTGAGGTTAGTGAACTACCAGAGGCACATAGATCGCTGATTTGTAATCGGTTGAACACCTCAAAGAGCGTCAAGATCATAAATATTTCATCGTTTGCTTCTATTTCAAAATAATATCAGCTAAGAGATAAACTAAAATGAATATCTAACAAAAACCAATATTTGTTTTTTGCATTATACGTAACAAACAATATATCAGCATCTTGACATGATGACTTGTTCCTCATAGCTGCTCCCTTCGATAAAGCTCCTCTTCAATCCTAGTTTGTTAAAGATTGTTGCTTTTGCAATCCAGCTTTGACTTCTATCTAAAGACCAAAAAGTGAAACCTTTGATTTTTAGGTAACTGAACTACCCGAGGCGTATGGATCGACGATTTGTAGTGCGTCGAACACATAAAAGAGAGCAATGGTCAAGAGTATTTTAACATTTTCTTCTATTTTGAAAGAGTATTAGCTAAATCGAAGATAAAAAGACATTAGAATATTTGTGACTTTTTTCCCTTTTCTGATGAATGTTTCTTTTACAATAATAGATGATACTCTTTCAAAATATAGTACGTTTTATAGATAGAGAATGGTATGTGTGAATTGTTTATTTTGGTATTGTGAAATAATTGTGGTAGGTGTGAATTACATTTTAGCATGATGTGAATTAAATACTGAGGCATGTTAGTCTAAATACCGATACAATTAGCGACACCAGCATCGCCTTTTTTGCAAAATTTGTACAATTATTGACGACATGAACGTCGCCAATTTGAGAAAAGGTGACGCTGGTATCTCCAATTATACGTAACAGGCAACTCTAGTGTCGCTAATAATGTCAATTTTATCTGCAAATGTTTTTTGCCATGTAAAATTTTTGCGACAATGCTAAACATTTGTCGGGAAATATATTTTAGCTGTCGCTAATTACGTTTTGCGCCTAATTAATTAACGATATGTTAAGTTTTTGTGTCACAAATAGTTTGAGTGCGCAGATTTTGCGCAACATATGAGGAATATGTGTCACGGAATGTATTTGACAAGCAAATATTTCACAACACTTGTCTAATGGGTGTCGCGGAATGTGTTTGGCTCATAGATTTTTCCCGACACTCTTCGAATACATATCCCAAAATGTATTTGGCGCACAAATTTTTCGCTACACTTGTCAAATATGTGTCCCTAAATATGTTTGGCGCGCAGATTTTTTACGACATTTGTCGAATGACTGTCTCTGAATCTTTTTCGCGAAACATTTTTACGATGTTTCTGTGTCATTATTTTGTTCAAATAAAGACGACATAATATTGTTGTGTTGGGAATTAATTTTTCTCGACGCAATTTTTTTTACATTGCGCATTTAGTGTCGTCTATTCACGATTTTAGCATAGTGCGACCAGATCTGACAGTTCAAGGGCAATGGCATAGGCATGATATGGTCATGAATGAGCAAATTTGAGGCTAGGCCTTGATGGCCGATGCCGCAAGCTAGTACGGCCATGGGCGTGCAGCGAGACAAAGAAGAATAAAAGGCATAGGTACGAAAGTGATAGAAGAGAAGAACAAAAAGGTTAGAGGTTAGAGTTTATGAGAACAAGCAAATAAGTGTAAAATAACAATAAATGAAAAAGAAAATAAATCATCAAAATACGATCCACTTTACCAATAATATTCGCTATGCCTGATAGGATGCACTAGGTGATACATCATATCTAAACGCTGACACAACATACTTAGCGCAATGTATCTATTTTTTTATACAACGTTCTTATCACGTTGCATTTAAAGGTGAGTTTTACCACATGTGCCCATGTATCATTTATGTTGATTATACGATGTCATATTTTTTGCATCGTCATATTTAGTCGTAATTTTTATGATATTATATTTTCTATCATCGTATTAGATAAAAGAATCTGTCATATAAATTTTTTCAAAATAAATTTTTACTTTATTGCATCGTATATTTCACTACTACAGAAAATAGCTATTGACGACGGCCATACTTTTATATAGACGTTGGTTGAAAAAGAGAGCCGTCGTTGATAAAATAAGACGACTGTTAAAAAACATCAACGACGGTTTTAACTGTAACCGTCGTCTAAAGTTACATTAAAGATGACGGTTACTTCAACAACCGTCGTTGATAAAAGACTAAAATACACGTGGCAGCAACATTGTGGCCACGTGTATGTTGAAGAGTATAGGCGACGGTTCCTAAAGGAACCGTCGTCTATTGTTAACTTATCGACGACGATTCCTTTAGGAACCGTCGTCTATACTTACATAATAGATGACGGTTCAAGGAACTGTCGTCTATACTTACATAATAGACGACGGTTCAAGGATCCATCGTCAATACTTTGTGTATACCTAGGTAAAGACGATGGTTCTAAGCTAAAACCGTCGTCTTTGCCCCGAAAAAAAAATAAAAAAAAAAAAAAAAAAAAAAACGACGGGTCTGACTCTAGACCCGTCGTCTTTATCAAAACGGCGTCATTTTGTAGCCGTGTTATTTAGGTAAAGACGACAGGCCTAGCTTTTGTCCGTCATTTTTAACTCAATGTTTTGTTCGTTACACGCTTCTTCCTCTCTTATTTTTCCTCACTTCTTTAGAAACCCTAAAACACCCGCCGCTGTTTGCTCATCTTCTCCACTATGGTCGCCGTTTGCTCATCTTCTCCATTGTGGTCGCCGTTCCTCCTCTTGTCCACTTGGTCGCCATTCCTCATCTTCTCCACTGTGGTCGCCGTTCCTCATCTTCTCCATTGTAGTCGGATTACTTCTTCAGTTCACATAATATTTGTGATTTTTAACCCAAAAATTTTAAGGTTAGTGCTTGGTAATCTATTTAAATTGTTTTTAACAAATTGTGAATGCATTATTCCGTGAAAATGTTTGAATCCGTGCATTGAAAAGNAGACGACGGTTAAAATCCGTCGTCTTACGTGTTTAGACGACGGACACGAAACCGTCGTCTAATAAGGCGTCGTCAATACTCAAAAAACATTGACGACGGTTAAAAACCGTCGTCTATGTTTAAATATCGACGACGGATTTTACTATAAACCGTCATCAATAATAACACAAAGACGACGGTTCATAAGAGGAACCGTCGTCAATAATAAACATAAAGACGACGGTTCCTCTTATGAACCGTTGTCAATAATAACACAAAGACGACGGTTCCTCTTATGAACCGTCGTCTTTGTGTTATTATTGACGACGGTTTATAGTAAAATCCGTCGTCGAAAANTTTGAGTATTGACGACGCCTTATTAGACGACGGTTTCGTGTCCGTCGTCTAAACACGTAAGACGACGGATTTTAACCGTCGTCTTTGACTCTATTTTGTAGTAGTGTTTGATTTTACATACGACGATACTCTGGAAATACATCATATCAGTGTAAATGACGGACGTCGTTCTTTATTGTTGTAATAGAGCAGTGCGATTAGAAAAGCTAAATTGTGAAAATGTCATCTACTGAATGGAAAAAGAACATATCCACAGTACTCCGAAGTACTAGATTCTTTTTCCCCGAGCTGGAAGTACTTGTACCCAAATTCTTGAAGTTGACAAAAATTAATAACCAGGAGTGACGATTATTCAAAATCTGTATGCATATATGGGGTTCAAAAGGAAAAATAAAACCATACATATAAAAATTTAGTTTTTATTTCTTCAATTGTTTAGAAGAAATTTACGAAGGAAATGAATATATGAATAATATTAAATGAAAGATCATGTACCTAATATAAGAAAATAAGCAGTAATTTTATCTGTAAGAATCTCTCTATAAAGGTTTTCAAAGGAGAGAACCTTTTTGTCCTAGTGATAAAATCGTAAGGAAAACTAATATCATCAATTCTTAAAAGTAATAGAAAAAAAAAATTTAAAAAAGAAGAATTTTAGTACTCATAATTGAATTAATATTATGTAATTTAAGGAGATCGGTAAGTAGACGAACAAACAAACAGGGAGATGGTGCCATTTGTTAACATGTTTTGTTTTTATTTTATATTTAAATTACATTGTTAATTGATGTTAATTAATAATAATTAAATATCTGAATTAATTTACAAATCTGGAAGGGAAAAAAAAACACGTACGTTAAAAGAAATATTGGAGGAAAAAATATATAGAAAACCAAACGGCAAAAAAAACATATGGAAAAAATGCAAGTTTTGCTCATGATTGTTGGAGGATAAACATAGAGAGACAGGAGAGATAGTTACGAGGAAAAGAGAGAGAGACATTCTATAATATTGGATCAAAATTTATATACAATCGTTGTACGGATAATATATTGTAATATATTATTTATAAACAAATATTTTATAAAATCTATATATATATTATTTTATTATGGTATATAATTATAAATAATTAAAGTTTTATAAAATAAAATAAAAGATTTTTGAGAGAGAAAAAAAATAAAAAAAAAGAGCTGGACATGAATAATTAAATAAAAATAAAACTCAATGAGCGCGCGAAAAAATGCAAGCTCCAAGGTGAATTCCGATTTTCCCTGTACATTTAATAAGAAAATTGAAATATCTTTTTATTTTTTTAATCCCTCTCTAATTTCCTTTCTATTTTTTTGGCTATATCTTTTTTTTTCAACAAAACAAGAGAATGTAAATTCCCTCTACTTTTTTACCCCTCTAAAATCCATGTTTTAAACAGAGCCTTGAATGAAAACATATTTTAAAATTATATTAGTTTTTGGTTTTTTTTTATTTTACATTATAATTAATTGATATATCTAACAGATTTTAATTACTATTAATTAACATTAAAAAATAATTAAAACAAGCAAACCACACATAATTTAATAAAAACAAAATAATTGAAAACCAAAAAAGTTAACAAAGGACATTTCAAAAACAAATTTTAAAGTTTAATATAGGTTTTGGATTTATTGATTTACCATTTCTTACAAAATTAGCTTAAACTCATGGGAAATTGATCATTATTTATTTAATATTTTTTTTAACATTTTTTTTTTCACGTGAAGGCTCGGCTTGTTTTGAATTTTTGGGGTCTTTTTTAAATTTTTGAGTTGAATTGTTGAGTTTGAATCTAAGACTAATTTAAAGATCTTTGGTTTTGAAACCATATTGAATTACACTTTTCCCAAAAGTTTAAATTTATGAAAAATGAATCATTATTCTTTCCCCTCTAACAGTATCTCTTCTTTATCTTAAAAAGCATAATTTCCAAATTAAAGAGCATATTGAAGATGTTGGCGGCAATTTTTGTTAAAAACATAATAGATCTCATGTGATTCAATAGCACGAAAATCTATAAACGTACCGTTCACCATTGATTGATTAAGTGCTTAGTTTGATGTTTCTGATGTTTAATTGCTTTCTACCATTGATCACTGCAAAATAATAAACACGTTAAGAGACCTCTATGAAATCTGCTCTATCAACCTAGCCTCATTCTCTTTAGGTCAAAATAATAATACGTATGTAAAATAGTGGCTCACATCTCATATTTATAACCCACATAAAATAATAATAATAAATATAATAATATTTATTTAAAATAGAGATGAGTCCAATTATATAAGACGTTACTGATACAGAGGTATTAGGTTCTTTTAGTCTAATGGGCCCACCAAAGAATTAAGAGAGAGAGATTTCAATGGATCTCTTTATTTATTATTAATCAATGTCTCAAATCCCATTATCGGAAACATAGAAGCCCAGTAAGTGAGTCCACCTGATTATGCCCAGTCCACATATAATTATTCTAACAATCTCCCACTTGGATGGCATAATTATCAATCATAATTTAATACTCACTTACCGCAGAATCTCAAACACCAATGATCATTTCAGTTGAGCATATAGTATACCGATAGGGTATAATAATACACATAACCTAGATCACAGAGATTCAATATCAGTAAATCTCAAACAATATCTATCACCATTTCAACCATGCATATAGTGTATCGACAAAATTCACAAATATACACATTCTAGGTGCTAGAGATTTACAATTGCACTAGTGGATTAACCAACACATATAGAGATCAAACATCTCAATCAAAACATATCAAATAGAAAATAATGCATGTGCACATCGCATAAATATATCAAATAATGATCCACTTACATGCTCATATTGCTCAACAAAGCAATAATCAATAATCAACGATATGTTCTATAAGACAGACTACAATACTCCCACTGATTCAATACAGCCTCAACTGCTCAATACTCCCATGTGGGATACATGCTTCTGAAAAACATTTGGATCCAAACCTTTCGTTAGTGGGTCTGCCAACATGTCAGTAGTAGGCGTGTATTCAACAGAGATAGTTCCCTCTGCTACTTCCTCCTTTACTTTATAATATTTTATTTTGATGAATTTGGCCCCAGATGTACATCTAACATTATTAGAAAAAGACAATGCTGCAGTATTATCAAAGTACATCTTCATTGGCCTCTGAATGGAGTCAACTACTCCCAAAGCATGTATAAAATTTCGCAACCAAATCGAATGACCAGTTGCCTCAAAACACGCCACATACTCTGCCTCCATAGTTAAGGACGCTATTATTCTCTGCTTGGAAATCTTCCAAGACACAGCTCCTCCTGCCATATCAAAAATATACCCAATAGTGGATCTCATATCGTCCACACAACCATTATAATCAACATCACAATAGCCAACTACATCAAGTGAGTTGGTGCGCCGATATGTCAACATGTAATCTTTAGTACCCTGAAGATATCTCAATACCTTATTGACTGCTTGCCAATGCGCAAGACCGGGATGGCTCAAGTATCTGCCAAGCACACCCACAATGTAAGCAATATCTGGTCGTGTGCAAACTTGAGCATACATCAAACTGCCAACTGCAGAAGAATATGGTTTCTTTCTCATCATTATTTTTTCACTTCCATCCTTGGGACATTGATCCTTAGATAATTTGTCACCTTTTGACATTGGGGCCCTATTAGGAGAACTAGTAAGCATGTCAAACCTTTTCAAAACCTTATCAATATAAGCCTTCTTGACTGCTTGCCAATGCGCAAGACCGAGATGGCTTAAGTATCTGCCAAGCACACCCACATTGTAATCAATATCTGGTCATGTGCAAACTTGAGCATACACCAAACTGCCAACTGCAGAAGAATATGGTTTCTTTCTCATCATTATTTTTTCACTTCCATCCTTGGGACATTGCTCCTTAGATAATTTGTCACCTTTTGACACTGGGGCCCTATTAGGAGAACTAGTAAGCATGTCAAACCTTTTCAAAACCCTATCAATATAGGCCTTCTGGGAAAACTGTAATACACCATTAGTCATGTCTCGTAGAATCTTCATGCTTAAAACAAACGAAGCCTCTCAAAGATCCTTCATATCAAAAATGGTTTGACAACATCTGTTTAGTCTCTATTAACAGGTTAGAATTATTAGATGCAAGCAATATGTCATCAACATATAAAACCATGAATATAAAACTGCTCCCACTAACCCTTGAGTATATACATTGATCCACAATGTTCTCTTTAAAACCATTATTCGTAACCACTTCATAAAACTTGAGGTACCACTGTCTTGAGGCATGCTTCAACCCATAAATAGATTTATTTAACTTACAAACCATGTGTTCATTCTCAACCTTCTGGAAGCCAACTGGTTGTACCATATAAACATCTTCATATAAGTCTCCATTTAGAAAAGCAGTTTTGACATCCATTTGATGCAACTCCAAATCAAAATGAGCCACAATTGCCATTATGATTCTGAAAGAATCCATTTTAGAAACTGGTGAAAAAGTTTCCTTAAAATCAATTCCCTCATTTTGGCTATATCCTTTAACGACAAGTCTGGTCTTATACCTTTCTATTTGTCCATTGGAGTCACGCTTGGTTTTAAAAATCCATTTACAACCAATAGGTTTGCATCCCATTGGTAACTCAACCAAATCCCAAACCTTATTTTGGGCCATGGATGTCATCTCATCATTCATTGCATTTTGCTAAAGACTTGATTGTGAACTGTCAATTGCTTCTTGATAAGTAATTGGGTCTGACTCGTTACTTATATCAAATTCATGTTCCTGCAAATAAACCACATAGTCATCAGGTATAGCAGCTTTACGAGCTCTTTGTGACCTTCTCAGAGGCAATTATTTATCTTCAACAGCTACATCTTGAACATCATGTTCATCTTCCATAGGTTCATCTTGATTGATTGTTGGTTCCTCATTTGTCTGATTATCATCAACAGGAATATAAACATCTGAAACTGGAATAGACACATTTTACTCTCTAAATTCAAGCTCTCTTGATGCTTGAGTAGTATCAATACCAGTTTCATCCTCGAAGTACACTGCCCTGTCTGATTCAACAACTCTAGTAGTGTGAGATGGACAATAAAATCTGGAACCTCTAGATCCTGTAAAATATCCAATAAAATAACCACTAATTGTTTTAGGATATAATTTCTTTATCTGAGGATAATAAAGTCTTACCTCAACCTTACAACCCCACACACGAAAATGATTCAAACTTGGTTTCTTTCCTGACCACAGTTCATATGGAGTCTTCGGAACAGACTTACTTGGCACCTGATTCAAAATATATGCTGCAGTTTTCAAAGCTTCACCCCACAAAAAATCTGGCAAATTAGAATTTGCTATCAAACACCGCACCGTATCCAAAAGCGTGCGATTTCTTCTTTCAGCAATACCATTTTGATGAAGAGTGCCAGGCCTTGTATATTGTGCATCAATTTCACATTCCTGCAAAAACCTCGCAAATGGACCAGGATTCCTACCAGTCTCATCATACTTTCCATAATATTCATCACCTCTGTCAAATCTGACATCTTTTATCTTCTTATTTTTCTGAAGTTCCATCTTGGCTTTATAGTCCTTAAAGGCACTCAAAGAATGTGATTCTTCATGTATAAGCTCAATGTATCCATAACGAGAAAAATCATCGATAAATGTAATAAAATATCTGTAACCTCCTAAAGCAGATGGAGTAAAAGGGCTACAAATATCTGTATGTATCAAATCCAAAACACTATCACATCTTCCAATCTTATTATTTCTAACCTTGGCAGTTAATTTTCCTTTAACACATTCAACGCAAGCGGAAAAATCTGAAAAATTAACATTGGAAAGGATATTATCCTTTACTAACCTTTCCAATCTCTGTCTAGAAATATGACCAAGGCGTTTGTGCCACAACATAGAAGAACATTCATCAATTCTAGCACGCTTAGGAGCAACAGTAGGTGCAACAATAGCATTCATGAAGGAATCAACAAAAGCCATATCAAATAAGTCAAGTTTATATAAATTTCCATATAAAATACCATGTCCAATCAAAGTTTTTCCTTTATATAAAATAACCTTTCCATCACAAAAATAAAAACCATAACCAACTTTGTCCAAAACTGAAACAGAAATTAAATTTCTCATAATTGAAGGTATGTAAGAAACATTATTCAACTCCAAAAAATGTACAATAGCGAATTTCAACTTGACTACTCCTAAAACATCAACTCTAACTCTTGAGCTATCTCCCATGTAAACATATTGCTCAAGATGGGTTGGTTTCTTTTGGCTTGTCAGTTCCTGCAATAAATTAGTGATATGAATTGTTGCTCCTGTATCTAACCACCAAGTATTTATAGGCACATCAATAATATTAGTTTCAATCATATTACCCTCTAGCATCAAAAAATTACCTTTCTTCTCTTGTTGAATCTTGAATTCCAACAATTTACTTTCTTGTGTCCATGTTTGTAGCAAAAACTGCACTTTCCATCAAAAAATTATTTCTTTCCACCTCTGTTAGAAGAGTTACCTTTATAAAAATTTGGATTGGTACCTGAAAAATTCTTTTCAAAGGGCTTAAAACCTTGTGTCTTCTTAAGGAAAGTCTTAAAAGGTTTATCTCCTTTTCTAGTAACCATGGCCACAGACCTTGACCTATTTCTGTTGATGTCATCCTCTTCTTTGACCAATATCGCAGTCATTTCATCCATAGACCACTCAACCTTTTGAGTGTTATAACTTGATTTGATAGAGTCAAATTGGTAAGGAAGACTCTTCATAATGCATCAAGTCAGATAATCCTCACCAAGATCAGTCTTGATGGACTTGAGCTTTTGATAGTATGATGAAAGCTTCAAAATATGTTCCCTTACTCCACTAACCCCATCATACATCGTCGAGTTCAAAAAATTCAAATAGTGATGCTTGTCATTTTTATCAAACTTGGTAAACTTTTTACCAATCTCTTCAAAAAGTCTTTTGGCATTGTCAACTTTGGGAATACTAGCAAAAATAGAATCCTCCACATAATACTCTAGTAACATCATACAACAGTTGTTTGAGTATTCCCAATTCTCATACAACTGTCTAGCCTCAGGAGTTGTCACATCAGTAGGTTTCTCTGGTGGATCAATCTTCAAAGCTAAGTCCAGCTTCATTATTGTCAGATTCAACAATAGATTCTTTTTCCAAATATTAAAATTAGTCCCATTCAAATCCATCATGGCAGTCATAGGCTGAGTATTTCTTGGAATGTTCACAACTGTGGAAATAGCAAATATTAATAACATGCATATCACTAACAAGATCATGCACTAGCTCATTTCCCAGTCTCCATCATATATATATTAACATTTAAATCGCTAGGGTTTTTTAGAGCACACAAGAAAAAAACCCATACACGAGTAAGGACAATTTATCAAATACCACAACTAAATACATTGAACCAGTTACCGAAATTGCAAACAAGAACCTGCAGTTCATGGCATTTAATCAACTTCCTTACTAATCTAAGCATCCTACCAAGTAATTAAACCACCGACAGGATGGTCTAACTACACGTATGGACCTTAGTATTATAATTGGGAGAACAACAAAAATAAATAAATTGACAATTTCATGATATAGGCAAGTTAAGTCTTACGATAGGCAAGTACTTAAAATCCTAAACTACTATGTCAATTTCATAGATTTGACATGTCAAAAACCTTACGACAGGCAAAGATTTGAACATTCTGCACTACTATGTCATATTTAACATAAAATCATTAACAAAATAATGATAAAATAAATAAATGAAATTCTGTTTTTTTTTTTCGATTGCTGACGTCAGCATGACGTCATCCATATGGCATGCGGGTTGCGTGACCTGTATAGTTATTCCCCTGAAAAATACTCTTTCGGCCACGGTTTTCATCGCCGGTTACTAGGTTTTACTCACAGATCACGTTCCAGTTGCTTTCCAACATCAATTCGGTCAATAATCGCCCAAAAATTAATGTACCATAAAATATACATATATATCTGAAAATTCAAGAAAAACAGCCAGATCGTGTTTCACATGCTTTCAGGAAAAATTAAATAAATAGAAAGCAGGAATAAACATCATAGAACAAAACCCAATAGACAATTTCAATTTAAAACAAAATATCAACACAGATCGGAAAGAAAAATAATAATCGATAAAAACCCTAAATATTCAAGAATGAACTGAGCAATATACAGATCAACACAACCCATTATTTTGCCATCAATCTAATCGTAAACATAAATTAGCAATAGCAGGATAAAATTTAATCAAAAACATTCAAATCAACAATTACCAATAATCAAAATACAATCGGTTTCACCGTCCAAAAATAAAATAAAATAATATAATATACGGCCAATTAAATACACATGAACAAGCTCTGATACCATTGTAAAAAACATAGTAGATCTCATGTGATTCAATAGCACGAAAATCTATAAACGTACCGTTCACCATTGATTGATTAAGTGCTTGGTTTGATGTTCCTGATATTTGATTGCTTTCTGCCAATGATCACTGCAAAATAATAAACATGTTAAGAGACCTCTATGAAATATGCTCTCTCAACCTAGCCTCCTTCTCTTTAGGTCAAAANTTTTACATTATAATTAATTGATATATCTAACAGATTTTAATTACTATTAATTAACATTAAAAAATAATTAAAACAAGCAAACCACACATAATTTAATAAAAACAAAATAATTGAAAACCAAAAAAGTTAACAAAGGACATTTCAAAAACAAATTTTAAAGTTTAATATAGGTTTTGGATTTATTGATTTACCATTTCTTACAAAATTAGCTTAAACTCATGGGAAATTGATCATTATTTATTTAATATTTTTTTTAACATTTTTTTTTTCACGTGAAGGCTCGGCTTGTTTTGAATTTTTGGGGTCTTTTTTAAATTTTTGAGTTGAATTGTTGAGTTTGAATCTAAGACTAATTTAAAGATCTTTGGTTTTGAAACCATATTGAATTACACTTTTCCCAAAAGTTTAAATTTATGAAAAATGAATCATTATTCTTTCCCCTCTAACAGTATCTCTTCTTTATCTTAAAAAGCATAATTTCCAAATTAAAGAGCATATTGAAGATGTTGGCGGCAATTTTTGTTAAAAACATAATAGATCTCATGTGATTCAATAGCACGAAAATCTATAAACGTACCGTTCACCATTGATTGATTAAGTGCTTAGTTTGATGTTTCTGATGTTTAATTGCTTTCTACCATTGATCACTGCAAAATAATAAACACGTTAAGAGACCTCTATGAAATCTGCTCTATCAACCTAGCCTCATTCTCTTTAGGTCAAAATAATAATACGTATGTAAAATAGTGGCTCACATCTCATATTTATAACCCACATAAAATAATAATAATAAATATAATAATATTTATTTAAAATAGAGATGAGTCCAATTATATAAGACGTTACTGATACAGAGGTATTAGGTTCTTTTAGTCTAATGGGCCCACCAAAGAATTAAGAGAGAGAGATTTCAATGGATCTCTTTATTTATTATTAATCAATGTCTCAAATCCCATTATCGGAAACATAGAAGCCCAGTAAGTGAGTCCACCTGATTATGCCCAGTCCACATATAATTATTCTAACAATCTCCCACTTGGACGGCATAATCATCAATCATAATTTAATACTCACTTATCGCAGAATCTCAAACACCATTGATCATTTCAGTTGAGCATATAGTATACCAACAGGGTATAACAGTACACATAACCTAGATCATAGAGATTCAATATCAGTAAATCTCAAATAATAACTATCACCATTTCAACCATGCATATAGTGTATTGACAGGATTCACAAATATACACATTCTAGGTGCTAGAGATTTACAATTCCACTAGTGGATCAACCAACACATATATAGAGATCAAACATCTCAATCAAAACATATCAAATAGAAAATAATGCATGTGCACATCGCATAAATATATCAAATAATGATCCACTTACATGCTCATATTGCTCAACAAGGCAATAATCAATAATCAACGACATCTTCTATAAGACAGACTACAATACTCCCACTGATTCAATACAGCCTCAGCTGCTCAATACTCTCATGTGGGATACATGCTTCTGAAAAACATTTGGATCCAAACCTTTCGTCAGTGGGTCTGCCAACATGTCAGTAGTAGGCATGTATTCAACAAAGATAGTTCCCTCTGCTACTTCATCATTTACTTTATAATATTTTATTTTGATGAATTTGGCCCCAGATGTACATCTAACATTATTAGAAAAAGACACTACTGCAGTATTATCACAGTACATCTTCATTGGCCTCTGAATGGAGTCAACAACTCCCAAAGCATGTATAAAATTTCACAACCAAATCGCATGACCAGTTGCCTCAAAACACGCCACATACTCGACCTATAGTTGAGGACGCTGTTATACTCTGCTTGGAACTTCATTAGACCAAAGGAACCTAATACCTCTATATCAGTAAAGTCTTATATATTTGGACTCATCTCTATTTTAAATAAATATTATTATATTTATTATTATTTTGTGTGGGTTATAAATATGAGATGAGAGCCACTATTTTACATACGTATTATTATTTTGACCTAAAGAGAAGGAGGCTAGGTTGAGAGAGCATATTTCATAGAGGTCTCTTAACATGTTTATTATTTTGCAGTGATCAATGGCAGAAAGCAATCAAACATCAGGAACATCAAACCAAGCACTTAATCAATCAATGGTGAACGGTACATTTATAGATTTACGTGCTATTGAATCACATGAGATCTATTATGTTTTAACAATTTTGCCACAGTTGCATGCATGTTTGAGCTTCCAAATAAGTCTGACTTTAACATCTGTCTAAGGTGTAAATGGCTTAGGCCAAAATATTCGAGGCTAATATGTTCAAGTGTAATATCTCTGAAGATAAAGTGTCTAAAGTTGAATGTTCGATGATAAAATATTCAAAGATGATATTTGTCCGAGACATTTTGTCTGAAGATAATATTAATGTCTTAGTAGTCTCTCTCAAAATGTCCGAGACTAGCTCAAAACTTCTGAGACACATTCACAAAATATCCAACCATGTCCAAAGAAATGATAAGTCTCTGGCTCGAAAAAGTTCACACTCAAAAGTTCTATGCTTGGTCTATTCCATGTCTGAAGATGAGAAGTATTTACAAATAGCAACGTGTGGCTTAGTACAATATGTATTCTCACCAACTCATCCATCATATAGTCAGACAAGAGATGCAGCTGTAAAGTACCTGAAACGGTGAAGATCAACATATGGAGGCTACATGTCTTGCCAAAAGAATTAATAAATCAAATTTGACTACAAAAATCCTAGAGAATAAGTTACTTTCAGGAAAATGGGTTGATATTATCCATATGGATTTTAAACATTGATTTTAAATATATTGTGTTTTAGTTTAATGCAATGTAATGTCTCTATGAATATAATGAAATGAAATACAAATGTTTAAAACAACAAAAGCTCTAGATTTTTTCCATTTCTTCTCATTTCATTTTCTTTTTCAAGCAAAAGCCAATGTAAAAAACTAGAGAGTTACTAATATTTCTTTTTGAGAATTTCTCAGTCAAACATCAAAAATTCAATAGAAAAATTTTTAAAAATAAAGAGTGAGATTTTTTATCCAACTCCAAAAGTAATCTTTATAATTATTATTTATTTTGCATTTTCCATAAAAACATTTATGATTCACATTTTTCTTTTTTCCTTTTTTTCTTCCTCCATGCATCATAGTATTTATAAAAAAAAAAAATTGAAGTATAAAATCATATTTAATAAATTTAATTATAAATATGTATAGAAAATTATAGAAAGTTAAATGAATTTATTAAAAGTTATATATAGAGAGTGTATGTGACTTTTTACATTTAGAGAGCTAAGAGCATCTCCAATGTACTCTTTAAAAGTATCAATTTTTATTTTTATTTTAAAGTATAATTTTCAATTTGACAACTTCAATGGGCTTTTCAAATGAGAAAGTTAAAATACATAATGAAACTTGGCTCTCCAAATGTAGAGACTCAAATCCACTCGTTATATAAAAAATTTAATGCACATATTTATTATAGCTACAATTTTCAATACACATTTAATAATCTTATTTAACGAAACATTTTGATTTATTGGATTTGTTCTATAATATTCAAAAGATAGAGAAAAATAATTTAATTATTTATTGAAAAATAAAAAATAAAGAGTGTGGTTAGAATTGGATAAAAAATTTCAGGCTTTATTTTATTAAAATTTCAAATATGTTCTTTGTTTTAAAAGTTATGATCTTTAAAATAAAGAGCATCATTGGAGGTGCTCTAAGAGCATCTACAATACTCTTTAAATGCTTCAAATGATCTATTTTAAAAAGCTGCTCTTAGTTTTTAAGCTCCAATGAACTCTTTAAATTAAAAAGGTAAAATAAAAAGTATAAAAAGTAGAGATTTGGCTCTTCAAATGTAGAGAGCTAAACTCACTCTCTGTATAAAACTTCATTTATTGTTCTACAATTTTCTATGAACACTTATAATTATATATACATATATTAATTATAATTTCATATTTCAATATTTTTAATACTACTTTGGTTTAGAAAAGATAAAAAATGAAGAAAAATATGAATTTATGGGAAAATACAAAATAAATAGTGATTATAAAAAGTGCTATTAGAGTTGACAAAAAATTTCACTTTTATTCTTTTGAAATTCTTCAAAATGCTCTTTATTTTAAAAATTATGTTTTTTAAAATAAAATAAAACTATTGAAGATACACTAATCCTCACTATTTATTTTAATTATTAATTCAAATAGCCCATTGAAATTATGAAAAAGAGCTTTGGCTCTTCAAAATAAAATAAAATAAAAAATTAGGCTTTAACAACTCATCCAAAATATTACTTAAAAGAATTAAAATATTCTATTTGTTGGAAAAATTATAGATATGTATAATACAGTGTAGAAGTTGAAGTAGTACAAAAATAGAATAAATTTAGATCTTGAAATCTTATAAGGCGCGTTACTATGTCGCTTATCTTAAGATGTTATCTGCCTCCACCAATTGAGTTTTGTACTAGGTTGCAAATATGCCTCCGAGCTATAATGAAGCTATGTATGTATGCTTGCATTGTGCATTTCACGAAAGCAACTCTAAATATCGTTGATGATGCAAGTCCTTCAAAGTACTATATATTGGTTATGTGGTATAAGAATATATAAGAATTATGTGTGCAATAAAGTAACGATAAGATATTTGAATGGATGTGAAAATGAGAGGAAGATAAATTTCTTGTTGTTTTGAGATATATCTTGAAATGACATCTGTTAAAGAAAATAAACATAAACATAAAAATAATACTAGACACATAAAATTTTTAGTGGTTTAAAAAAATAAACTCTGTCTACATCTACGTTGTTCCGGTAACGGAGCTTATGCTATAATCTCAGAGAAGTTCAAAAGTTACAATCTAAGCACGTTCTACACATAGTAGAAACACACAAATCTTCTACTCACATACATTTAGAATGATTTACACTTAGTAAATCTCACACAACTCACACAAAAGTTTAACAATGAAGAAGAAGAAAATGAACAGACGAATTACAAATACTCAGAGCCTCTCTCACTACTCTCTCTCTAAAAACCCTAAAAAAGTTGCGCACTCCTCTCGGCTTCAGGGCAGACAAAACTATATAACTGAAACAATGCATCAGAAGATCCGAAGGCTTAGAGGTTGCCACGTGGAATGATCGCAGACGACTCAAGAAACCAACCAATCTCAGCAAAATGCACCATATCACTAATGGAATATAAAACGCTGAAATAGTAATGATAAAGAATAATAATAATAACAGTAATTAAGAGTAATAATAACAAATACAGTAAATCATGATTAATTATCTAACAACATCTTGTATTTTATTTATAAATTTTTGACAACTTTTCGTTTAGGTTGTATCAATTCTCTTATTTAAAATTGTATCTTGACAATACATTTTCAATATAAATTATGTCATTTTGCTTATGTACCTATTCAAATGGATTACCACATTATACATTATACCTTTTATTTGGGTTATATACTTTGCCAAAATACCCATTCATAATTGGGTTGCATCTTTTAATTATACACTTTTTCATAATTAGTTGCATCCTTACAGCACATGCTCATATTAAATAGATGAATCTTTTGAATATACATCTTTACAAAATTTCCATTAACATCTTTATTATTTTGAAAATATTCTAACTATATTTTTGTGATTGTCGTCAATAGTGGAACAGTAATTGCAATTTAAAATTGAATTGTTTGATGAGATCACATGACTGACGGCTAAAGTTTGATTGTCATTAATAGTGATGAAGCAAAGTTGTTGTGGTTTGGGGTATTTTTTCTTCTTTTTTTTTTTTGATGAAACAAAGTTAAAAGTCAAAGAAGCGTGCAGGCAACAAAATGGTCGGCCAATGGTGTGATATAACTGCATATTGACAGTTCATTTGGGGTGGTAGCTACTCTTGCCGGTTGATCATTAATTTGGTTTTCCAATCTTTTATATTGAATATGGATCTAGAGCTAGGCAGAACATTCAAAACTCCAGCAGTGGTTAATGGAACCAGCTGGGAAAATTAAAATTAAAATATAGTTTCCATAATTTCATATATAAAGCTATTTCTATCCAGTTTCTTTTTTTTTTTTTCAAAAATTGTTTTTAACAGTGTAAAAGCAGAATATAAATTGCACTATACATTGTTTAAATTTATTTGACATAAATATACAATCAATTTGAAAATTATTTTTCAATGGTAATGTACACAAATACTATTTTTCACGTCAGCTCGACAAATATTATAGACATTACCATTGGAGGGTATGTTTTCAAAATAATGTTTATATTTATTTATGTGGCATGTTAATTTTATCAATTTACATCCTATTAGAGTTGCTTTAAAATTTAAAAAAAAAAATAATTAAAATATTTTTCTAAAAAAAAAACAAATATAAACAAAAACAAAAACTAACTAAAATAAGACTTTACTCTATGTTTATGATTATTCTTTTCAAAAACTCTTTATTTCTTTTTCTATCGTCACAGTCTATATGTTAAATTATTATTTTAATTTTTACATGTGACATATGAAAAGATAAAAATATACTATGATCATTTTCAATGAAATATGGATTTCTAAGTTTAACATGCTATATAAGTAAATATAGATATTATTTTGAAAAAATACAGTCCAATTGTAATGTTTATAATGAATGTCGAGTTGACGTAGCTTTGACATTGTCAAATTGAATATTTACTTCTAGAAAGCTCTGTCAGACATTGTCAAGTTTCTATAAAAAATAAAAATTTCTTAAAAATCTATTTGTTTAAAAAATAAAAAATATGTAATTAATTGATAATCATAAATAATATTCTTTATGAACATTACCAATGGAAAATAATTTTTGAATTGATTGTGCATTTATGCCACATAGATTTAAACAATATCTATATGCATGCCACATATGTAGTAATTCATATTTACTATTGAAGATGCTCTAACAATTTTTTAACAATTTTTTTTTTTAATTTTGTTATTTTTCTCTCTATCATATAATAATATAAAGTTTATAAATTTTTAACAATTTTTCTCTCTCAAAAAGCCGACTTTCTCTTTCTTTCCCTTTCTCTCTTTCGTTTTTTTCTCTCTTTTATGTGCAAATGAATATGAAACTTTTTTTTATCTCTCTCTTATCTGTAAAAATTTAGAAACACAATTAAATTATGCACAGTAAAGTTGATTTTACAAAAACTTAGAGAGAGAAAGAAAATTGCTCCATTGAATGTTTTGAATTCTTTTTTTTTTTTTTTGGTTAAAATTCAATGTTCTAAATTTGGCACCATCTTCTGCATGGGCCATACATAAAATCCACGATAACCCAGAACTTGATTCAAGTATTATTGATTTTAAAAATCAAGAGAGATATTAAACAATGTCAAGCAACAAGATATCTGCATCTTGAATAAAAACCGGTCAATTTCAGCATTTTAGTTTTGAAAAATTAAAAGATAATGCAATTTAACATTATAAAAAGACAACTCCTAACCAGTCTAGCTGAGGCAGATTCAAAAAATAATAATCAAAAGCTAGTTATTGATTAAGAAAAAATAGCGTCCCTGCTAGGTAGGCATCTCCAAACCAATCCAATCAACCATATTAAATTAAAAAATTAAAAAAGTTGAGAACAAAACAAAGGCTTAAGCCTCGAAACTGCTGACTTTGCTAAAACTTCCCACTGATAAAACCACACAGGAAAAATCAGAAGGAGGAAAAAGAGAAGTATCCTAAAGTAAAGATACAAAAACCACTCCGAGCTTCTAGGAAAACTTATAAGACTTATCCCCACATATCTGCAACGTGAGCCGACCAACAATAATCCAGAAAAGAAAAACTAATAATAATAATAATCTACGAGAGGAAGAAGGCTGAATCAAAAACTTGTTCTTCCGTTTCATTCATCTTCTTCTAAGCGGCAGCAATAGAAGTGACCTCAAATTTATGGAGCCATTTTTAGTAAAAAAAAAAAAAAATTCTCTGTGAAACTCTTAATATTAGTATATAAATGAGTAATATTGATGAGCCATATTAATTTATAAGTGAATGATCTATTTATAATGAGTAATATTGATCCATAATCTACATACTAATGTTACATGTTGTTCATTTATGGATAAAATTACTCATTTTTGCCACTAAAATCCCAAAAACGGAGTTTCCCTCAGTAATTTTCCCAAATTTATATCTCTTTTCCTCCACTTTGATTGTTATTTTCCAGCACAATTTTGTTTCTTTTTTCCTTTCTGATCTATTTAGCTTTCGGATTTGCTGGCTATAAGAGATGAGAAAAAAAAAGAAGTAACATGATATGCTTAGAAGTGTAAAACGGATGGGACAGCATGAGTGTAGCATGACACATTAAAATTGGATAACGACACGAGCACAGTATATAAACCATGTCATGTCAAGTACAAAACACATAATGGCCGTGTTTTGGAGGCTTGTAGGCTAAGCACGGTACGAGCCCATGATGGATTAAGCGTGTCCATGACACGACTAGCACGAATACTTAATAAATATATAAATTATATCAATTTACTTTATATTTTTATTATTTTATAATTTTTTTTTTCAAATGAAGCAATATAATACTTTATTTAATTAATATTTATTTAAAATTTAAATTTTTTAACTATTGATTATCATATTTTTATATTTTTTTCCTTTAAAGTTATGTAATTAATTAGTTAGAATTTTATCATGTTTTCTCTAAATATTAATTGCCTAATAAATAATAAAATAAATCAACTGTAGTATATTTTGTGGAAAATAAAGTGATAATGCTTTACTATTATATTAACATGTAGAATATTTATACAGAGATTGTAATACACAATACTAAGGCTTACCTATTCTAATACATTATTAACAGAAATATAATATACTATTTCTACAAATATATACGCTCAATATGGAGGAAATAATATAAGGAATTATTTCCTTTCATGCCCCCGCAAAATTGAGCTTCCATCATGGATGCCAATCTTGGACCGATGTGAAAGATATTGAGAGTGAGCTAGGGGCTTGGTGAGTGAATCAACAAGTTGATCTGAGGTGTGAACATGGGAGATACGCAACAGGTTTTTGGATACACGATCTCTGACAAAGTGACAATCGACGGCAACATGCTTCATACGAGAATGGAACACCGGGTTGGCACACACATATGTAGCGCCCACATTGTCATAGAGATCACTGATGGAGACGTGCACTGGTGCCAAAGTTCATAGAGAAGATTTTGAACCCAAATGACTTCAGCAATAGTGGCAGCAACAGCTCATAATTCGGCTTCAATAGAGGATCGATCCACTGTCTTCTGCTTTTTGAAGCTCCAGCTAATGGGAGTAGTAACAAGAAAAACAATGTAATTTGAGGTGGAGGTGTAGTCATCAGAGTTGCCTGCCCAGTTAGCATCTGCAAAAGCATGAAGTGGAGAAGAAAGAGCATGGCAAATCAAGATACCATACTGAGATGTACCCTGAAGATAACGTAGCACCAGTTTAACAGTAGCCCAATGAGTGACAGTTGGGCTATGCATGAACTGGGACAGGCAGTTAACAGCATATGAGATGTCTGGACGGGTGAGAGAGATATATTGCATGGAGCCAAGAACTTGCCCGGTAAAGAGTAGCATCAGTACTAGCCGTGCCATCCATCAGGGTGAGGCGATATGAAGGGGAAAGTGGAGTAGACACTGGTTTTGTGGCATGCATGTTGGTCTTTATTAAAAGATCTTGAATATATTTGCTTTGAGATAAGAATAACCCCTGAAAACATTGTGTACCTTCAACACCTAAGAAATAATTAAGATTGCCAAGATCTTTGAGACTAAAGTGGAGCGCAAGAATAGCAATGAATCATTGCATAGAAGCGAGAATGGATCTAGTTACAATAATGTCATCAACATACACAAGCATATAAAGCATGTTGTTATAAATAAAAAGAGATGCATCAAATATGGAGTTGATGAACCCCATAGTGAAGAATAAATTTTTTGAGTTCATTATACCATGCATGGGGAGCTTACCGAAGCCTATAAATCACTTTGTGAAGTTTGCAGACACGATTAGGAAATTGAGAGTGAACAAACCTTGATGGTTGTTGCATAAAAACATCATCATCTAAGGTACCCTGCAAGAAAGCATTATTAACATCGAGTTGGTGTAAAGGCCAACCATTAGAGACTGCAATGGTTAAAATAATCCGAATTGTAGTCGGTTTGACGACTGGGCTAAATGTATCTTGGAAGTCAATCCTCAGGCGTTGATGAAAGCCTTTGGCAACTAACCGATCTTTATAACGGGCGATGGTACCATCAAGATTTCACTTTAGCCGAAAAATCCACTTACACCCAAGAATATTTTTGGTCAAATGAGATAGCACTAATGTCCATGTAGAGTTCCAAATGAGAGCATCATATTCTTCACTCATGGCCTTACGCCATTGAGGATGTGTCTTAGCTTGAGTGACACAAGTAGCTTCGGTTGTGTCAAGAGAAGGCAAATGAGAAGCTAGATATAACTGTTTGGATATATGGTTTTTGGAAAGTGTAATCATGGAATGAGCACGAATAGGCTTAGGAGAGGTAGCAAAAGATTCAACTTGTGGAGTGAGTGTTTGAGAATCAAAGGGGCATACCTATGCATGAGACTCAGACAGGGCATCGCTGGCACTCGACTTAGATTGAGGGACTCGGGAATGAAGTGGCGCAGATGGTGCTGAGTGGGGGTGAGAAGAGAGTGAGTGTGGTGTACTTTGTATGGAATCTGAAGAAGTGATAGGAGAGGATGTGGTGGATAGTGGGAGTAGAGAGACAGGAGGTAGTGGATGAGGTGTTAGCTCATGTGAGATGGGTTCATTGTCCATGGTAGATGGTGTGGAGTGCGAAATGGTCAGAAGATCTAGCAGAGTTTAAATTGAAAAACTTGTGGAATTGTGGAAGGGATAACGATCTTCCACATAAACAACATGTTGGGTTTTGTAGATGCAGTTGGATGTTGGATCAAGACACTGGTAAGCATTGTATTATGTGGAGTAACCGACAAAGACACAAGGTCAAGACTGAGATTCTAGTTTATGAGAGTTGTACAGACGAAGATGAGGATAACACAGACACCCAAACACCCGCAGTTTGTCATAATTAGGAGAAAAAATAAATAAGTTGACAGAGGGTGAATAATTGTGGGTAGCCGAGGAGATCATGCGGTGTATGACATAAACCACTGTAGAAAAGGCTATAGACCAATAGCACAAAGGCATTGAGCTATGGTGGAGAAGGGTGAGACATATCTCAACAACATGTCGATGTTTTCGTTCTGCCGTGCCCACTAACGAGGAATGGATGTTGGAGATTTGAGATGTTGAATACCATGATGGGACAAAGAATGACTGAAACCTTGGTATTCACCACCTCCATCAGAATAAATGGTCTTGATTTTGGTATGAAAAATATTTTCCACAATTATTTTGAATTTGTCGAAAAACAGAAATGACATCAGATTTGAGTTTGAGAGGGAAAAATCATGTGTACTTTGTAAAATAATCAACAAAGATAATATAATAATAGAATTTATCAAACGACTCAATTGGGGCTGGACTTCACACATCAGTATAAAGAACTGCAAGAGGTTGAGAGCATGAAATAGTGTTTGAGCCAAATGCTAATCTATGACTTTTATAACATAAGCAGGAATTGGAAAAAGAAATACTAAAGGAATTGCCTGACACTGGAAGTGAGTGATGTTGCACAAGCTTGTGGAGAAGTGATGTAAGGATTCAAGGGACGGTACAATAGTGACAAGTGTAATAGGTCGGGACTGAACAGAGGTGTTAGGCCACTCATACACAAATCCATTATTCCAGCCTCGGACCAAGGATGCCCCCGTCTTCATGTCCTTCACAAGAAAAAAATCAGGAAAGAATTCAATAGAAGTTATATTTTGTTTGCAAAATTGAGATACTGAAAGAAGCATTTTAGCGATAGAAGGTGCACAAAGCACATTGTTTAATTGAAAGGTTTTGTTGTTGAAGTGAATATGAGTGGAACCAATGTGGGATATAGGAACACTATTACCATAGCCGATCACAATATCATATGGTCCACCATATTCTGAGTGTAAAGAGAGATTTTGAATATCAGAGGCAACGTGATGGGATGCACGAGAGTTAACCACCTAGGAATCCATATTTGAACGTGAGTCTCTAACAGTGAAATGGGCTTGAGGAGGCGCGGATGGTGCAGGGCGAGATCGACAAACCTTAGCTCTATGACCTGGTTTATCACATAGCTGACAAATCAGTCGATTGAAGGAAAAATTAGAGGAAGGCCACCACTGATTCATAGTAGAAACATATGCTGATTGATTGAAAGAGCCTGGATGGCCAGTGGAACCCGTGTGTCCTTGTGGTCCTTTGCCAGGTTGATAACTAGACCCTTGTGGTCCTCTGCGGGATTGATGAAAGAAAGACTGAGGACTACCTTTATAAGAAGTCCCGTTGGTGGGGCCATTCCCAAGAGATCTGTCATAGTTGCGTTGCTGACTGATTTGTGCTGTCGAAATCACAATGCATGGATGTTTCTTGATCGAGAAGTTTGTCATGCAACGCCTCGAAGGAAACCGGTGTATCCCAAGCAAGAATAGCGGCCTTGATTTCCTTAAATTCAGGGCCAATTCCATTGAGGACATGAACAATGAGTTCATCATCAGATAAGGGGTGCTCGATCAGTGCAAGATCATCTGAGATACATTTGATGGTCTGCATATAATCATCAATAGAAAGAAAATCTTTTTTTTTTTTTTTTCAAGAGAAAGTCTTGGAGGCTAAGCATACATGTGCAGGATTTGTTGGCATAAGTGCATTCCAGCTTCATCCAAGCCTCAACTAATGACCAAGGAGGATAGATTGGGAGAAACAGATCCCACAATAGTTTGATGGATAAAACTATCATGGCGTTTCCACAATTTCCAACCGAGATTAGGAGTCATGGTGTTTGAAATAGAAAAAAATGGATTCAAATGGGCAGGGGTTGCTACCATCGACGAATCCAATAAGGTCATAGCCGAAGAGAAGGTTTCGAAACTGAGTTCTCCATGCAGAGTAATTGACTTTGGTGAGTTTGAAAGGCATCTAGCTAGCGTTAATGGCAATCAAAGTTTGAGACTGAGGAGAAGATATGTTGATAGCTGGAGTAACAACAATGGGTGTCGACTGATTGCTGGAATTATTGGTAGCGGAGGAGTGAGAAGCAGAGGATGTTTCATCTGCCATGAGTAGTGCAAGACAAGAAGAAAAAGACAAGAAAGAAGAAAAGAAAAGAGAAAAACTTAGGGTTTTGTTGCTTGAGAGCAAGAGGGCTCTGATACCATGTGGGAAATAAAATGATAATGCTTTACTGTTATATTAACATGTAGAATATTTGTACAGAGATTGTAATACACAATACTAAGACTTACCTATTCTAATACATTATTAACAGAAATATAATATACTATTTCTATAAATATATACGCTCAATATGGAGGAACTAATAGAAGGAATTATTTCATTTCATATTTAAGTTATTTGTATATATAATTTTACAATGTATTAACTTTAATAAAAAATAATATGTTTATTGAATATAAGTGCGGTGGCATGAATACGAACGTACTAGCAAGAGCACAACAAAACACGATGAATAAATAGATTGGCACGAATACAACACGATAAATAAATTGACTAGCATAAACACAACACGAGCACAGATGGGTTAACATTTAAATGGATTGCCAACGCAACATGATCAATTTGACACCTCTAGATATGCTACGTTGGAGAATAAGAAAATTAAATAAATTTTTTAAAGTTTAATAAATTGAAATAATTCTTAATAAAATTATGTCACCTTTTTCTAAAATTTAAAATGACAGAAATGTCATTTTCTATTAAGTTTAACAAAAAATCAATAATGAAAGAGAAATGTTTATAATTTTTCAAATTTTAAAAAATAGTTTATAATAAACCAAACTTGAGAGTCTAATTGGAATTAACTTCGTTGTGCTCATGAGAAAATATATTTTATCGGTTTTGATTTTAAAACTTTTTCTAGAAGTCTAAAAATTCTTTTAAAAATTATACATATATATAAATATATGAGTTAGAATATTATCAGGTATATCTTATAATTGTTACGTTAAAGTATGAAATTCAATTATTGAGATTAAATAATAAAATAAAAGTTAACTGGATAAATAAGTTATAACAAAAGTTTAATTATCTAAACCACTTATTTTTATTTATCATATAATTTTAGCCATTAAATTTTATATCTTAACATAACTATTATCATGTAAACATATACACATGATAAAATACACAAAAAGAAGCTAGAGGTAGGCTCAAGAAGGTATATTATAATATCTGCCTTTCTATACAATCAAAATTCATAAATTGGTCCATTGCTTTAGGAGATATTTCAAGAACATGAAAACTCAAACTAAAATCATAACTAATCTTATAACACTATCAACTATCACTATACTTAAAAACTTGGATAAATATAGTCAAAAGTCTATACTTTATTGGTTTTGATTTTGATTAAATTATAAATGTTGAATATTGGTCCTTAAAAGCTTGGATAAATAGTTTAAAAAATTAAAATACTTAAACATATGTACAAGTAATAAGAAAAAAAAGATAAATAGATAAATAGAATATATAATAAATCACGAAAGAATAAAAGTAAACTAGTATTAAAAGATAAATAGAATATATGAATCTTTTAAATGTTTACAAATAATTCTATAAATATTCATTCATAAAGAATTGGGAAAAGATTGAACGAATAATAAAAAATATGAAAAAGTAATTTTTAATTAGACTTTTTATTAAAATCCATATACATAATTTAACAATATAAAAATATATTTTACTACAAAATAGAGAAGATAAAAAATTTCAATATGCGAGAAAATAAAGTATTTAAATTTTAGAAATTTTCTATTGTCACAAACTTAAAAACTTATAGTTGTCAAATAAAATGCTAAATAATATATACATATATATGTTAAAAAAAGAGAAGGAAAATGTTTCAATTTCTATATTAATATTAGACATTTAGCTAATGTCACCTAACAAAATAAAAGAAATATGAAGACTAAAACATTTCCCTTTCTTTTTTCTGGTNATATATATATATATATATATATATATTCTATAATAAAGAAATATTTATTTTATTATAAAAAAGTTAACATTGAAAATATATTTTTAGTGAAAAATTTAAAAATATTGTCATTAAAAAAAATTATTAATGATAATATTTTAAAATTTATTATTAAAAATATATTTTTAATGACAATTTTCATTTTATTATAATGAAAATATTTTTATTTTAAAATTTATATATATATATATATCAGATATCTAAATAAATTAACAATAATTATCACTTCAAAATATCCGACTGCAATTGCTATTATGGTTGATTTACATTATATATTCACTTTATAAAGTTATGATATTCTGATATGATATATTATCTAAATTAATTAATAAACTGTGATGGGCATGCATGTTTGATTTCAGCGAAAAAGTGTCCGTCCCTGCAGTCAAACAATTCATTGTTATTGAAGGAGAGAGCCGCCGCACGACTGTGGTTGAATGGGGAGAAGCTGGAGATGTTGTGAAAAGCACTACGTTTACCATTTTAGCTGATAATTTCGTGGCTCGGGATATAACTTTCATGGTTAATAACTTTCTCTCTCTCTCTCTATATGTACATGCAAAAAATCATCCGATTGAGTATTCATAATCTGTGGATTATATATATATGATCGGAATTATAAAAAAGAAAACAATTTAATTAAATAGAGTTAGATTAATTAGTGAATGTTAACTATTTTTGTTTGTGCTTCAGAATACATATAACAGAGTCATAGCACGAGACGAAGGTGGGAAAAGAATAACGTGGGCACCAGCAGCTATGGTAGCAGCAGACAAAGTGAGCTTCCATGGATGTGGGTTCGTGAGCCTGCAAGACACTCTCACTGATGCCAGAGGCCGTCACTACTTCCACTCCTGCTACATCGAAGGAGCAATAGACTTCATCTGGAGCAATGGCCAATCCTTTTACAAGGTCACTATATATATATATATATTTTAAAATTAAAATTATCACTTATAATTTATTATAAATGACTGTTATATCATTGATATATTTTTTAAATAACGGCTTTATCATTAATAATAAATTACTAATAGCTGTCAGCATTTTAAAATATTCCTATCTAGTGATAGTATTATCATCAAAATTTTCTTTTTCAATGTACCCTTAATCTAGTTTGAATTTAAAAAATTTAGCCAACTAATAGTGCCGGACCAAAAATTTATCACACTAGCCCGAGCCTCTTTCACATAAAAGCTCTCGTCATATGGCTCTTTCGTCACTAAAATGCAATGTTTCTTTTTTTTTTTTTCCCTCTTTTGTTTTGGTAGTGTACAAGGTTCACTTTCCTAAATTGAATAGGTTTTTCATAAATCTCAAAATTTATATTAAATTATTTATTAATGTTTAACTTTTCAAGCAATCTAAAAGTTTAGAATTAATACAGGACCTCATCATAAAACCATGAAGTCGACTGAGGCTGATAATATATATAAATAGTTTTTTTTATTTTTATTTTTTTATTTGCAGGGATGCGCTATAAATGTAACAACGGCCCGTCTACCTGGAAGGAGAACGGGGTATATTACAGCTCAAGGTCGAGAAAGCGCTAACCAAACCAGCGGGTTTGTATTCCATTCGAGCGTTGTGATAGGAACCGGGCCTGCATTGCTGGGAAGAGCATACAGAAACTACTCCACAGTGGTGTTTTACAGAACTAACATGGCCAATATCATTGCTCCTTATGGATGGGACGCATGGTTTAATACCGGGCATGAGTAAGATTCATTAATTTTTCAGCTTTAGCCAGTGCAGATTAAATCATTATTCTTTATTCTTTTATATTTTTCTTTAACATTCATTTTCACATATATATATATATATATTAATTATTTTGGCTTGGATTTTAAATTTAATTTTTTTTTTAAATATCATTTTTTTTTTCTAAAGTGTACAATTAATACTATGGTAATTTTGGTTAGGGAGTTATTAACGTACTCGGAAGAAAAATGCTATGGAGCCGGAGCAGACATGTCAAAACGTGTAAAATGGGAGAAGAAACTAACAGGGCAAGAGTTGAATAAATTCATAGATGTCAATTCTTTCATAAACCAAGATGGATGGTTAGAAAAGCAACCTGCCTAATCTAAGCTTTAGTCCCCGGAAATAAATAATGGGGATATCAATAGCATCATCAATCTAAAATGCAATAATCAAGTGGACTGTATTTAATGTATTCACCTTCTCATTTCCGAATACGATATATATTTGAGTTGTGACTTGTGATTGGAAAGAGATATTTAATGGAATTAATATTGTCGCATCCTACATTCCAAATAGAATCTAGACTGTAATGTTCTCTTTAACTCTATGGTTATGGCTTAGTTTTAAAACAAAAATATTATGAGGTATTATCAAAAAACAAATATAAAAGAAAGAAAATATTATGAGGAAAAAAAAAATAAGGCAACAATAAATTTAATGTTAAAGTAAAGGAAGTTAAATACATTTTAGTACATTTTATTATTCAATTTGTTCAAATTGATATCACTAGAATTAATTTATAAATTTTAATATTTTCAATTTTTAAAAAAGTTGCAATCCGATCCAATATGGTTAAATATAATAGATTTTGTCAAATTGAAATCATTTGCATCACACATAACCCTCTAAAAGTCAGCCTACCAGTTCTGCACATCAATTATTGGTTAGCAAATTATATGTTTGGGAAACTGGTAGTCTGGATTTTCAACTGTCAAATCATTGTTTGTCACAAAATATTTGTCAGTTTTTTTTTTAATTTCAATAAACTGTTAAAAATCAATAAAATAGATTTTAAAGAGTCACGTGCGCCGCACTTAACATAATTTTGACAAAATCTATTAAAACTAACCCAATTAAACTATATTTTAATTTTTGCAAAATTAAAATATTAAAGTGTTTAAATTAATTCTAGAAAGTCCAATTTAAACAAGTTGAATAATAAATAATACTAAAATGTCTTTAACCCTTAACAAAAAGTTTACTACATAAAGAGAATATAAAGAAAAAGTAATTACGGACATAATACATATTAGATCTTTTTCCTTCTTTTTTGTTTTTTCCAAAGTGTAATAGATAATGCGAATGAAGTACTAAATATTATTCATATAGGTTCCAGAATTAATATAGGTTTTATCCATATATTGGAAAAATTAAAAAATATATTTTAATATCTTTTAAAATTCAATTTGTTCATTTAAGAATTTTTACAATTAATATATAATTATACATTAGTCCAATTCAATTAAATTTTACAGTTTCTTTCAAATTAGAGATCAACCTCAAAATTGATTTTCTCAATTTTTAATGTATTGAAAACTAAAAAAAAAAAAGTTAAATGTATTTTTGTACCTTTTAAAATTATTTGTTCAAATACATGTTACTACAATTAATTTAAACACTTAATATACTCAGATTCGCAAAAAAGTTATACACTTTAGTCTAATTAAATTAAAATCTAACATAATCCATTAAATGCAGTATTTTAGTACTCTCTAATTTTTTTCTTTTCCAATTATGTGAAATATTCAAAAAAAAAATCTAATTTTTTTCCATTTAAAAAGTTTTACTTTATCTTAAATAGCTAATAAATTATTTTTTTATCATGAAATTTTTTACCCTATATAATTTCATTACGAAAATTTTTGGTCCTAAAATATACTTTCATCTAATTGTTTTTTTTTCTTCTTAAAATTTTTTATCCTAAATTGCTAAAAAATTATTTATCATTAAAATTTGTTTCATCGTTGACATTGTTTTCTCGTCAAACATTTTTTCGGTTTTATATAGTTTTTTATCATAAAAATATTTTTTAATCCTAAAATGTTTTTTATTCTAACATTTTATATCTAAATTATTTTTAATCCTAAATTGCTAAAATAAATTATCATGAATTCTTTTTTTCATCCTATATAGCTTTTCATGATGAATTTTTTTTTTCATCCTATACATTGTTCATCATGAAAGTTTTCTATCCTAAAAAATTTTGACGGAAAAAAAAATTTGGATGAAAAAATTAATGGAATAAAAAAATTCATAAGAAAAAAATATGTAGGATAAAACAAATTTTAATGATAAATAATTGTTTTTAGCAATTTAAGATAAAAAAAAATTATAAATGAAAAAATATTTTAAAATAAAAAAATTTCGTTATGAAAAGTATATAAGGTAAAAAATTTCATGATAAAAAAATAATTTTTAGCAATTTAAGATAAAGTAATAGTTTTTAGATGGAAAAAGATTAGGTGAATTAATTTTTAATATTTTACATAATTGGTAAAGAAAAAGTAGATTGTATTAAAATGCAGCATTTAGCGGATTCATTGAACCTAATTGAATTCAAATATAATTTTTTGTAAATCTGAAAATATTAAATGTTCAAATTAATTGTTGCAATCTTCATCTGAACAATTGGATTTTAAAAAGTACTAAAATACACTTAACTTTTTAAAAAAAAATTAAGTACATCAAAAATGGAAAAAAAAAAACAATTTTGAGGGTAACATCTAACTTAATGGAAACTGTGAAATTTAGCCAAATTAGTGTAACTTTTTTAAAATTATAAAATATTAATTGTACAAATTAATTATAAACATCTTTAAGTGAACAAATTAAATTTTAAAAAATACTAAAATGCACTTACACCTTATTAATAAAAATCCAGAGAAAACAAAATTTAATCCTTCTCACAATTTAACTTCTCATATTTAACACTTCTAAATTCTAGTATTCCATATAAAAACACTACAAAGGATAATGAAAGGAAACAAAACAAATATTTTAAATACTTGTCAAAACGAAAATTTTCAGCTCTATAAAGTCATATGAATATGATTCGGTTCATATTTACAAAACAAACAAAAAAAATGATCTGCTTGACCACTCGGAATTGATCAATGTGTGTTTAAGGCCACACAAAAAAACAAAGGGTAAACTATATTTAAATGTCTATAATTTTATTATTTCATTTAGAAGGCTCTGTAACTCATTTTAATATATGATACTTTTTATATTCAAAAAAATTACAATACAGTCAAATTCAGATTAAATTTGTCAGAATCTATTAAATGGTGCATGTGATGGCCTATTTAGTTTTTAAATTTACCAATTTTTCAAAATAGTAGAAAAAATTTATCTAAAATTTTTGTCAAAGTCTATTAACTGCAGTCCGATTCAGATTAAAATGCAGTTCAATTCATATTAATTTTTTTAGAATTTATTAAATGGTGCATGTGACAGTCCTAATTTTTTTTTTAATTCTTACCAATTTTTCAACATAGTATAAAAAAATTCATCTAAATTTTTTTATTTCATCTTAATTTTTTTAAAAAAATTATCATCCTAAAAAAAAAATTTCATCTGACTTTTTCATGTATAAATTTGTTTCATCCTATTTTGTTAACTTTTTAGTAAGTTAGATGAAAAAATCTGCATAAATTTTTAGATGAAATAATTTTATCAAATTAGGATGAAAGATAGACAGATGAAAAAAATTAGATGAGATAATTTTTAGGATGATAAAAAAATCATTAGTGAAAAATACGTAGGATGAAAAAAATTCATGATAAAAATGTTTTTTAGAAATTTAGAATAGAGAACATAATTTTAGATGAAATAATATTTTTAAATATTTTTTTTAATATTTAAAAAATGGTAAAGAAAGATTAGGAGGTCACGTTGGATATAAGTGATCCCATTTAACAGATTTGTCAAAGTTAACATGAATTTATAAAGATAATAAGAATTATGTAAAAAAAGCTTATGTTGTATTGAGAGTAAACTGATTTAAATACAAGTATAGATGATAATGCTGTTGGTAAAGATAAGTACCGCAACAACCTAACTAAAGGAATAAATAGAAGATAATACAATGAGATAATAACAGCATAACATATTAATCTCTATCATGCCCCCTCAAGCTAGTGGGTTGTGATAACACACATAGCTTGGATCGTAAGAATTTGAGATGCTGTCGTGATAATGACTTTGTCAAAGCATCAGCTAACTATTCTGACTAGAGACATGTCGTATACGAAGTTCACCACTGGTTACTTTCTCTCGAACAAAGTGAAAATCCACTATGATATGTTTCATTTTTTAGTGTAGAACCGGGTTAGCACAAATATATATTGTACCAACATTATCACAGTAGATGATTGGAACAGCAGGAACTGACAACTTTAACTCAAATAGAAAAGATCGTAACCAACAAAGTTCTGATGTTGCAGAAGCCACAGATTGGTACTTGACCTTTGTGGAAGATCTGGAAACTGTCTACTGTTTTCTAGACATCCAAGAGATGAGATTTGGACCAAAAAACATAATATAAGCAGAGGTGGAGGTACTATCATCGCGATTTCCAGCCCAATCAGCATCACTATATGCATGTAATGATAAAGGAGCATTCCGTTGAAGAAAAATGCCATGGGTGCTTGTACCTTTTAAATATCTGAGTAAACGTTTGACAGCTGCCCAATGCATTTCAGTTGGTTTGTGCATGAACTGAGATAATTTGTTCACAGTGAAATATATATTTGGGCGTGTCAAGGACAAGTATTGAAGACTTCCAACTATTTTACTGTATTTTGTGGCATCTGTTAAGTTGGTGCCATCCATGAGAATGAGAGAAGTGTTGTGGACATCGAGGTAGTAACTTCCTTTGCTTCATTCATGTTTGTCTTTTTCAGCAAATCAGTGATGTATTTGGTCTGAGTTAATAGAAGTCCATGCTTACTTGGTGTCACCTCAACACCTAGGAAATAGTTAAGAGAACCAAGATCTTTTAATGAGAAGGTTGCAGATAGTGTGGCTATGAAAGAAGACAGCACGGCCGAGTTGCTTCCTGTAAGCACTATGTCATCCACATAAACTAACAAATACATTATATTGTTAGAACACGTAAATATGAACAAAGACGGATCGGATAAGGAATTGATGAAGCCATAAGAGAGGAGAAAAGATTTCAACTCATTATACCAAGCCCGTGGTGCCTGTTTGAGGCCATAAATTGCCTTTTTAAGCTTACAGATATGAGTTGGCCAGTGAGGATCAATGAATCCATTGGGTTGTGCCATGTACACTTGCTCAGTCAATTTCCCGTTAAGAAAAGCATTGTTGATGTCAAGTTGCCGAAGAGGCCAATTTTTAGCTAAGGTAATGGATAGAATGATATGAACGGTAGCTGGTTTGACAACCAGACTGAATGTTTCTGAGTAATCTATCCCAGGCCTTTGATTAAACCCTTTGGAGACAAGACGTGCTTTGTATCGATTGATTGATCTATCAGAATTGTGCTTGATACGAAACACCCATTTGCTGCCCACTAAGTTGTACCAAGAATCAGGAGGAACCAACTCCCAAGTGGCATTTTGTATTAATGCATCAAACTCTTCAGACATGGCTTGCCTCCATTTATGATGTTTGAGAGCCTGAGAGACCGTTGTGGGTTCGGTTTCATTTAGCGGTGTCACACTAGTAGCCACAAAGAAGTCAGATATTTTCTTGGGTTTAAAAATGTTGTTTAGTGACCGTGTCCTCATTGCATAGGTTCTGTCTTTAGAGAGGAGCCGAGGTTTGGTAGTTACAATAGGAGAAGGAGATGGTGAATCACATGAATACATGATATAGGTTGAAGGACGTCATCCACTACATTAGGAGCCAATGAGGAGGAATCCTTACCATGACCACTAGAGGAATGTGAGTGAGAAGAGGAAGTTAAAAAAACCTGACGTGGATAGTTTGAGAACGAGAAGGATAAATCGGGTGATAACACTTTTGGAGAGAATTGAGGAGATTTAGAAGGAACAAAATCATTACATGGAGAAATGGGTGGAGGAGAGAAGACAGGATTTGGTGGAGATGATATTGATGAGATGAATTTGGTATTAGATGAGAATGGAACTAGATGATGGGTAGGTGCCAAAATTTGTGAGGACTTATTCGAACGTGAAAAATTGGAGTCACGTGATTGAGAAGAGATGGAGTGAGAAGTAAAGGGGAATTCAGATTCTAAAAAAATAACATGCTGGGATAAAAAAATATTTGTTATTTTTAATATCAAAACACCTGTATCCACTCTGATTTTTGAGATAGCTTAAAAACGAACAAGGTCTGGAATTGGACTTTAGTTTATTTTTATTGTAAGGTTTTGTCTAAGGATAACAGAGGCAGCCAAAAACTTTAAGATTATTATAATTAGGAGGCCTTTGGAAGAGGAGCTGATAGGGGGATTGAAGATGTAGAGTTGGAGTAGGAAGTCTATTAATTAAATACACGGTTGTATAAAAAATGTGAGACCAGATTTTGGAAGGTAGGCCAGCATTAATCAGTAGGGCTAAACCTGTTTCACGAATGTGACGATGACGATGCTCTGCATAACCATTATGTTTAGGTGTATGGGGTGGTGTTTAAAAATGAGTGATACCATGTTGTTCAAAAAATGATTTGAGTTTGATAAATTCGCCACCATTATCAGAATAGAAGGAAACAATTTGTTTTTGAAAAAATAATTCAACATTGTTTTTAAATTTAATGAAAATGAAAAAGACATCAGATTTTTGTTTCATTGGACACCACCAAATGTATTTGGTAAAATGATCAACAAAAATAATGTAATATTTAAAACCATCTATTAAAACAGTTGGTGCAGGACCCCATACATCTGAATATATAAGTTGTAAAGGAGTAGAGCTAGTCATAGAAGATAATTTGAAAGGAAGCCTGTGACTTTTATTGCATTGACAAGGATTACAATAAAAATGTTCTTTTGATGAGACATGAAGAGAATAAGTAGAAAGTAAATGACCTAGAATTTTATTTGACGGATGTCCTAAACGATTGTGCCAAGCTTTGGAAGAAATTTGGAACTTGAGAAAGCACACACTGGAGAAGAGAAACAGGAGGAGGTCATCGGCCATTGATAAATACCATCCTTATTTGGTCCTTGTAGTAGAATATGCCCGATTCCCATATAAAGCTAACAGGTGAGAATTCAATCAAGGCATTATTTGTAGTACAAAACTTAAAGACATAGATTAAGTTATTTTGCATATAGGGCACACAAAGTACTTTTGATAACAAAAAGGATCGGCTAGGAGAGGAAAAATAAGTGGAACCAACATGAGAGATAGGAAGACCTTTACCATCACCAACAACAATTTCGTCAGTACCATCGTAATCAAAGTGAACAGACAGATTGTGTAGATCATTGGTGACATGATGAGAAGCACCAGAATCAAGAAGCCATGGAGCTTGTGAGGAAAACTAAGAAGAAGGAGAGATGAAGGAAGGTCCAAAATAGTAGGCTTGCGGCATAGTTGGTTGCCTAGGATTTGGTAGAAGACCTGATTGAGAATTTTGACCCCATTGTTGCCGAAGTTGAGGACAAAATTTAGCAGAATGTCCTTGTTGATAACATAGCTGACACTTGCCACGATATCAGTTAGGAGAGGCAAACGGCAAGAACCATGGGCTGTTGAAGTTTGGAGCAGAAGATGGATTTCCAAGCTTCCTATTAGAAGCCCAACCATATGTATGCATAGGAAAAGTGCGGCTAGCAGTGTTAGCAACAACATGCATATCATTTAGTGAGGAATCATATCTACTTACATATGCTTCATGTTCTAGCAACCTTTCATGAAGATCTTCAAATGTGATTTCTATGTCCCTGGATCTGATAGCAGCTGAAATATCTTTTAGATCTTTAGTCAAGCCATTAATAACATAAATGGTTACCTCTTCATCTTTGAGGGGTTCATTCAGGAGAGCAAGTTCATATGCAGCTCCTTTGATATCAAACATGCAGTTTGTAATGCTGCAGGAGCCCTATGGTTTAGAGTCTTTCACGCAACCGAATGATCCTTGCACGCGAAGGCTTTGCATATGTATTGCAGAGTTTCTCCCAAAGTTGTTTAGATGATTTCGCTGATGCCACTATTGGAGCAAGATCTACGAACAAAGAAGCAAGAAGAGAGCCAAATAGAAGTTGATCCTGCCGAATCCAATACATGTATGCCATGGTTGAAGAAGGATCTGGACACAGTAAGGAGCCATCAACATAACTAGTCAAGGCATAACCATATAAGAGTGCATACCATTGAGCTTTCCAGGTGAAAAAATTCAATGGAGTTAACTTGATTGGTGCTTGTGTAGAAACATTAATAAAAATTAAGGTAGCAAAATCATAGTGAGGAGTGGCAGCTGGAACAGAAGATAGGGAAGAAGAGGATGAAGATTTGTCAACCATGGAAGAAAAAGAAATCTCATCAAAGAAGGAAGCTCTGATACCATATAAAGATAATAAAAATTATGTAAAAAAGCTTATGTTGTATTGAGAGTAAACTGATGTAATACAAGTATAGATGATAATGTTGTTGGTAAAGATAAGTACAACCTAACTAAAGGAATAAATAAAAGATAATACAATGAGATAATAATAGCATAACATATTAATCTCTATCAGAATTGGACTATATTGCAATTTTATAAAATATAGAAGGTATAGATATCAAAATTATTTTTAGAACTCAGTTAATCTGAGGGTGCTATCAATGATAAAAAAAAAATTACATTGGTTATAGATTATGCCCTAATTAATTTAATATATAGTATGGGCTTATAGCTCAAAAATAACTTGGTTAGCACTTTTAAAAAAAAGCTCAATATATCAATAGATCATTACAAATGATATTAAAGTCATTGATAATCCTCTCATAAAAAAAAAAGTCATTGATAATCCAAAGTAGTCTATGATCTAAAAGATTGGGCAGACTTTTAGATTGGAGAACCACAAACGAATATATTAATCCCAATAAAGGTGGTGAATTGTAGAACTATGCTTGAAGAGTTATCCAAAAGCACCGAAAATAAAATTCTACATGAGCTATTAAAATGTAGCATATAAATATAAACTTAGAATTTTAAAAGTAATTTAGTTAGCCTCAAGCTAAGGGTATTATAAAGGTACTAATGTGTAGCTTACCCAAAAAGAAAAGACATTAAGCTAAATGAGTTGACAAATATTAGTTTTTGTTTTTGAAATAAAATATTAGTTTATTAAATATGAAAATACCTTATAAAATTCCTCCTAGTAACTTCTATGTAAAAGGAGCAAATCCAGGAGTACGTACTATCTGTCGAACATATATTAAACAATTTTAATACTTATATTAAAAAAAAGCTCAATATATCAATAGATCATTACAAATGATATTAAAGTCATTGATAATCCTCTCATAAAAAAAAAAGTCATTGATAATCCAAAGTAGTCTATGATCTAAAAGATTGGGCAGACTTTTAGATTGGAGAACCACAAACGAATATATTAATCCCAATAAAGGTGGTGAATTGTAGAACTATGCTTGAAGAGCTATCCAAAAGCACCGAAAATAAAATTCTACATGAGCTATTAAAATGTAGCATATAAATATAAACTTAGAATTTTAAAAGTAATTTAGTTAGCCTCAAGCTAAGAGTATTATAAAGGTACTAATAGGGATGGGCGCGGTCTGGTTTGGTCTGGTTTTTTATAAAAATTCAGACCAAACCATAAATGGCGGTTTAGCTTAACAACAAACCAAACCAAATCATTATGACCATTCAAACCAAACCAAACCAAACCATTCATAAACGGTTTGGTCCGGTTTGGTTTAACGGTTTAGACTGCGACATTTAATTTTACATTCCAAAATAACTACAAGACTAAAATTTAATTTTGTAGTTCAAAATTTAAACTAATTTTAATACNTATATTTTATTTTTATATTAAAATTTTGAAAAGAAAAAATAAACTCTTTAATGGAAACTATTTAAATCTACCATATAACATGTAAGTTTCACTGATAATTCATCATCAGTTGTGACAATTAAATAACATTTTTCTTTATTAAAACTGCCATTCAAATTGATATTAGTTATAACTATAACATTAATTGCAATTAACCAAACTTAAAGAAAACCCACTGGAATAGAATGTAAAAGAAATATTTAAATTGCCATAACTTTCTTAGATATACCACATGTGTATTAATTGGAAAATAATCAGGTTCAAGCAAAACTCTTGTATTACAAAAATTAAACTGTAGTATGACTATAATTTTGCACTATTAACAACAACAAAAAATAAGAGAACAAAATGCTTAGGCTCCTGCGCTAAAGTGTAAGCATAAAGAATGTGTCTGAAAAAAATATTAAAAATGTATGCATATAGATTCATTATACAATAAATTCCTACTTCATCTAATCTCAGCAATTAATTTCCTAATTGTTAGATTGATTGTTATGGAAAAATCTTCTGACAACAAGAATTCGCTAGTGGTTAGGGAAATATGTTTTACTTCTCTAATAGAAACTAATTTCCAAGTTGCCCATGTATTTTTCTGATAATTCATCTACTTGTTTGATTTGTTAATGAAAACTATCTTTCCATATGTTCTTAGCAATGTATCTGCAGTTTGCTTTTTACCTATTTTTTGGTTGTCCACATCCTAATTATATAAACTTTGGTGGCCCTTATACATCTTCATACCAATACCGAATTAAGGATATTAATTAGCCATTTACAAAATTTAAACACATTGGAATCATATATATATGTGTGTGTAACATATACAAAGTCTATCACTTATCAGAGAATTTCTAGCTAATTTAATAAAATTCAGAGAATATGGTAATGATAAATCTTTTTCGGTTGGTTTGATTATCAGTTGGTATGATTATTTCTTTTAATTTAAATCTAAAAATTTAAAATATGATGTGGCAACTTTTAACATTGTCACTTAATAATTTCTAATTTAATAAAAATAAAATTTAAAATGTTTTAATTCCTGTGTTTTCCTTTTAATTCCTCGTAGCTTTAATAAAGCTGCTGACTGGATCGCTAAAAAAAGTGAGTGAGCACCTTTTTGATAATTGGTCCCTTTAGTATGGAGAAAAACTTCTGTAACACAGTGGTACCAGCTCAGCTGAGCTGGTACCACTCCAAATAGTTTTATAACACCTGTTAAAAAATTGCCATATCACTCTAAAATTTAACTTCTTCTTTTTTGGCAAAAACGTAAGCGTGTGTTTGATTTCTGTGCAGATAAATATTTATCTCTTCCTATAAAGTCATCTCCCATTAATTTATCAGATTTTGTCAATGACTTTTTTAAGAACAAAAATAAAATGAGAGTTGATGGGATTTGATTTTCGTTCAGACTAAACTGGTTGAAACTTCAAGAATATAAACTGAAAATTCCATAATCTTGTCCATCCATGGATAACTCTTCTTTGCTTGTAGCAATGGTTCATAGAGCTAGCCAAACCACACACTTAGGGAGACAAAGCGGAGATCATACTAGATTTGAGAAAGAGGATTGCAATATTTGTGGTGGCTGTAACTTTAGTGCGGCAGTTGAAGGGCCAAAGCTGTATTTATATGTCTGAGACTAAGCCACCAAAACCTGAACTTAGAAAATATTCTATATAAATTGGGGCTGTGATTATAAAGAGGGAGGGCAAGAGTGGGATAGTTTGGCCGTCCAAACCCACACGAAAATGCCCAAGTTGAACTCTGAAGGAAAAAAAAAATACCACAAAAAAATCGCATCATTTCGTCAGAAGGCAGACTTTTGGCATATGGGAAACTCTTTCTCTGATATTTCCTATTCATTTCTCGCTCTAATTTGTGTTTTTTCCCTGTAACAAATCCAAATTGATCTATCTTATTCATTTGAATCCCATTGCAAGCTCACAATTTTCAAAACTTTGACGGTTCCATTTGTTGAACTCGTTTTATTAATTTTCGCCAAACTAAAATTGATCTTGATTTTCAAGTTAGGGATGGAAATGGAGAAGCCACGACCAATACCCATGGAAGATGAACATGCTGTTACATTTTTACCAAATAAAAAATTTAATTCTTAAAGTGACGTGGCAGACTTTTAACAGATGTCACATAATTATTTGGAATGGTACCAACCACGGTGTTACCAAAGTTTTTCTCATTAGTCTGATATCTATCTTAGTAACGATGTTTCTCTCTCCTAATAAAGTTTTCTTTTGATAAAAAAAATAAAATAAAAACGGATTAATTACTTTGAACTCATAAAGTTTTAAATTTTTAATTTTCAAATGTAACAATTTAGGTCCTCAATTTTAAATTTATTGCATAGATTAGTCCAATTTTCAGTCTTAATCAAACAAATGAAATGGTTCTAGACAACACTATTAATAACAATTTATTTGGCTAAAATTAGAGTCAATTGAACTACTCTGCAATTAATTTAAAAATTGAGAGCTTAAACTGCTGTATTTAAAAACTAAAGGTCTAATCGCAACACAATACAAATCAAAGTAACAAAATTCAATAAACCCAAGAACGTATTTTCACGCATTAATCACATCTAATGGTTCACTAAAAAAAAACTCATATCTAAAATTGAAAGCCTAACTTTGAAGGCCCTACATATATTCAATGCTAGCTTTCCCAATATTTAATGAATTATATATTAATTACTAAGGCAGAGTTTCGTCCAAAAAACGAATAGGAAGAAGAGCAATTAATGTAGAATTCGACGAATCTTCTTAAATGAAGGAAAACTGTGCGTTGACTAGTCCTATTCGTAGTGTTTTCTATTTTATTTCCCTTCAGTGAACTACTACTTATACTCTGATATTTAATACCTAACAACTATAAAGTAACCAACTGTTATTTCCTTTTACCAAAAAAAAAACTGTTATTTCCATAATATCTAGGTCAAGTTAATTTCTGAAGAATGCAATTTCATCAGCTTAATAGACTCCACTATTACTTTATAGTGGCTCCAATCCTTTTCTGGGTTGCTTTGGATTCACTGAAATATGATTTTGTTGAAGGCGTACTTGTTCCAATTAGTACCCATATCATTGTCGATAAGTCAGGCCATGGAAATTTCACCACAGTGCAGCAAGCCATAGATTCCATACCACATAATAACAGCAATTGGATTCGTATCCACATTAAACCCGGCATTTATGCGTGAGTAATTTATATTTAGTCATAATGCTAGCGATACCAAATTGTTTTCATCTTTATAAATATATAGCCAGATAATTTAAATAGACTCTCATAAATATATATATGTTTGCGTTTGATATTAGTGAAAAAGTTTTGGTCCCCGCAGACAAACAATTCATTTTTATTCAAGGAGAGGATCGTGCAAAGACAGTAATTGAATCGGGAGAAGCTGGCGATGTTGTGAAAAGCACTACATTTACCATTTTAGCAGACAATTTCGTGGCTTGGAATATAAATTTCATGGTTAATTACTCCATATATATATATATATATATATGATTTTGTTAATTTGGTCAATATCGCTTTCTACTCAGTAAGCAATAGTGCACTGCAGTCATTCGATGGACATAATCAAGTATATTGGATGCAAATTATGTACATCAGACGACTGAAATTTTCATAGTAACAATATCGTGTATATAGATATAAACACATGTATTTACAGATAGAGCTTTTATAATCGAATGGAATTTCTATTTGGATTGAAATTATAAATGTGTTTATAGTAACAATTTCGTGTCTAAAACAGATTATTAAATATAACAGTTTTCAAATTCGCCATTAAAAAGAACAAAAATATTTTTGGTGATGATTATGACAGAAATTCCATTATAATATCCGGATCTTAATTTTTTTTATATATACATATGTAGATAGACATATCTACCCGGTATTTTTCCGAATAGAAAAATAATTCATGAAGAACTATATGAATATATATATATATGTACATATACTGAATGCTATTTCGTTACAGCAGAATACATATAACCGACCTATATCACGAAATGAAGGGAAACCTGTGATGCGGGCACCAGCAGTTCTAATTTATGGAGACAAAGTGAGTTTCCATGGATGTGGGTTTGTGAGCCTGCAAGACACGTTGTTTGATAACCAAAATCGTCACTACTTCTATTCTTGCTACATAGAAGGAGCAATAGACTTCATCTGGGGCAGTGGCAAGTCCTATTACAAGGTATAACAAATCCATTTCTATATATAAATATATGAGTTATTACCAAAATAATATATATATATATACATAAATACATGAGATAGCTCTCTTATCAAGCCCACCATAGTATTATACTAAAAATTTATGATATTAATAACATTTGTGTTTAAAAACATCACCAAAATTTTATCATCTCTATATAATAATTAAGAGACTTGTCTGACTAAAACTGAAGTCAAATAAGATTTATTGGTTTTATTAACATTAATAAACGCCTATAAGATCGAGATCATTGTATATGTATATGTGTATCCTATTATTAGAGGACCTAAATAGGACTGTTCATTAAAAGTTTGTTTCCGTGACAACTGAAACCTATCGTCAGTATACATAAATTATTCAGCAGCAATAATATAGACGTTTCACTAAAGCAGATTAATAACAGTCTTAATAAAAATTCTATTAACACGTTCTGATAATAACGTTATTCAAAAAATATATATACTTTCATTGACATATAAAAGTATGTAATTGATTATTTGTAGCAATGCGCTATAAATGTAACAATGGCCCGTCTACCTGCGGGGTATACGGGATCTGTTACAGCTCAAGGTCGAGACAGCCCCGGCGAAGCCAGTGGGTTTGTATTCCATACAAGCAGTGTGGTTGGAGTAGGGCCTGCATTGCTGGGAAGAGCATACAGAAACTACTCCACGGTGGTGTTTTACAAAACCAACATGGCCAATGTCATTGCCCCTTATGGCTGGGACGCATGGCTTCAACATGGTCATGAGTAAGTACATTAACTTTTAGCTCTCTTCTCTTTTAATTGTTGATTAATTGCTTGTAACTTTTATTCATGATCATGATAAGTGAGGTTAGTTTAATTAGTATGTCCTTTGCACTCATACGTATGACTTTATGTGTTCGAGACATGCATCTCTTCTCATTAAGATTTTTGTTGTATTTTTTTTCGCTTGAAATTAATAAAATTATTATTCATGATGATTATATATATATATAGAGATATAACATTTTGTTATAAAACTCACGACTTAGAGAATTTTTGAAGCTCAACAAGTAATTTTTTTTTTTTTAGCAAATACTCATAAATATTATAAATTTTAGAATCTACTAAAAAAATATATATATAACTAAAAACACTATAATATACTTGATTGTTGTGTTTTGTATAAATATATTTTTTTTAAAACGTTATAAATGCTATAAAATTCAAAACAAAACAAAACAAAAAATTAATAAAAAATTTAAGAAAAAACAAAAATTTCATTGTCAAAGAGCTTATGGAGTCAAATTGTTAAGTTCTATAGCAAATATATATATATATATATATATTCAAATATAATTTTGTTTCCTTTTATTTTGCTTTCCTTGTAATTATTATTCATGATTTGTATGTATATGTATATATGTGTGTGTATGCGTTTAATACATATTATGGTAATTTTTTTTGGTAAAACATATTATGGTTATAAATTTGTTTAGGGAGTTGATAACGTTTTCAGAGGAAGAATGCTATGGAGCAGGATCAGACATGTCGAAACGTGTAAAATGGGAAAAGAAGCTAACAGAGCAGGAATTGATTAAATTTATAGATGTCAAATCTTTTATAGACCAAGATGGATGGTTACAAAACCAACCTGCGCCTAATCTCTAACAACTTGAAAGCTTTTAATCTTGGAAATCAACTATAGGTTTATATTCATATATGTTTTATCCATATATAGATGAGTGTATTGTAAAAATTAAATTCAAATATATGTTTAATAATATGTTCCCAAAAGCATTGTGGTAAATATTATTTACTTCTCAGTTTTCACACATGAATAAAATCATTACATTTTCAGTGCAGAAGACAAATCAACTGAACTAATTTTATTTCATTAAATAATTTTAATAATAACTTAAAAGCCAAAATTCCGTATAAATATGATACACATTTGGGTGACATTTGTTTTTTTTTTTTTTTTGGTGAATGGGTGACTTTTAGTTTTTTATGTAGCCTAACTAATTAACCGATTGCATATAAATACAGTATACTTCATTTGCAAGTACATATAATAAAATCATAATCAAACAATATAAATTTTCCAATGTTGTCCAGAATATTTTTCTGAAATAATACTGAACGGAGACAACCAAAAAAAAAAAAATCTTAAATGCTTGTCAAAATGAAATTTTCAGCTCTAGAAAGTCCTATGAATACGATGTGTTTTGGCATATTTATAATCTTCGTGGCAGGCCAAAACCACGAAAATATGAAAGATTTATGTGAAAATTCCGAATGCAGCATGGCTTTATCTGATTGGTCCAACTGGCACACCCCTGGTTAGTACGTCCTTGCAGTCCAAATAAACACGAAGCCCTCTCAAGCTCTGAGTCATCAATCATCAGAGTTTAGGGCCACATATTGAGTCATCAACCCCAAATCGTAAGCCCTTTTGGATTGTCCGCCCACCGTTGGACTCAGAAACCAAACAATTTCCACCACCACAAAGATAAGGTTTTTATATATGCATATATATACATAGGTCTAAAACCCACAAAAATTTAAACCCATACACATCCAAATAGTTACAGAACTTTTGCTAATCTGCATCAAAATCAGCTCCTGAAAAGAACCCAAAATTTAATGAAAAAGCGAAAGGTTTTTTGGTTATTTGATTTTGGAGAGAAAGAGAGAACCCATTTCTGATGAGTTTTGAATCTTTCAGGCAGACCCAGAAAGTGACCAAAGGGTAGTTTAGTTTTTGGAGAGACTGCATGAGTGGGTTAGAGCCTTATTGGTCCTTCAAGTTTGGGAGCTTGAGGAAGCAACAACAATGGCTATGGCTAATGGTTTTACTCTCACACTTTCTTCACATTTGCTTTCTCTCTGTTCCTTCAGTTGTTCGTGTCGGCAAGCTTCGCTTTCGACGCCTCGGACTTCTTCTCGAGTTCGCCATCGCTTCCCTTCTCGCCGATGGTTGAATCCTTGTTACCCATCTGCTGCTTCTTTCAGGTAGACTTTTTGCTTGTCAATTTGTATGCTCTAGTTGCTTAGGGAGTAACGGAAAATCAAAATAGAAAAAGGGATTTATTTTCATTATTATTTATTGTTTTACGATTTTTCTCGTTGGTCTATCAAAGTACTTAAGTTGAACGTAGCTTAGTCTTGTTTTGGCGGCAAATTTATCGGAGCTCAGAATGAGGAAAAAAAGGAATTTACTTTTCATTTCACTGACAAGGGGAAATTCATGATTTAGATAATTCATGATTTTGTGGTGCAAGTACAACCTCGGCATATTTGGCTTAGATGAGTTAATTATTTTAGTTTGTATTCTGTTTTCTCTTGTTATTATGTTCAATTCTCCTAGTTATGGTTATTTGAGGTACTAGAAAGTCTAAATTTTTCCTAATCCATCATTTGCTTAATTGGGTTCATTATGTTTTGGCACGATAGCAATGATACACCTCTACATATTGTATCTTGCATTGTTGATAACCAATCACCTTTGTAACAAAAGAGAATAAATGCACATGAAATTTTGTCATGGATTATATGACTTGAAAGAAGTATTAAATGTGATTGTTAACTTCTATTTGTTTATACAAACCTTGCTTTCCTGCTCTCTGGGTTTCAGGTTTGATCGTTTCAATTCAAGATGTTCAATAACCAACACTGACATGCAGTGTGACCATGTGGTTACTGAGAATGAGGCACAAGAAGAATTATCGGCCGTTGAACCTGATTTTTCTGTCCCAATTGTAAATCTCAAATCCGATGTCCTTGAGGCTGAATCTTTGAGTTTACTAACTGAAGAAACTTATGTAGATTGCCTCCTGACAACACTACCAGTATGTTTTTATAGTGGTGTAATAATCTTATGCCTTCCCATTTTCAGTATTGTTGTATTCCGTATTATTGTTCTTACAGCTTTGTGTTCACTTCTCAGGTTCTCTCGGAGAAGGAGCAGCATGCCCTTGCAGCAACTCCAGCCCATCCAGCAGGATTATATGGTAATGGCATTTACCACTTAGTCCAACTAAAGCATGGTGTTTAGGCTAATAAATTTGGACTCATTTTCCTTATCTATATTTTCGATTTTTCTTTTTATATGAGGTGGTGTTTGTATAAGGTGTACTTTGGCTACTTAATTTCTGATATGGTCTTGTTGGAAACTGGGGTGGGGGCTTTGTAATTATATATGCTATACCTTTGCGGTAAGATCTTCTAGCATACATGTAGAACATGGCTATTCTTCAAACTAGAGGCGCCAGTCAGAGGGTCTTGAGTATGGTTTATTTAAGCAAAACATCTTCCCCTTTTAGTTAGTTTTAACAGGCAAGCTCTTCTTTTGATCTTAGAAAAACCTCATACTTTGAATTACTTCAGATGGCTCTTGAACATTTCCCTCACATGCATGTATGACTGTCAATTTTGAAAGCTATTTTGCATCTACATATTGCTTAATCATAAATGTGTGCTGCTGGCTACCTTGCATGGTAAACTACTACCATATCCATCCATAACTTTAGGCTCTAGCCTGCTATGCTGAATGAAATTAATCCATATTTTAGTTTGGTATCCTATTCCTGACTCAACTTCAATGTTGGAATTTCATATCTTTGCCTAACTTTGTAACTGTCTAGCTTAATTTTCTTAAACTATCCTGGTTTTGAATCATCGGACAATTTTTTTTGGACCTTTTCTCCAAAGTTGATGATAAGTGTTCTTAAATCTATCTCCATATGTCATGTTATTTATAACATAATTTAATAGTGACTGTTTGCATCTTCTAAAGCAATCACTAACCTTGAGGACATATTTTTCAGCTTTATATGCTAGTTGTGTAGCTGGGAATTTAGTGGAACAGCTTTGGAATTTCGCTTGGCCTTCTGCTATTGCATTGATACACCCAAGCCTTCTACCAGTTGCGGTCATGGGTTTCTGTACTAAGGTTGTAGCGTGTTTAATGAGATGAAATAATCATGTAGGACTAGAGGAATAAGAATATAATATATAACAAGCTTCATCTTGTGTTTAACAGCTTGCAATAATTGTTGGAGGCCCTTTGGTTGGAAAATATTTGGATTATTTTCCTAGAATGCCTGCATATAATTGTTTGAATATCATCCAGGTAACTAGATTTATTTGCATAATAGATACTAGTTATATGCAAGAGAATAGGTGGCAATATTTGTCTAATATTTTTGCCTTTCTCAGGCAGCTGCACAATTGTTATCCGCAACAATGATTATCCATGCCCATTCTGTTGCTCTTTCTTCATCGTCGTCCTTGCTTCTCCGTCCTTGGTTCATTGTACTTGTATTAGCTGGGGCTTTTGAAAGGCTATGCGGAGTAGCATTGGGGGTTGCAATGGAGCGTGATTGGGTGGTGCTGGTTAGTGCCATCTGAGCCTTTTATTTTGTTAAGAGATTAATATATAAAGATATGTTTGAATGTGTATGTGAGTGCGTGGTCACACATTACTTTGTAAACATTATTCTCTTGTAAAATGAGGTGTCCTAAACTAACAACCTTGGGTAAACAGTTGGCAGGAGTGAATAGGCCTCTTGCACTTGCACAAGCAAATGCTGTTCTTAGTCGAATTGATCTTCTCTGTGAGGTACTACGTTTTTCCTTGAATAGATTGGTCAGGATTTTTGGTAGGTGGTTTTATTGTATATTTGTTATCATAGATGTCAATTATTCATGAGAATGGTCATCATCTTAGACATATACAGTTTTGATTTGTCACAGATAGCTGGAGCATCTTTATTTGGCATTCTTCTCTCTAAGTATGACCCAGTAACCTGCTTGAAGTTTGCAGCTGGTTTAATGATGTGGTCGTTACCATTTGCAGTAATTAGCCTCCTGATAACTTTTTTTTTTTTTCTTTTTCTTTTTTTTTTAGTGGAAACTATAAGTCTATTTATTTTTAAACTTTAAATTTTCAATACTCAGATAACTTGTACATGGTTAACCAACAAACTTTCTAGTGGGGTTCTTGACCGCCCTAAATGTTCACAAACCTGTTGCAGAACGTTTACTGTTGGAACTGTTCCTGATGCTTACAGTTTAGGTAAATTTTGATGTTTTTACTTTGTAACAATTGGATGAGTAGTCATGGTGTATTCACTAAATTAATTCTTATTAATCAGTGGAGAGAGGTGTGGATGCTATTAAGCTAGGGTGGAAGGAATACACGCAACAGCCAGTTCTTCCTGCAAGCCTAGCCTATGTGCTCCTTTATTTTAATGTTGTTCTCACTCCAGGCAGCTTGATGACAGCATTTTTAACACAGCGTGGTACTTGTCAAACCATTTCCCATTTACCTGAATTTCTTTTTAGAAAGCCTTTGTTATTATTAATTTTAAGGACCTGGGTTCTAAGTGAATTTTTATATCTGGCGAAGTATGTCAGCAGCAAAACGTAAAGAAGATCACAATCACATTTATGTAGCAGTAAAACATAGGCCAACCATTTTTGTGAAGCCACCATCTAATAATCTCTTATGAACTGGATCTTGTGATTTGTGGCATTTATTTATATGTGGAAGGAATTTTTGCTTATGCTGTCAAATTAGTTTGTGGTTTATCTTGCTTTTGGCTTATCAAAAGATATCCTCGTTAGACATGTTGCATTTAATCTCTGGTTTAAAAGAATGGGTTGTTATTAAGATCTAGTGTAATTCCTTCTTAGATTTAAACCACCAAAGATCATTATACTGCAATCCATCTTTAACAGCTTTCTTTGGCTTCTTTGGTAACCTAAGTTTAACTTCACATTGTTTAACAGGTCTTAATCCCTCTGTCATTGGGGGGTTCAGTGGATTATCTGCGTTCATGGGTGTTGCAGCAACATTTATTTCTTCGAGCTTAATCAGACGACTAGGCATTTTAAAGGTTGTTTTGTTTGTTTTTCATCTTGCACATCTAGTATAATGTCAACAGATTTTCTAACGAAATTTCTTAATCACCAGGCTGGAGCAGTTGGACTGATATTCCAGGCTTCACTTCTCACCGTAGCTGTAGCTGTTTATTGGAGTGGTTCTCCTTCTCAGCATAACCCCCCTCTTTTCTTCTTGTGTATGATTGTAAGTATCTTCCATTTTCTTGTTAACAGAAAATTGATAACTGGTTAAACAGGCAAGTCTAGTATAAATGCTATAGGGATAAATTGTAGCAAATTTTTTGACTCATCTCAGTATATGATTGGGATCTGAAGCTTAGAACAAGCAGATTAGTTATTCTATTTGTAAAGATAGATCAAGTTTAAGCATGATCTAATGAGTCAGAGTTTCAAGTGATACTTTTGTAAGTATTTTACGGTGAGTTTGCCTGCAACAGCCAATGATAAGATAGTTGAACAATAGAGTACAAACTCTATTTGCAAATATTAGTAGCAAAAAGAAAGAATATTTGTTAATAAATGACTCTTCCCTGCTGGGAAGTTGGAGGAGAAAATTCATCCGTAGCTTAATGAAATTTGATTGATGCTATTCATTACGAGTTAAAAACCAACTTAAAATAGATAAGTTACCCACATAATCCTAATGGATAGTTTTTCCTCATTTGGATGTTCCTGGATCATGCAGATTACTCAATATAATACTTGTTCTTGCTGACTATGCCACATAGTTTTAGGATTTTTGTTAGGTATCTTCTTGATTTCTACTATGGTTTGTAGATATTATCAAGATTGGGACACATGTCATACGATGTGGTAGCAGCACAGATTCTTCAGACTGGCATACCATCATCGAAAGCAAATCTTATTGGGACGACAGAGGTTGCTGTTGCTAGTTTGGCAGAGTCTACAATGTTGGGAGTTGTAATAATTGCCAATGATGTTACTCATTTTGGATTTCTTGCAATGCTATCACTTCTATCAGTGGTTGGGGCAGCCATCATGTTCTGTCGATGGTTGTACAATCCAACAGAAGAACAAAGAAGTCTTTTCTCTTTTGACCCATGGTTTTAATTATGTAAGTGTTTATTTTACTCATCGTTTCCCCTTTCATTTTATTATCTATTCATCATAAATAATTTATAGAAGATCATATTCATCTGAATGCCCTCCTTTCAATAATCTCTAACAAATTTTAGTTTGTAACTTTTCACTGTTCATCTTGATCTAGTCGGGTTTCCAACATAAGGGAGAGTCTAAAAAGGTTTCTTTATTTTCTAGCTGCAGAAGAAAGATTAAGTTCAAACAAAAGTCCTAGCTGGGAAATAGCTCATAACTTGACTATAACTATTTCTAAATGATATATTTTAGATTCTTTATTGTTACATAAATGAAATTCATTGCTGGATGATGAAACATAAACTTAAAACTCGGTATCCTCCTGATATACCTGTATCCTCCTGATATACCTGGGATCAAGTAGTTCATAATATTGATTCTATAGAACAGATTCTGTCCTGGTGGAACATTTCAAAACCATTTTATTTTGACAATTAGCTGATCTTTATGTTAATGTGGGTTTCATAGCTTTACAAATAAGGATATATTTGGTTTTTTGAGCTGCTGCATAACATGCTCATAAAAGATGCTGTGCTGCATAACATGCTTATAAAATATGGTGCATTCACATTATAATGTTAGAATTCTTTTGCTTTGTTTATGAAAATGAGTATTACATGTTGTTTTTAACTAATTGTACCTAACTTAATAATAATCTTGTATTACTTGCAGTTACACTATATCATTTATCCAGAACAAAGGCAGTTTGATATGAATATGAATTAGACACCAGATATACACTTGTACCTTCAACAGTGCCCACATTTTTCTATTTACAAAGTAAAGAGAGGTATATTTTCTACACTCACCTGGTTTTCATTATTCTCAAGGAATGGAGGTTGATCATCTCCACTCTAGTCTCCTCTTTAACAGTTCCTTTTCTCATATAACAAATGAGAAGAGGACGAACTTGTACAAACATTACAACACATTTGTAAAGTATTTGATTAATTCAAAATCTTTTTTTCTTTTTCTTTTCCTCTAAATCAAGCTTCAATCTGAAATCACTGCCTTCAAAATTTATAGGGAAAATATTCACTCTTTGAAAAGCTAAGAATATAAGATATCTTTTTTGGTGAATTACTAACATAAGAGATCATGTTTATACATAATACAAGTGTGATGAAACAGATGAACAAATTTTGACATTAAAGTTTGTCAAAGTGGGCTTTCTGTTCAGGTATACTCTCTTGATGATAAACTGTACAATTTGGTTTCAGACAAAACCAATGAAATTTATACAGGTTGAAGATTTAAAGCCTGTAAAGAGAGAGTTTTTTTTTTTTTCAATGACTAATAGAGTGAGTTTTCTACAATTTCCATACAAATCAAATTAGTCACACTATTTTTATAGAAATTATTTATGGCTTTTCCATTCAAACTTCAATCATTTCAAGGGGTCAAATCTAATTGTCTGTCTAACCCCAAAAATAATAGTAAAAATCATAGTTATCCTTTATGATTTTGAATCTTTGATGTGAAAATTTTGCATGGGAAGCAAGCAACTAAGTTAATAATAATATAAATTAAGATGTAGCATATTTATGGGATGTACGTACTACTGTTCATGCCGGGCATTGGGTTTCCAATCAATCAGAAGCACGTATCCGTCACGCTGGGGACCCCACACTCCAAGAAGCACACATTTACTCTTTCTTTCTTTTTTTAATTGCTTTTGGTCACAATCAATAAATGCAACTCTCAAAGTAAACAATTTAGTCAAATATTAATTAAGAATTAGTATTCGAATATTGTTTTGAATAAAATTGGTGTGTTATTTTATAAAAGATGGATGTCTTTCTAATCTTTTCTTTTTTTGGTAAATGGATGTCTTTCTAATCCATATTTCAGTTTCATTTCTTATCTTATAAATTTTTTTATAATAAAGTGAAAATAAATAAAAAAGGACAAGAAGTTCAAGTTAACAATGAAGGTCACGTGAAACGAAAGTGGACAGTCACTTGTCTTCTTTTTTTTTTTTTTTGGTGAATGAGGACAGTCGCTACCGCCACACCAAATATATTAATATTAATAAATAATAATAAATATTAAAAAAGAGAATATTCTATTACACTTTTTGAATTTTGAAGTTTAAATTATTTTTTAAAAAATTAATTATTTTTAAAATTTTGTACCTTTTGCCATAATTAATTTAAAATTTTCAAAGTTTTTTATTTTATTTTTTTATAATTAATTTGAAGGCTTAACAATTTTTTTTATTTTTTTATTAATTTTTATTTAAACTATGTTACAATTTTCCAAATTAGAAAAAAACTATATAATTTTAATTAGATAAGCTTTTTTGTATGTAAGTTGTATACTGTTACATTTCAACACATCTAGTAAAATATATTTGACAAATTATCACTTAGTTAAAAAGTTTATTTCATTAAAATTATCACATGGTTTATTTAAAAAAAATAAAAAAATTCTTACATAGTTTAAATATAATTAATTAAAAATATATGTTAAAAAATTTAAAATTTTCTAATTAAATTTTGCTAAATCATCTAAAAATGCAAAAAAAAAAAAATAAAGATTAAAAGTAATTTAACTTTATTAAAGGCATAAAAGTAATTTAGACTGCCACAGTTGTGTAGATGATAATGATACAATTAGAATCTGAAAAATGCTTTTGTAGATACTAAAATTCTCATGTGTAAATTAAATATTCTTTAAACAAAATTAATAATAATAATTTATTTAAAAATACTACACACATCATGTAGTCTAATTATATATAATAATAATAATTATTATTATTATATTATTTTAATCTATTATTATATTTATCAATTATACATATATTATTATTTATATTTAATTATATTTATTATTTTTTGATTAATATTTTGATTATATTTATTGCGTATATAGACGATGAATGGTAAAATTAAATAACATTGCTAAAATATGTACTTAATGCTCCCGTGTTTATCGCGTGTATTGTACGGCTCTCTCTTCCTGCTATTAATATTACGTTGGTAAGATTTATTTTTTCTCGCGATATTTTAATATCTCATGTACTTATCTCGTGCTACGAAATATATAATAAAATTATTTTTTTCTCCCTTTCTCTTCTTTTTTTTTTTTATCATTTATTATGAATTTTTTCAATTAATATTTTAATCCCGTTAGCTACACTCCACTGGATGGAGTTTTTACTTGGTATTCCTTAAGTATCAGTTAGTTGGTAGATAATGACATTTTTTTAAGTATAATAAATGTTCAAAGTATAATACTTGTGTTTCAATGGTTAATGTCGTTAGAAACTTTGTATTAAAAGATTATATCTAATTTTAAGAGGGAAAAAGAATATATGATAAGATATTATGTTAATGGCGATCCCAAAATGGAAAGATTGTATTAGTATAAAGTAGAGAAGAGATTATAAAGTGAGAAAAAGTGATTCATTGCAGCTACATGTGTTTAAGATTTCATTGGTTTGCTTAACCCATCATGGCAGAGTAGCCTTGCCTGTTTTTGCTGTAATAGTGCAAGTGCTACTAGCCGACAGACAATTCTAGTGGGGCTAAATGGACCAAATCAAACAGAGCTTGAGTGCTCTTGCTGGAGAGTTTTTGAATGACTAGAGTATTTGTTTTGACCATTCCTCTCATATACTAAAATGGTTTTTTGTGGTTATATATATATATATATATATAGCATAATACTTTAGAATACTACTATAGTTATAATTTTATTTACCATTTTGATAGTATACTAATGGTTTTTGCCTTTTGGAGAATATGGAACATTCAGTAACAAAGTCTACTATTTATCCAGTAGAAATTTGAGTTTGAATCCTTTCAATCCAATATTTAAAGAAAATTAGTTGTATATATATATATATAAGTAAATCTTTAAATATCTAAATTAATAACATATTTTTTTATCATATTGGGTTGGACCTATATAAATTAAATTTAAATAATTGATCTAATAAATCTAGAATATAATATTACGTAGTCAACTTAAAGTTGATACGATAATAATATTCGTATATTTGATAGAGTAGTAAATGAAGTTACACTTTAAAATTTTTAATTTGATCAAATCTAGAAGAAATCTCCCTCTTAAAAAACCTAATAAGAAAAATAGCTTTATAAATTAAATACAAACTGATGAATAAAATAATGATAGTAAATATCTAAATAGTTGGAAAGTATTATTTATTGTATATCTAATATGTTTAGCACGAATTGAACAGATTAAGATATGGCTTTTTTTCTTTTTGGTGAATAAGACTAAGATATGACTTGAAAGAACCAATGTTTGGCACTTTTATTTATTTAAGCAAAATCCATTGCAATGGGACACTAATCTCAATTTGGTTGCATATCATGTCAAAAGATTAGCTAAACCATGAAAGTGACTTGGATGGAAAATTATATGATCAAATTCTCCTGTGGAGAGAAAGTGACTGAGAGTGAGACCAGCTTTCAAGAAAACACCCAAGCTTTTGAGATAAACCAACACCATCCCAATCCCATTTCCCAAAACTAAAAAAGAATTTCCACAGCACAAAGCCCCACGCTTGCCCCAAAAGACCCTTGAGAAGAGACATTTCTAGATCCACATCGATAACCCACCTTGAAAATTGAGTGTATATGTGTGTGAGAGAGAGAAAACAAATATTAAATAAATAAAAAAAGAGAAAAAAGAGAAATACTTCTACTCCCCCATCAATCCCAATATCATGGTAACAAAGAAACGAAGAAAAAGAACACCATGTGAGAGTTTTATATATATATATATAAAACAAATACCAAGGTTCCTCTCTTCCCTATAACCCCATTATGTCAAAGAAAAAAAAATTGAAAATCCTCAAAAACCCAAAAACCCAAAGCCCAAAACACCTTCACCATCATTTCCCACAAACCAATGCCCCCACACTTCATCATTTTCAGTTAGACAAATGTGAAAAGTGAAGGAATTAATAAACAACATACTTAAAATAAAATAGATAATCTCTATATACTAAATGGAATAAAATTTAAAAGCTTCTTTCACTATCTCTCTCTTCAAACAGTCACTTCCCATGATTTTACATCACTAGCTTTGTTGATATTCTAAGAAGCTTATCCAGCCATATCGAAGAAGGGTCTTTTCCAAATTTTTTTCTTTTAAATTTTCGTTTTAAATAAGAAGAGATTAATGCTATTGAAAGTAAAAAAATAAAAATTGTTCGTTTCACCACAACCTTCTGTTGCTGTTGGTTGCCACAGTGATTTGGACTTGAAAGCGCCCATCTTTTCATGTCTATTGACACTGATAGTTGATACATCACTTGCCTTGTACATGTCGTCTTTTGACCCTTAATTTCTCTCTTCCTCTGTTTCTTCATTTTTGTCAAACACAGCGTTCAAGCAATCTGCTATAACCAAAGCTCTGAGACCCCAAGAAAACAAGGCAAAAAACAAAAGAACAGAGAAAGAGACTAAGAGAGTTCTAATGGGGTCATTGGGAGTTCAAACAGCAGAGAAGAAGGCAATGTGGCTCTACCCTAAGGTTATGGGGTTTAATCCTTCTGAGAGATGGGGTCATTCTACTTGCTATTCTCAAGGGATTCTCTATGTCTTTGGGGTATGTATCAAATTTGATCTTCTTAAAATATTAGAAAGAAAATAATTGTAACTTTGCCCTTCTTTTTTTCTTCTTTGTCTTTCCTTTCTAATATTGATGTTCCATGGAGCTGTTTATTATAACTAGGTTTTAGTAAATTTTTGCAAGTCTAATTATAATGCAGAAATGGTTTATCTTTTAATTGTTTTGTTCTGAAATCAGCAGTGGTAGTTTTCTTGGTTTTGAGTGCTTGCAAATTATGGTACTTTTTTTTCAATTATTATTATTACTATTTTTTGTGTGTACTGTTAGTTATATTTGGCTAATGAAAAACGAACTTTCTTTACTGGTTTTTATTCTTTCCTGGTTTATCTTTTTTATGTTATAATATTTCCTGGACTTTTGTCTTGGTCTATAAATTAATTTAATCTCTAGGATAGTTTCATATTACGACGGGTATGTTCCTCTGCTTTGTTGATGCAGTATTATTATTATTTATTTTATTTTTTTCTTTCTCTTTCAGTCATGTTTTTTCTCTCCATTTTTTCTTTCTCTAATTGGCCTTTTTTTTTTGTTTCCCTTGTTTTTTTTTTTTTTCTATTCACATCTTAAATTTCAAAGTTTCATGGTTATCTAATTACCTTGCAATTTTCTTCGTTAAAGGATTCTGGTTTCTAGGGACAAAGATTATGTGCCCTCTTGTTCAGAAAAAAAGAAAAGAAAAAAGATTCCCCAACAAAGATTACCCTTTTTTATCTTTGTTTTTGTTTTGTGTTTGTTTTCCACTGCTGATTATTAAATGCTTTCACTTTCTTCATTGCTTTTGTGTTTCTTTTCTTTTGTCTTAAGAAAGGAAGGTATCAGTGTTTACTGGCAAAACAGGTTTTTATGTTTACTTTTAGTCCAAGCTTGTTTGATCCTCCTAGTTGGGAGTAAAAAAATAGAATTTTGGAACAAAAATTATCTGAACTTTTTCAAAATTTTCAGGAGGGAATTTATCTTTTTTCTATTATATATCCTTCCCAAGTGCATTAATCCTACTTTTGGATCTTCTATAATTTGAATATCTCATAGGTAGAGCCTACTTGGGTATTATAACTGGACGAACTTTAGAATCTATTAGCAGAATTTGGCATTCCTGTTTTCTGTATGGAAGATCTCATATTAGAACATTGATATAGAACAGGTTGGTAACCACTGCTTGTTATTAACTCCTGTGTCTCTTTCAAAGAAAATTACAATCTGCTTCATAACTTGTCCATAGACCGATCACTGATTCCGCCTAAATGGCATTGTATATGAAAAAGCTTTAGCCGTTGTACCCTTTTTGGTTATATAATATGATCTGTATTTTTATATATTCTTTTATGTTGGTCATGTTATCTTATTCACTATGGTATCTACTAGATTTTGATATATTCTTTCTGCCTAACCATTTCAGGGATGCTGTGGGGGTTTGCATTTTAGCGACGTTCTTTTGCTAAACCTCGACACAATGGTTTGGAATGCTATTCTATCAACAGGCCAAGGGCCTGGTCCAAGAGACAGTCACAGTGCTGTTGTAGTGGGGCATAGAATGATAGTGTTTGGAGGTACAAATGGATCAACGAAAGTAAATGATCTTCATATATTAGATCTTGGCACCAAAGAATGGACTAAACCAGAGTTTAAAGGGACTCCGCCTTCACCACGAGAAAGTCACACTGCCACGCTTGTCGGCGATGAGAAATTAGTGGTGTTTGGGGGTAGTGGAGAAGGCGAAGCAAATTATCTGAATGATTTGCACATTCTAGATCTCAAAACCATGAGATGGAGTTCCCCTGAGGTGAAGGGTGATGTACCTGTCCCAAGAGACAGTCATAGTGCTGTTGCAATAGGGAACAAGCTCTTCATATATGGTGGGGATTGTGGTGATAGGTATTACGGTGATGTTGATATGCTTGACATGGACACACTGACTTGGTCAAGGGTATAAATTTTTCTTGCTGTCACATTTTTTAGTTCTACAGATGTTTATGTTATATTGATTATTTAGAATAACATTAAGAAAGTTTGTACAAAATTGAAATGGAGGGTGCTGTGATTGTTTTTCCACAGTTGGCGGTTCAAGGATCTTCACCTGGTGTTAGAGCAGGTCATGCAGTTGTGAATATTGGAACAAAGGCAAGTAATCTCAGTAATACATGCATACTAGAAAAGCAAGCAGCAAAGTTCTACACATAATTGAATTTGTTACTTTTTGTTTAGATTTATAGTTGAGGATTAGGGAAAACACTATATTTCAAATTTTTAATTCCTTTAGAATGGTTTGTAGATCCAAATATGTGGAATAAGATAAGTTTCATAGTTTACAATGAAATATGAAAATTAGATCACTGAGATTTTTTTTTTTTTTTAATTGTATGCAGGTTTATGTTATTGGAGGGGTTGGAGACAAGCATTACTACAATGATGTTTGGATCTTAGATGTAGGCACTTGTTCATGGACCCAGCTTGTTACACGGGGCCAGCAGCCACAAGGCCGGTTCTCTCATACAGCAGTTGTTACAGATTTGGACATTGCCATCTATGGAGGGTAACCTTCATATTACCCCATATCTTGAATTCAGATCCCTTTCTTGACATTGGTTTTAGTCTAAAATATTGTTCTGTTTATTGGTTTGAATGTGTTAGGTGCGGGGAGGATGAACGGCCTCTCAATGAGTTGTTGGTGTTGCAACTAGGATCGGAGCATCCAAATGGTCGTTACAACATTTCCATGTGCAAAATCTTTGGAAACCATTGGAATCAAGATAAAAGAAGGTGCTCAAGAGGAGCAGAAAATAACACGGTATATAGGTTTCTAAAGATCTATCTTTAGTGCATAATACTAGATAAGAAAAAGAAGCTTATCATATATGCTTGACGCAGAAAACAATGCTTATGGGGAACAATATTGTATTGCAAGAGAGAGCCTATGAACCGGAGCCAGAAACAAAGCTAACTTCTCAGTTTAATTCAGGTTGGTTTGTGATATAAAAACATCCTATCCTATTGGTGTTCAGTCATTGGAGATATTAATGTTTTTCTTGTTTTACTTTTAGATACTTTACATCCGAAGAGAAGAAGAACTAGCACTGTAAAAGTATGGGATGTTGACTCAGAGCAAGAGGAGCATTCTCTTTCACTCTCCCAGCACTCATCTCCGTCGTTATCAGATCAAGAACAGACAGCAACTCAAAAAGCAGCTGATTCAGCTACAGGTTCTCTAGGATTTCATTTGTTTAAGCGACTAAACGAGACACCAAGCAATTCCCAGTCTCAGAATATTCCAAGTAAACAGAAGGAGCTTGGGAATGCTGTCCAAAGAACTCCAAAGGATCTTCATCTTTTAGGAGAAATTCAAACCCAACCAAGACAAGAGCAGTTTCTTCATGCTCACATGGGTAGAAATAATATGCAATTCCCAGGTGTAGATCAGAAGCCTATGGAGGCAGGGCCTATTCAAAACTTGGTAACTGTTTTTTTGTACCATTCATTCATACTTCCTCTTTCTTGCTACTTTTTACTCTTTTTGGATTAGTTTAGGTATCTGTTTCTTTCAGTTTGTGTATAATTTGCTCAAGTCAGGTGTTAGCCAATGGTAGTTATAGTTTGTTAGACATCTTAAACAGCTATAAATTTGAAGGGAAAAAAAATAAAAAATAAAACCTAAAACAACACAATTAGTTGTGTTCAATCTGGTGTTTAATTTTTTTTCCCCTTAAAATTATAGTTAACTTAGATACTTAACAAACTTTAACTACTTTAACTAACGCCTGACATAAGCAAATTACACACAATTATGTAGCAAAAAAAAACAAAAACTAAGAACCAACCACGTTACCAAACGGTACCTCAGCTACTCATTTTATTTTCCTTCCTCCTTAGATTGGTGCTGAGGTTCGAGGTAAAGTTGATGGAGCATTTGACTCGGGATTCTTGATGACTGCAACTGTTAATGGAAAGCTATTCAGAGGGGTCTTGTTTCCACCTGTAAGTTTCTAATAAATCCAATTGTATAAAAATTTTGCTTTAGTTTCAGTATTTGCATTTAATTCGAACTTCTTTTCGCGCTTTATTTGTCAACCAGGGACCTGGAGCCATCCCAAGAGGACCAATTCTTTCACACAGCTCCTCTTCTCTAACAAGCCAAGTACCCATAGCTGTAGCTCAACCATTTCCAAACTTAAATCGCTCAGAACCACCCTACAAGCTTTCCCATCAGCCAATGAAGAACTCCATACCAGGTTCTAGTCAGAGCTTCCGACAAGCTCAAGTAGGTCGGCCATTGCCTGTCATTAGAGCCACTCCATCATCGTTACTGAAAGAACCAAGCCTTAGAAGCGATCTTCAAGGTGTGGTTCTAACACTAGGTGGACCTGGAAGCAGCAAAGGTGGATCCTAAATGGCTTCATATTTGAAATCATTCAGAAAATTTTCATCTTCATTAATAACATTTTGTAAATTTTGGAGTAGATAATGTTTGTTTTTTGTTTTTTTGGTTCGGTTATGCTCATGTCAATTTCATGCTTGTAGAGGTTAGGTAAGTTAGTTGATCCAATGGAATTTTATCTCTGTGTATGTATCGGCTGGTATGTATGTTTTTTTGTCAATGCAATATTAAGAGCTTTTTCTATCATGAGGTACAGTGATTGTGCACTAAAGAAATTGTCATTTCCTTCTCAGTCTGTAATGACTCGTGAAATCAATTCAAGTGAAGGCTGAACTAAAATTTTCCACGAAAGTTTATAATTGAAGATTAAAGAAGTGTAAATAATTGGCTAGGTAGTGGTGCTATAATTATTTCTTATCATAAATTCATTCATTGGAATTGATACAACTTTCCTTATGATTCCCACCGTTATATACCAATATAAATAAAGTTGGGGTGAAGTGAAAGTTAAGATTGGTGCACCTAATTCAAACCCACTTTTCATCTACTTTCGTACCTCAATATTTCAAAGATGCGAAAACATTTTAAGGTGGAGTTTGGTTATGAAACTTGTGATAAGATGGAAAAGGTTGTTCATTCAAATTAAACCTTATCATATAAGGTTATTAGCTTTTTTAGTCTCTTAACTACATCCATAATTGTTTTATAAAAAAAAACTACATCCATAATTGCACTTTGATTTTTGAACCTTTTTTTTTATACATTTAAAATATTTTTTAGTTTAATGTTTAACAATTTTGAGACATGCACTACATTTACGGTAACAAAGAAACAACTAAATTACAAACTTACAAGTTCTTTGCATGTTGCATCAAGTAAACTTAACATGTCAAAATGCTAAAAAAAATTAGATACAATTACTTAAAGACCAAAGTGCATCAAAAACTGAAATTCAATGATCAAAGTGAGAAGGAAAAAAAAATTCAGAGTTCAAATTACCAAAAAAAAAAAATCATATATCAAAGTGCAACTACCACTACTGTTCTAACAGAGTAATTTAATAGGTTAGCATTCAATCCAGATAAATTTTTAGTTTTAGAAAGTAAATATATATATATATATATATATTAAATTCAATAAATTAATATTTGTCAAATACGTCACTTTGCGGATATCCATCATTGTTGACATAGTTATTAATCATTAGCTATATTTAATTTTTTATTTTTAAATTTTAATTTGAAAATTTAATATTTTTGAACAATCTTTTGTTTTTTGAAAATGACATTTTAACAATTATTTAAATTATTAAATGAAATATAAGTCCCATTTAGTGAGCAAATAGTCTTTTTCAATAGCGAAACTCAAAAATAAATTTTTTTTCTGTAAATTAGGGACATTTTACTGTCACATGAGTTATCCATAGAGAAAAGAAAATATATCAACTTTTACATGAGCAGTTTTCAATTATTATTTTTATGATTACATAATTATGATTTGACAAATTTTATGTATTTGATAGTTTTCTCTAAATCTGTGATTTATGATTTGAAGTTATAAGAATATATCACTACTACCTATTATTAATGATAAAAAAAATATCTAATAATAACTATTAATTATGTTTTTCTGTACAAATTTTCACTGCAAGTATAGGAAAATCTTTTATAATGAACACAGTAATTATATATATATATTTAATCACAGTAATTATATATTTATTCGTTGTAAAATGTGAAAAGCCAAATGGGGAAATTGATAAAAACTGCAGGGCGTTGATTCCCCTGGCCTGGTGAGAGTAGGGTCGAATGAGAAAGGGTACTAAAACACAGTCCGAGAGAGATTTTAAAAGGGAAGTTAAGATCTGCTGACGTGGGGCACACAGATGAAGCTCCCGCGCATCGCGCGCGATGCCTGTCGCCAAAAACAGGAAAGCATCGCTGTCAACCGTCCGATCTGACTGCCACGTCAACAGACGACGGTGATTGATTGCCCTTGATGGATTAAAACACCATCAGAAGGGTCTTTCTAACGTCACCCGTCCTGTCTCAACGGGGACAAGAGCTTTCTTTTCTGTGTCTCTCTCTCTCTCTCTGTTGATTGCGTCATCCACGTACGCCCTCTCTCTCAGTCTGACATGACGGATTTCTATTCCTCTCCCTCCCCTTTACTTCTCGTCAAACGTTGGATTCTTTTCTCTGACGTGTCGATCATATATTCGACACAGTGCACGATCCTCTGTGTCCTCCGCTTAATCACTTTCCCTCTCCGCTCTATCTTTTTTTTTCTTGTTCTTTTTCTTTTTTTCACATTAAGAAAACTAAACCTCCTTCTACTGAATTCTAAATATATATATATATATNTTTTTTTTTTTTTTTTCTTAATCTGTCTTTTGGGGATTTAAATTCTAGCATCGATCAACAGCGCTTTATACTATGTCCATTGTCCAACCAAAAAAGAAATTAAAAGAACTCTTATACTCTATAGTAACCTCAAAAAAAAACTTTTCAATGCTAGGTAAACAAAATTTATGAAAGAATTTGGCGTTCTTAGCAGTATTGAAAACTGTTTCGCTCCTATTTACTTTCAAAACTTTGAATACTTTTCAACAGTTTCAGTAGAACCCTTGCTCTTCGAAAGACAAAGCGTCTAAAGCCCATCAAGCTAGCATACCAAAATCACAGTCCACGGCATAACAGAGAGGCCCATTAAGGAAATGGAAATAGCCTATCCCAAGTGCAGTAGCTTGGTCTCTTTATCTATTGAAAAGTTCTGAAAGTTATAGTTGCACTGTCAAACAAACTATATGCAATTTTATTTTATTTTTTTGATTGAGGGAGGAGGTTTTTTGTATTTAGGGAGGATTGAATTTTTTAAAAGTGTATTCTAAATAATTTTACTGGCCAAGTTAACGAGTATAACTATAAATTTCTAATTCTATTTAAAATTACTGCAAGAGATATTTATTAACTAAACCTATTTGAATTGAATAACCATTTTATACTGTCTCATTTTTCCTCTTAAAATATACACAACGTATATTTCTCTCGTCTAACTCATATGCTTCCCTAATTTCTCTCAATCTAACTCATACTTAACTATAAACTAAATTTTTGTTTTTGATTTTTTTAATTTTTTTAACTTTGTATTTTTTTTTTTTTAAAATTTGGAGACTAAGACCTCAAGAGAAAATTTTATGATTGCTCATGCCGGTGTCAAAAAATTGCCGGAGAAGGGAATCAATGATTTTGGATGAGAAATAAAAGAAATGATATTGAATGAGAGAAGTAAAATGGTTATGTCTGAGCATAAAACAAAAGATGAAAGTTAAAACGAAAAAGCATAAGCTAGAGAAAAAAAACGAAACAGAAAGAGAAAACAAAAATTCTTTGTTTTCATTTTTTATTAACAATTTAAATAACGTTTTTGGAAATGAAAAGAACGAAAAATAGGCAAAAAGGAAAAAAAAATGAAAAACCGCTGTGTTAACAAAATGCTTGTTTATTGTTTTTTTTTTTTAAAAACTAAAAACTAAAAATGATCAACAAATAAATTGTTAATTTTTTCTAACAAAATTAAAATGAATAAATTATTAAACAACACTTTAAATTTTTTTATTTTATTATGTGATTTTATTATTATTGTTATTATTTTGCTGTATTACAAAAATGCTCCATTCGATTAATCATGTCTAAACAACTTTAAAAATATTTAAAAATATATGATTAAATATTTTTAAAGTTATATATAAATTTACGACTTAACAATTCAAAAAATATATTTTAAAAAACATTTGAAAATTTTAAAACTGAAAAAAATTAAATTTGTTAAGAAGTACACCGCGGAACATATTCAAAGTTATTAAAAAGATTACGACAGAACAAACAGTCCAACGTAAAATCTAGTCTTAAAAATAAAAACATTAAAAAGTACATAAATAGACAGCTTTAATGATGATTAGAAATTAATAACCAACATTTTCAAAAATAAAAAATAAAAAATTCAAAGTTGTTCAAAAATTTACAATTAAAAAAAGAAAAAAAAGAAAAAAAAAGCATGTTCTCGAAATAAAAATAAAAATAAAATCAAGATGTATAGAAATGCCTCTAGAGTGGATGTCGGGACAGAAGTTCCCGCTTGGCTGAGTGAGTTGCTAGAATTGCGAAGTGAGTCGCTGGTTTAGTTTTGAGTCTGTTAAGTTGAGAAAATTTTTGAAAATAGAAAAGAAAAAAAGAAAAAAAGTGAAGTGCAATTAGCAGTGGGAGAAGGATGGCCGGAGATTCGCCGGTTTCTTCCACCAACCCTTACCCACACCCACAGTGGCTGCTGCGCCTGCGTGATTTCCGTTTAGACGGTAAGAAAAAAACTTATTACAAACGGCGATAGAAGGAAACGACATCGTTTAATATCCTTTTGTTTTTTAATCTTCATGCCTTAACCAACTGAAATGCCCTCGTTCAGTTTCTTCTCATTCAGCTGCCGTAGGACTTGTGGCGAGCGGTAGAGCAAAATCCCAAATTTTTGACGGAAAAAAGTGAAGCTCTTAATCAAACACATTATTGATCGCCAACCAGTTCAATAACCTTCGGTGAGTCACTTCTTGATCCTTACGAATAGCTTTAAATTTTGGTTTCCGTTTATATGCGCGAATGATGTTTGGTTTTTGTTCTAAAAGACTGCAATCCCTTGTCCCAATATGTAAAATTGTTAAAAGATTCAGAGGTTGGTTTGTTTATTCTTCAAAGTTTACAACTTTCCCTAAAATCTTTCTCGTCGAGAACACCATTGTCGTTAGCTGCTGAAAAAGATAAACTACGAGAACAAACACAAGGACGAGAGCGTTCTTTTAGGGTTTCATACCTCATAAAATCATGTGGGTTGACGCCAGAAGTTGCTCTCTGTATGTCTGAGAAGGTTAACTTTGAAACCCCTGACATGATGCAGAGACCGTGGTTTCACCAATATCCACATCTCCAGAATTGTGAAGATATGTCCCTCTTTGCTTTAGTCAATGTTGAGAAGACCCTTTTGCCCAAACTTGATTTGTACCCTTTTGCCCAAACCGTAAGTCATGTTTGGCATCCTTGTGTATGATTGGGGGTGTATTCTGTTAAGTTTATTCAATACTGTGTTTGGTGATGCTCTTATACCCCTCCGCATTTGCATTATTAATAATACAGACGAACAAGATCTGAGCAAAGCTAGAGAAAAAGAGTTCAACCCTAACATCTCCAAAGATCCGAACTGCATTGTGTTTCCTTTCTCCTCTTCAAGTCGGTCGATCTCTGTTAAAATTTGTGTTTCCTTTCTCCACTAGATTTCCCTTTCGCATGAAACACGATGCTGTTTATGGGTTTTCTGATCGTTTTGTTATCTGGGCATTTTTGGGTTTGTTTCGGATTTTGGTGGTTACGATGGGTTATACTGCTTTTGGAGTTGTTTGGAAAGTGGGAAAATTGGGCAGTTGAGGTGAAATTGGCTTTGTTTTATTGCTTATGGCCGTTCTGTGTGCCAAGTCGGTGGTTTGGGGCTCTTGCTTGTTTGATTGTTGTAGATTAGCATTCTCTTTATGTTGTTCAGATTTTGGCTTGGGTTCTTGCTGTGATGTATATAATTTCTCCTTTTTTCCCCTCATGTAACATTGATGTGTTAGATATCCATACATTAACGGGAAATAACAATTAGTAACTATCAAGTATTCATATATTGCATAAAAAAAGTGTACATGTATTATATTAAAACGTTTATTTCTTTGATTCCACTCATTCTTCTAATTTCTTTCTTCACCTGTCAAGATGAGGATCTACGCCTGAAATGTTTAATCATATCCACAATAAGAGTAGTGACTCTCTCTCTCTCTCAAATATATATATATATATACACGTTTACTTATGCTTCCATAATTCTGAATATATTAATTTGGAACAAGAATTGATACAAACTTACAAGTCTGCTTCCTTCCTTGCCTTATTTAGTACAGAGAATTGGCAGCTCAATTTTTCTGGAATAGGTGTGATTGAGCTTAGTCATTGTTCCTCTTGAATTATCCTTCTTAAATGATGACCAGTATATCAGAAATTGAAAGGGACAAAATAGCAGTTTCACCTTTTCATGTAAATCATCTAACAAAGCCATGGATTTTGTTCGAAGTTCAAAGCTTCCTCTTGGTACTCTGTTTATTACTTTAAGATAGAACAATGCAATTGATGAATTTAAAGAAAAATTCCTGCATTTACACCATGTTTTACTGCTGCTGGGTTTGTTTGGACAGTCGGAAAATTGGGTAGTTGCGGTGAAATTGGCTTTGTTCTATTGCTTATAGCTGTTCTTGTACCAAGTCAGTGGTTTTGGTTCTTGCTTGTTTGATTGTTGTAAATTAGCCACATCTTTATGTTCAGATTTTGGCTTGGGTTCTTGCTGTGATGTATATAAATTCTTCTTTGTTTGTAAGTACAATTATTTTTTATTTGTTTGTTTAATTTGGACTGCTATAAGATTGCATGCAGAAGGACCCTTGAATAGTAACAGATTTTCGAGATCCTTGGGATTTTAGGTAACTCTATTTCTTTATAGGTAACTCTAATTTGATTAGATTTTTTTATTGAGATAAAGCTCTAACCAAGTAAGCTGGAAAAATCTTATAGTCATTATTTGTCTATCATATTTTATATATACAGAAGCGCAAGATTTTTATCATACATGTCATCATTGCTAGGTTAAAAAATCCAATTAATTGATTAAGCTTGAATGACATTTGTAGCTAGACATAGCAATCGCTTCCTATGAATGCTTCCAAACATCATTTTCTTGTTAAACAATCAGAAGCCAGAAATTGGAAATCTAGGCTAGAGCCTGAAAAGCTTCATGATTCTACATTTGACATTAATGATCAATCTACATGATAGCTCGATTTCAGTTTTATTTTATTGTTCTAGTTTTTTATTGGTTGTTGAATGCTATAATCATAGATTTGACAAAAACAAGAAAATCTTATAATTGGAGAAGCTAATTAATGGGGATTGTTGTGGCTATTTTTCGTCTCGAGCCGGGCCTCTTGGGTTCCTGCAAAACCAGAGAAGAAAACCGGTTAGAGGGGCGCCGATGTGGTGGTCAGCGTTCCTTCTCCGATGCTTAAGTAAGTAAAGCTTCTCATCTTGAAGTATAAATGACTAAAAAATATTTTAAGAGGGAGGAATGGTAAAAAATAGTGAAGAAAATGGCCAAAAAGGGTGAAAAACTGGTGGCTGGCCGATTAGGATGTGTTGGGGAAGATGATGAATAGTGTCTATGTTTTTTGGGTTGAATAATCAGTCAAAAAAAAGGTCTCCCTCAATGTTTAAGACCAAATTAATTCAAAATGGGTTCTCAAATCCCCAAAACATAAGAGTTGCCGTGTGTGAGAGAGAGGAAAAAGAAAGGTTGGTAGAAAGATGAAGTTGGCGGCTCCTAGGGTTTCGTGCCCAGAAAGAAAAAATCCGATCCCACCTTTTCTCTTCTTTTCCCTATTTATTTCTTCATTGATGGCCATGATTAAAAGTTAAGAGTCTCCCTTAGATGGTTGACACATGTCATTTTTCTTTTATAATTGTTTTTGGGCTTACCACATTACTAGCACTGAGCCCACCACATAGAAATTAGGTGTTTATTGCACCACTTTGCCACAAGGACATCAGGCCTACAATTAGGGTATTTGGGCCCATTATTGTTGGCAAAATTGCCCACAACAATAACTCCTAAATTGGTGCAATCTAGGGATTGAACCAATTTAAGAGATGTAATATACATGTTAGGCTCAAATACCGAGGTTTGAAATTCGAATTTCAAATATATATTATTATTATTATTTTGGGCTGCGTGTGCGCAGCTTTTTTCTGGGACAAAGAGACGTGCATTTAATGCACGTCTCACGTAGGCACACTTCTCCCTCTTTTGTGCCGATTGAGACTCCCCCGTCTCTTCATTTCTTTGTCATTGTCCTATTCTTCCTTTCAGTTTGGCTATTGAAATTCCAGAGAAAAACATTTCCATTTCTTCCTTTCCTCGCCGATTAAAGGTTTAGTAATTTCACGGACCTCGTCGCATTCTCTTGGCCTTTCTGACGATTCCGGCGACGCTCCTGTTCTCCTCGGTCCTTCACTCCACTTCCCTTGGCCGACAAACCACAGGTTCTCGTTGTCTTTTTTTTCCTTTTTTTTTTGGCGGTTCGGACACCGCTCCCCCTTCTAATCTTTGATTTCCTCAGGTTCACAGAAGAGATAGGGCTTTCCCTGACTTTTGATGCTCATCGCCGTGTCTCCAGTCTCGTCATAAATCGAAAGGTATGAAATTTTCTTCTTTCCTCTTGTCTTTGTGTTACTGTTTTCGCGTTTTCGCTTTTGGTTGATGTGGCCTGTAGATACTTGAATCGGTTAGGGTTTTCTATTTATGCGCTGTTGTGACGAGGCTGAAGCTCGGACCTCGGATGAGGCCACAAAACCGAGGCAGACACTCGGGACCTGGGTCGAGGCCACGGAGCCGGGGCCTGAGTGGAAGCTGTTGTGATGGGGCTAAAACTCGAGCCTTGGATGAGGCCACGGAACCGAGGTTGACACTCGGGACCTAGGTTGAGGCCACAGAACCGAGGCTGATGCTGGGGCCTGAGCGGAAGCCATCGTGATGGGGCTGAAGCTCCGGCCTTGACGAAACCACGGAACCTAGGTTGACACTCGGGACCTAGGTAGAGGCCATAGAGCCGAGGCTAAGGTTGGGGCCTGAGCAGAAGCCATTGTGATGGGGCTGCTGCTCGGGCCTTGGACGAGGCCACGTAATCGAGGTTGACACTAGGGACCTTGGTCGAGGCCATTTTCAGCTCCTCGTGAGTTTTGCTGGAGTAACCATAGGTGGAGTTCGTCCATGCCCTTTTTAGAGAAGCCCAATAGGTCTAGGGTTGACCACATCCTTAGCCTGGACTTGAGTGAGAGAGACCATAGGCTTCTTTTGATGGAGGCTAGGCTGGCCGGTGGTAGTACCCAGCTGCTTTCGCTCCACTTTTGTTTATCTTGGCTTCCTTGTGGATGTTTGACTCTGGAAATGTTTGTTTAGTGCAGTGATGTCGTCAGCTAGCGGATTCAAGAGAAACCTGCCAGGTCGTCTGGACAGGACCCGATCTTCCAAATCGGCCAAAATCAGCCACGGGTCATCTGCTCGTCCTTCTGCCGCTGCTGCCAGTACTTCCGCCTCGTCCAAAATCAGCAAAAATGTTTATTTTTTTTTATAATGTTGCAAAGACGAGGCTCAGTTGGGCTGAACCTGCCTCTGGGTGGGTGAGGCGCCTTTATAGCGAAGAGCGAAAATACTGGCAGCAGCGGCAGAAGGACGAGCAGATGACCCGTGGCTGATTTTGGCTTATTTGGAAAATTGGGTCCTGTCCAGACGACCTGGCAGGTTTATCTTGAATTCACTAGCTGACAGCATCACTGCACCAAACAAACATTTCCACAGTCAAACATCCACAAGGAAGCCAAGATAAACAAAAATGGAGCGAAAGCAGCTAGGTACTACCACCGGCCAGCCTAGCGTCCATCAAAAGAAGCCTAGGGTCTCTCTCGCTCAAGTCCAAGCTAAGGATGTGGTCAACCCTAAACCTACTGGGCTCGTCTAAAGAGGGCATGGACGAACTCCACCTATGGTTACTCCCGCAAAACTCACGAGGAGTTGAAAGCTCGGCCCCAGCTTCCAATCCCAGTTTCTCCCAGTCTCCACCAGCGAAGAACCACTCCCGCTGCTAGTTCGAAGCATCAGGTGGCTTTTGAAGAAACTTCTTTCGCCGGGGGTAGTAGCAGAAGGAGTCGACCCTGTTGGCAGCTAACCTGATTTTGAAACACGCCTGGATCTCGGAAGAAGTGGGGTCGATGCCGAAGCTCTCCTACCATAGCACGAGGCAGCAGTAAATCCCTCTCCATGCAGTGGGGTTGAGCTGGAGAGGCGCTAGCATGGCATCGTGAAGCAAGCGATGAATGAACGAAGGAAGCGGTAGCCTCAGCCCTTATTTAGAAAACCACCGGTTAAGGGAAATCTTGCTGGCGGGAGGAGAGCTGGGCA
>QANX01001827.1:88260-125147 GCA_003254975.1 Ochetophila trinervis | reverse complement strand
GTGTAAAAATTCCATGTAAACAAATTGCTACTAATCAATTACTTGAAAAAAATAATAAATAATAAATAATAAATCAAAATCCACTTCCACATTTGGCGATTGACAATCACCAGTTCAACACTTAATAAGAAGTCTCACCCGTGCGTGACAACTCTGAATCTTCTTCTCCCAATTTATGAGCTTCAGTACTCCGAGAGTTCGGTATTTTCCTCTCACATTGATGTAGAAATCACATATATCAAATTTTTGAGAGTACAATTTATTTTCCCCAATTTAGGGGGCATTACAACTAAATGCACTTTAGGGGCACCACATCACTGATTTTTTAAGCTGTATTTGGGATGCATGATTGAATCGGATCGGATATAATTGACATTATTAGATTAGATTGGATATAACAAGATTGAATTTCTAAAATTATGTCATGTGTTTAGTACAGTTTCAGATTAGATTATAGAATTTGATATCCTGTGTTTGGTGCAGTCTTGAACTGGATTTAATTTCCTAATCCGATTCCATACATGCACCAAAGACCAGATAAGAGAGGAGACCAAATATAGAAATCCAATCATCTCCCTTATCCGGCCAAACAAACACACCCTTAGGGCTCGTTTGGGGACATGTATTATTTAGATGTAATGTATTAATTTTAGTTAGTACTGTGTTTTGTGTTAGTTTCGTATAGGATTATATAATACACTTTAGCTTTTTTAATACAAGATATGATGTATTACTAATACATCAAAATTTCTTTGTATTAAATAATACACTTCATCATTTCTTTTTTTGCATATGTAGATTTTTTTATACAATTTTTTATTTTATTTTTCTTCTTCTTGGGGTATATCCACTGTCAAATTTTTGAGTTTTTTTATGCTTTATTTTTTCCACTAGCCAAATAGTAAATTTATTTTGTTCATTTTAGATTATATTTGTAATTTTCATGTTTTGTCTGTAATTTTTGCTAGCCAAGCTTAAAAATAAGTGAGCAAAAGTGAAACCTACAATCTAAGTTATATCTACTATTAGTTTCTTTTTAATATTTTTAGAACTCACTAATGATAAGTATTAAAAATTAAAAACTTTAATAAAATTAAAAGTTAAAAATTAAAAGCTTTATAAAATTAAAATTTAAAATTTAAAAGTTTTAATAGAAGTTAAAAAATTAAAATTTAAGTTAAAAGTTAAAATTTTTAAATTTTAATAAAATAGTCCAATAAAATACTATAATATATCAAATATCATATTGTATATACATTTTAATACAATTTTGCACCAAACATATGAGATATATTATATACATTACAATACATTACTATACAATCTAATATAATACAGCATACCAAACGAGCCTTTAGTATTTTCTACAATTCAATTTTTTTATTTTGCAGGAATTACAATTAATTTAAATATTTAATATTTTTTTATGTTTTGAAAAATTGCAATCCATTGCACTTGATCTCTATTTTTTTTTATCAATTTTCAAAAATATTAAAAAAATATCTAATTTTTTTTCTTATAAAATTTTTATTTCATCTAAAATTGCTAATTAATTTTTTTATTTTTATTTTGTTTATTTTTTATAAATTTACAAAAATATTGTGCTCGATGGACAATGAAAAAGTTAAAGGCATGGAGCAACTTACACATTAACTTCTATGCCATACAAAGTCTGAAGCACCAGGCCATCTTAATTTCAGTATCAATATCATCTCTTATGTAAGTTTAACATTAATGCATCACACCTTGTTAAAGTCAAAAAATAGCCCATTAGTTCAATGAATAAAGATTCAAATAAATAGCACAGAAGATAGAAATATACCCTACCACAATAATTTCTTCCTTTTGTTGAGAAGTTAAAAACAGCACGTACAGAAGATAGCAATAATATTAAAAAGAACCCCTTCCACCCGACAGCTACAGACAATACATAAATGCACATATAAAAAAAAAGAAAATGTCAATCCATTTCAATTCCATTCTTACTTTCTATATAGTCTTTAAGTGTTTTGGCATTCTAGTTATAAGACATATATATATATATATATATATATATATATATGTATATACACACACACACATACATATGTATGCTGAACTACTTAGGGTGCTAACAGTTTTTGTTACAAACGCTTTGTTGGTATCAATGTTTTAAAAGTCTTAGGAAATTAGAGATAAAATATAAAAGAGATGATGATATATTTTCTATCAGCTTAAACTTTTAGGATCAGTGGTGATTTAATATGGTATCAGAGCCGAAAGACCTAGTATTCATAGGTTCAAAACTCAATAGCTCCACCCAAAAATAAAAATATGTGTGAGGACCCAAATGAGGCCAAAAGAGACCGGGCCGAAAATGCACTTGTAAGGACCCAAACAGGCCTACATGTGAGGGGGAGTATTAAAGATAAAATATAAAAAAGATGATGACTCATCTTTTATCAGCTTAAGCTTTTAGGATCAGTAGTGATTCAACATAAAACATATTTGAGGCATTTTTGCCTAATTGAGGCGTGGTGAAGCCTCAAGGCGGACTGAGGCGTAAGCCTTAGTTTTTCAAAAGAAGTATTAGACAGTAATAAAAATAGAAATGAAAACATATGTTCCTAATAATAAAATGAGTTAGTTGTCAATGCTTGTTTGTCAAGTTTAGATTTTTTCCCCTCTTCTTTAGTCCTCCTCCTGTTAAATACTCTCAATACCATCACCTCCTGTAAAATAGAAGGAAAGAAATATTACTCTCAACACCTTCTCCTTTTTTCTTTTTTTCTTTTTTTTTTTTTTTTTTTTTTTTTTTTTTTTTTTTTTTTTTTTACAGTTATATCCTCTAAGAGGATTGAAACACAAATATCCAATAACCAAGTACCAAAATCCCCTAAAAATGCCCTTATAAAATGTAAACTTTAGCCTATAAGATGAGGCATAAACCTCAACCGCCTTGAGGCATACGGCCTGAGGCATATGCCTCACTCATCTAAGGCATAAGCCTCACAAATAGGGGGCAAGACTATAGCCTCGAGGCATCCTAGTACCACCTTGCCTTGAGGCAAGCCTCGAGGAGTAAGCCCTAAACACCTTTTAAAACATTGGTTGGTATACCTCTTTTATATTTTTCCAAATGTTTGTGCTCAGTGCTATTGATAATAGGTACAAGGCAATATAAATAGTACAGACATATATGGTAACAAACAAAAGAAGTTTGTCCATACAAGTTCTATTTTCCTAGCATACCACATGGCAAGAGACATCAGATGAAAATTAAGGCTGAAAAACCATACCAACTTCTAGTTTCAGGAGTACCTCCACTCTTAGAAATAATATGTTAAATAAAGATGTATATGTTAGAAGAAGGTCTCCAAGGAATGCCACCTTTATACCCAAGGACTTCATGCCACATATACTAGCTTCAGTTACATTCTTTAGTGATACATTTGGGTTATTCTTCTACACATGTCATTAATCCTGAAATTTCATAGTTTATGGTTTTCAGAATATTAAGTCTACAAAGGTAGTACATTTGGGTTAGCATACATTACCTACCAAAAACTGCAAACTCTGCTTCAATTCTCCCAAAGCCATAACTGACCACAAATCTTCACCCTCTAGCCACTTCAGTTTCCTAACACTTGTTCCAAACTCATTGTCTACCTAAAGAAAGACAATGCAAAATATACATATTCACCCCTAAATAGGAAATTATTCCAACAGAAAAGTAAAATTTAGACATACAAGTCTCATGGTAAAATGCTTTACATAGAGTTCATGCCAGGATGTTAGGGTAAGTTGCATTATGTTACTAGAATCAATTACGAAACATTTATCAAACCATATATTCTACTCTATTATATATAGATCATATGGTCTTAGAAACACTTAATTAATTTTTTATTATCTAGGGTCGATCGCGATTACTAGGTACAAAATATCAAACTTGGTGCAATCTACAGCCTTATGAAAATTATGGATGAAAAAAATGCTATGAAACTTATGGATGAAGAACGTGCCATCCTAATATTTATTTTGCTTTAACTTTAGATATTGTGACATCGTCAAAAAAAAAAAAATAGTGACAAAATATGTAACACCACACTCTCTCTCCAACCAATATTGTCTCCAATTTAGCCACCGCACTTCAGACGGTATGGAGTTTTGGTCAGACTTCCCGGGGGGTCACCCATCTTAGGAATGTTCCCACTGGAGCACGCTTAATCCTAGAGTTCTTCCAACTCTGAAGCCAAACGCTCCGAAAAGACCTTGGTTGTTAAGAGAGTGCTCACTTTACATTTGAACTATTACCATATGACCCATTTTCCACACCCGGGCGATGTGGGATTGGACACCGATCTCTGCTAGTAAGGTAGCCTGCCAGTGCCTCGCACCCGCCCACACTTACTCTGGCTATGCCAGTAAGGTAGCCTGCCAGTGCCCTTTGCACCCGGCCACACTTACTCTAGCTTTGTAGATCCGGGTCGTCACAAAATACATATGCAAGGACACGTATAAATGACCAAAGTATTATATTTGGATTTCAAATTCATACATGACCAAAAATGTTTATTTATTTATTTATTTTGTCACCAACTAATCTCTTAGCTCTCTCCACATGTGTATATAAATTCCCAGACTTAACACTTCTTCTGCATCCTCCAAATTAACAATATCTTCATGTAGAGTTTCAGCAGCTCTTTTCCAAGTCAAGCACAAATTGTTAACTTTGATTGTCGCCAAAATTGCTTTCCATCTCAAGTGGATTGCTGCCCAAGTTGCTGTGCCAGTGTCACATTTGTATTTGCTGCAATCCAAAGCCAACAAAACCAAGTTGGCAAAGTTGGCTATTTAGATTTAACTAACTATATAATATTATAAATAGAAGACTTAGGTTTTCGTTATTGTATCACAAATTCAGAGATATATGAGAGATTGAATCGAGAGAGATTCAGAAAGTTTAAAAAAAAAAAATATTTTTTCATTAATAATTATTTAAAAATCTTAATAAATTATATTTTTTTCATAGGAGATCATAAAAAAAAAAAATAGACAAGTGTTGAAATTATAGACGAACATGATAACATGTATATTTTGCAGTACTTTACAAAAAAACTTCAAGAACTTCATTTTTACTTGAAATTTTTTAATTGATAAATAATCTCCAAACGTAAAAATTACAAAAACTAGGAAATCAAAAGGATACAGTAGTAATTATTATTATTATTATTATTATTATTATTATTATTATTATTATTATTATTATTATTATATATTTCAAGGGTTTGTGAACAAAAAGAGTATATAAAGTTTCTTTTTTTTTGATAAATTGGGAGGAAAAATTTCATCACCAGACTTTAATATTAACCAGGATTTGGAGTGGACACTTTATTGAATTGACAGTAATAATGATGCCTAAAATTTTTGTGATGTTAATTTGATTTTGTTTAAAACTAAAATCTATATAGAAAAGTGATCTTAAAGCAGCTGCCAATTAAATCACCGTGCTAGTTATAAAATTCATTTGTAATAGGTTTGTTGATGACTATTATTCATTTGTAATAGGTTAGTAATGATTACAAATAGCATTTTATTTTTTCTTTGTCCGTTCAATTTATAGGATCTATATATTTCCAAAACGAATTACTGGAAGGTTAACAAGATTCAATAATTTCCCGTACGTGGATACAAAATTTGTACTTACCAAATTTTTATTTTTATTTTTTTATTTTTGTTATACCTTATAATGGCGAAAATTATTAACAATCTATATTTTATAAGGAGCAAATTGAATTTATTGTCCGATAAAATTAATATGATTTTGATATTAAATTGTCCTTAGAAATATAGACTAAATATAATATAAAATAATTTATGCTTTCCTTGTTTTTTTATTTTTTTTTATTTTTTATTTTTATTTTGGGTGAATTTATGCTTTACATGTTAAACGTTATAAACAAGAAATTAAGTATATTTGCTAGTCGGCGCTTCACTTGGAAAAAGTAATTGCTTTTCAAGGTTAGTCATCTGGCTGTAACCAACGCAACATGGTAAAATCAAAGTTGATCACGAAAGCTGCATATACATGAAAAAGATCAGTTTAGATGAATTTGTGGAATAAATTCAAATATAGGATTTTAGTTCTATTAAAGAAAATGGTAACCCATCTCTTGCACATATACAANTTGGACCGTCCAATTGGTTTGTCCATTTATTATTTTTTTTTATACTGAAAAAATAGCTTAATATTGATCCTGTGTAAGAATATCTCTAATGATGCTCTTTATTTTAAAAAGCACCATTTCTAATATAAAGAACATCTTAAAGAATCTCTAAAGAATAAATAGTGAAATGTTTTGTCAACTTCAATAGCACTCTTTATAATCACTCTTCATTTTTTATTTTCCTATAAACATTTATGATTTATATTTGTTTTTATTTTTTATTTTTTTATCATTTCTACACCAAAATAGTATTTAAAAATTATAATATTAAAGTATAATTAATATATTTAGTTATAAGTATGCCTAGAAAATTGTAGAATAATAAATGAAATTTAATATAGAGAGTGAGGGTGGAGCAAAGCTCTACTCTTCATTTTAATTTTTTATTTTAAAGAGTTCATTGGAGTTATAAAAAAGAAACATAACTCTTTAAAATAAAGAAGATGAAACTTTTAAAGAAGCCATTAGAGATGCTCTAAGACATGCTTAAGAATGATGATAGGGGATGAATGTGGGATTGGTCTATCGCTATTATGATTAGGTTCCAAACATCCAACTTGGGGCCATCGACTGTCGTAAAAAAATGTTGGATAAAAAAACGTAGAATATGTAATTTAAGAGGATTTTGAATGATTTTTTTTTTAAAAGTTTTTTCCATATAAGATAAATAAATAAATTAATATAATTTTGTTTAATAATTCTGTCTAAATAATCTATTAAATTGATATGACATAAAACAATAATAAATGTTAAAAAAACTGTCTACTTTTAAAAAAAATTTAGACAATCTGACTCATCCATTTTATTTATTTTTATCAATTTTAGTTAACTTTTAGATAACTTTTAATTTATTTTAAACACAATTACTAGAAATAATTTTTAAATAAACATTGCATATTAAATAAAAATTATAACGTAAAATTTTTTTTATTTTTTTCAGAAAGATTTCTATCGGTACGTAGTCCAATTGATAACCATTACTATATAGATGTAATAGTGGTTTTTAAATAGAAAAAAAAAATGATAAACGTACAAAATATGAAACTCGAGGTGTTTATTATTTTATCATAAATTTTATCTCTTTTGGACCTTTGGTGGTGCTCTCTCGGTGTGTATATAAATCCCCTTAATCAGTTCTACATAATCTCCACCACTCGAAAGAAGAAAAAAAGCAAAGAAACAAAGATCATATCGATATTCAGAAATGGCAGCCTTGAAGAAAGTTGAGGTTTTGCAAGTAGCACTGCTAGTTCTTGTTCTAGCTGTGTCTGCAATAGCTGCAGATAGGGTGGATTTCTTTGAACTTCTCAGTTCCACTAATCAAAAATCTGGTAAACTCATATACATTTCCTTCTATAAAAAATCAGAAAATATTTTTACTAACAAACCTTATATATACTAAATAGTGGATTAATATAAAAAATCAGAGAATATATATCCTCTATTAATTTACTAACTAACCTTATTTCTATTTTTGATGGGTATAATAAACAGTGGATAGTTACAAACGACCAGATATTCCAGCGTGCTGTGATAACTGCGTCTGCACGAGGAGCATACCACCGCAGTGCAGTTGCCGTGACATCTTCATCGGAAACAAGCGGTGCGAGAACTGCAAAAAGTGCCTCTGCGCTCTCAGCTTTCCACCGCAGTGTCGGTGCCTTGATGTTAAGGACTTCTGCGATCCACCATGCTCCTCCTCCTCTGCTCAGATCATCAAACAAGTAGCCGCTTAATCCGCAAAAAATTAACGAACCCAACGTTATTTGAATGCTACAGTGTGCGACGTTGTCTATTAAATAATTACCAAATAATGCTGCAGTGTGCGACGTTGCAGTGAATTATCTCTACCAAATAATTACCACATGTCGACTGTATCGTTATATATATATATATACACCTATATATGTTATGTATCATGCTACATGATCATGTGCTCCATGATCTTCTAGCTAGTGCTTATTGTTTTTAATTTGCCTTAATGGTTGGTCTTGAGGCTTTAATTTTCCAAATAAAAAAGTGTATGTGCGCTCGAAAAAGCAGGTTAATAAAATTAATTAACGTTGGGTTCTCAAAATATCAATTTCGATTTATTGTCATTAATATTTCTAAATTATTAATTATTCAAACTCGCTTGTTCCCATAATGGCTCATATCATTTATATATGATGGTGGGACAGAAAAAAGATTCGAAAATAATAAAAGAAATAAAGGCAGAGTTAGAAAATATTCCGATAAAATATACCATCAGTATATTTTCCTAAACAAAGAGAATCATTAATATTAGAAACTGATGCTAGCAATGAATGTTGGGAAGTAGTATTGAAAGCTAATACTGACTTAGGTGAACAAATATGTGGTTATAACTCAGGAAAATTTAAACCTAGTGCATTAAATTATATTACATTTAAAAAAAAACTTTTAGCCATAAAAATGATATTAAAAGATTTCATATTAATTTTCTAGCACTAGAAAAATTTGAGTTACGCATAGATAATAAATTTGTTAAAGATTTTTTAAAATCAATGAAACAAGAAGATAATCCAAGAAGGATTAGATGGTTTAATTACATTAAACAATATTCTTTTGATATAAAATATATTAAAGGAATTAACAATTTTATTGCTGATAGCAAGTTTGATGAGTAATCAACACTGGATTACTATCAACAAGGGAAAAGGGAAAAATGATAAACAATCCTTTGATTTCAAACAAATCACCTCAAAGCAAGTCTCAGGTAGTTCTTCATCTTTTAGATCACTTTTTAGACCACCATTAAGAGCACCTTATTATCCTATGCCATTTCCTAGTCAAGGAATGATTCCATAGTTTTCTCTTATCCCACCAAATTATTTTGGACAAAATCCTTGGATACCCGTTTCTGCATCATATTCAAGTTGCTACAGAAGCATAACATTTCCTTAAGTAGCAAAAAGAATTAGAAGCTAAATAAGTTTCTGATTTCTATAATCTGGTCTTTCAACATATATTTATAATCATTTAAATGAAATTTGGAAATCTCATTTGTTAGACAAACGAACTGCTTTTAGAAAAAGTATCGGACAATTTGAAGATTTGTTGTTAGAAAAACAACAAAAAGAAAAGAATTTACATAATTTAGTTTTACAATCCATTAAATCTTTAGCACCAAAGATGGATGTAAATATTACAGTTTTAGAAAATTTAATACAAATATACAAATCTATTGAGTCTTCTACCGATGATTCTAATTATAATAAGATTAAAAGATGCTTTTTATTTGAAAAGTCCAAAGAACTTTGACCAGACATTTTCTTTAAAATTAATCAGGGTATTGTTAGAGAACAACTTTACCAAATCCCTTTATGGTTTAAGCAATATTAAGATAATACTTATTTTTCTTCTATACTAGATAATTTAAAAATAAGCTTTCTTATTAATCATGAACCATGGAATATGGAATGTATTGAATGGGGATTGGTAGGACAAATAACTTTTCAAAATTTAGATTGGGAACAACTAAACAAGTTACCCATGTTTATTAAAAGTGTGTTATATAATTATATTAAAGATGGAAAATATATTAAATATTATACTTTTGAAATTTTTAGTAATATTGGGTATAGAGAACGAGAAAGGTTCTATAAACCATATCAAATATGGTTCCTTAGAGAAGCTAGAGAAATAGACTTTGTTGGAGGAGAAGATTTAAGAGAAAAAGGCTCAATCAGAGTAAAAAATATTATAGAATCATATGAATTTACTGATTACTATATAAAGAGCCTCTACGAGTTAAATATTGAAGCTTCGAAATTTAAAGCCAGTCTAGGATGGGACATTTACACCCAAGTCACGGATGGAAATTTTTTTTATTTATAACATATCTGAAAGGAGGAAAAAACTATGGTCATGAATATTGTGGTAATGAATTAGTTAGACAAATATCCAATTTGGATCTAACTTTGGATCTATCCATGGATCATATTATTGATGTACAAAATTTGCTTGAAGAAGATCTTTTGGGAATGGAAGACACCCAAAATCGAGAAGATGATTCTTTTTCAGAAGATTCCAACATGACTCACAATATCGAAAATATGATGGAGCCTTGAATATCAATGGATGAATATAAGTTACTGTTTGTCAGCAAAACACTGTTCAAACACTATTGATATGTCACTATTACTACAGTAGAAAGTTGATGCGATGTCACTCTTCATGATTGCTACAGTAGACATGATTACTATTTACTTTTACTGTTTGCTTTTATTGTTTATGAACAGTTGTAATTACTTTTATTTTTCTATTTAAGGTTGCGAACGTTTCACTTCAAGGCAATCTGTTTTTCCCACATCCTTTTCTTCTTTTTCTTTCTAGTTCTCTTGTAACCATTCTCTGTAATCACCTTCCGCCTTCCTTTTTGTAAAAATTGGTATCAGAGCCTTTTGATTTAGTATCTATGGAGTGCAAGTTAGTTTGAATTTAATGTTTGGTTTATAAGAGCGTAACCTTTTGTGAGTTAGTTTATTAATCTTGCAATATCTATTTGAAGTTTAAATCCAAGTAAGTATTCTAAACTCTAATCTCTTTTTCATTATTAACTATTGCAAAGCATATATGTTTGTCCGATTTATCATCATTTGATTGACTCTGTTTATGATTTGTGTGATCGCTGTTTAGAGTCCAGATTAAGTGATAAATCTATAGGACAAAAGGGTCTTGTGCACTAGCAATAGTTTAATATGGAAGATCTTATATGTTTAGTAGAAAACCAAGATTTTGAACATCAAATTCATATTAAAGATAGCCAATCAACTGCTAAAGGAATAAATACAATAATAGACTTAGTTTATTTATGTTTAATGATAATAAAAGTCATCTTGATACTCTAGAAAAGAAAATAGATTTAAATTGCGATGCTATTAAAGGAATTAATAGATCATCAACTAATAATTCTAGTAAAAAATCTCGAGATATAAAAAAAGTTAGATTATTCTATGGTACAAAATTATTAACTTTAGAAGAAAGCAAAAATAATCCTAATAAAGAAAAACCACTAGACTGAAAAGAAACTTTTGATTCTATAAAAGAAATTATAGAGCATTGGAAAACTCAATATCAACACACAGATGATATGAAGAGATGTAATCATTTAGTAAAAATGATGCAAGAATTATATTTAAAAAATGAACATATTTTCGAAGGTACTAATTATTATTATATGTTAAATTATGATGCTACTGATGAATCTAGTCAAAATTCTGAAGAAATTACTGTAGAAGAAGAAGACATACACTGAAACAGAAAGTGACAGTGATAAAGAAAGAAGAAAAGAAAAAGCTTTAGGAAAAAGAAAAGTAGGAATAAATGATCATTTATATATAGATCCATAAACTAAATTCTATACTCAAAAAGAGTTAGATGAGATAAAGAAAAATGAAGAAGAAGAACCTGTATCATACCCTAAAGTATATACAAGTCCTGTTTTTCCGTCTACTTCAAATCCTATCCCTACAGAACATAGGGTAGAAGATTTAAATAAAACTGGTGTAGCTTCGCAAGGAAAATATTTAGACTTAAAGAATATAAAATTTAAAGATTATGAGCAAGGAATAGATGATTGGGCTCAAAGTATGGTTATAGTAACTATAAATTATAGAACAGCTTGGACAACAGATAGATTTATAAATTATCTCTCTGGAACGTTACAAGGTGATGCTCTTCAATTCCTTAGACAATGGGAAAGTTCAGAAGAAGGTAGTAAAGAAAAAGAAACTTTAATTTCTAATTTTAAGACTTTAGATGAATTTCTTAAGGAATTTACAAAAATTTTAAAAAGATAATTTTGTGTAATAATGGCTACTGAAAATCGCAAGTTAGATATAGACTTTGTTCTAACAAAATTAAAATTATGTGATATTAGAGAATTAGAAAATTTCTCTAAAAAAATTTCAACAATATTTTTATTTATTACCTGCTGATAGAATAAAATTTTGGATAAGTCAATATATTCATAAATTACCCCCTCCTTGGGATGAATTATGCATGATGAGATGCAATTTATATATATTTTATATACCTTAATACTTGATTTGAGCATGTTTTATTAACTTAAAATTGATTAATTTATATTTTTCTATGTTTTAGGTGAATTTGAGCTTAAAGTGATGAAAAATGAAGAAACAGTGGCAAAATCGTAATCAAACAGAAAAACTAAAGAAGCAGTGGCAAAACCGTAATTAACTAGACGTTGGCAGCAAGGCAGTGCAGCCCAGGTGCAGTGCCCAGGCGCCTGGATGGGCGCGATTTTGGTCTGTTTACACGCGTTTTTGGGTGTTTTGTAGCCCTAGGTTTTTAGTTTAAATAGGTTTAAGTTATCTTGTAATAGGGTAGCCGTTTTTAGAGCAAAAACAACAAAGAAAAGAGAAATCTAACAATTATGAGTAGCTAAATCTCTCTCTTGGGAAAGAGTATTGTTCATTGCTAAAGTATAAGGTGTGAGACATTGTTTATAAGTTTTAATTCAATTATAATTATTCAATTTGTGTTCTTCCAATTTATTTGTTTATTATTCAATTCTCTTTGATTATAATTTGGATCCGTTATAATTATTTGTGGATTGGGTATTTGCTAATTAGGAATTCAATCGTATTGAATGTTCTATGTTTAGTAGCACTTTGATTTTAATTATTGCATGCTAAGCTTTTGTTAATTTCTTAGGAGAATGCATAATAGATTAAAGTTTTACAACGTTTGTAGGACTTGTTTATTGTTGGTTGCTATTGTTCTTAATGCTGTTCTGATTTAATTTATATCACATTGGTTTAGATATTTCAGAATTAGGATTAACTTACGATCGTATCTGAATTAATTAATTGTGAGAGTTAGAATAAAATTAGCCGTGCTATTTTATTCAATCCAACATTGAATGATTATTTTTGGATATATTTTTGTCTGTGATCACCTGTCCTTTAGCAATTGAAGATACTCTGACCCAAGGTTTTCTCCTATTGTTATTTTCGGTATTTATTAAATTGTTTTCTTTAATAATTGAACTTTCCAACATAAAATCCCCCTTTTGTCTTTTTAATTTTACTTTAATTGGAATAGATTGAGTTTGATTATCAGTCTCTGTGGAATCGACCTGAACTTACCGCTACTAAGGTAGTGTTTGAATTCAGTAATTAATTTTGGTGTTTACGACACGCATCAAATTTTGGTGCCGTTGCCGGGGACTGTGTGTCAATTTCTTTCTATTCTAATTTTAGTGTTAGTTTGCTTTGAGATTGTGTTGTTTCAGGTGCATGACTAGACTGTCAAAAGAAGGAGATATGAGCTTAGACAGTGATTCTGAATTTGAGGAGATGGCAGCCCCTGCTAACAACAACAGACCTCAAACTTTAAAGGAGTTGGCTGCTCCAAATTTAAATTCTCAGCCTCTTTGCATTGAATTTCCTGAAGTGCAAGCTTCATTTGAATTAAAGTCTGGATTAATACACTTACTCCCAACTTTCTTTGGTCTTGCAGGTGAAGATCCTCATAAACATTTGAAGGAGTTTCATGTAGTGTGCTCAGGGATGAAGCCGCATGGTGTAACTGAAGAACAAATTAAGTTGCGAGCTTTTCCCTTCTCACTTAAAGATGCAGCTAAAGATTGGCTATATTACCTTCCTTCAGGATCTATTAATTCATGGAATGACATGAAGCGGATATTTTTAGAAAAATATTTTCCGGCTTCTAGAGCTGCTAGCATTAAAAAAGAGATATGTGGCATTCGACAATTTGATGGTGAATTATTATATGAATATTGGGAGCGATACAAAAAGTTGTGTTCAAGTTGCCCTCACCATCAAATCAGTGAACAACTCCTCATCCAGTACTTTTATGAGGGAATGTCACCCATGGAACGGAGTATGGTGGATGCAGCAAGCGGAGGTGCTTTAGTTGATAAAACTCCGGCAGAAGCCAAACAGCTCATCTCTACTATGGCTGCAAACACTCAACAGTTTGGCCAAAGATCTACCCAACAGTTCAAAAAAGTTAATGAGGTAAGTAGTTCTAATATTGAGCAACAAATTTCTGACTTAACTTCATTAGTACGACAGTTGGCTGTAGGGCAAGCTCAAGCTGCTATGATCTGCGGAATTTGTTCAGTTGTGGGTCATCCTACAGATTCATGCCCAACTCTTCAAGAAGATGAGACTGTTCAACAAGCAAATATGGTTGGTGGTTTTCCGGGACGAACACAACGTAAATATGATCCATTTTCAAACACGTACAATCTTGGATGGAGGGATCATCCTAATTTGCGTTATGGTAACAACTCAGGACAAAACCGCTACCAACAGCAGTATCAACCAAGACCACCACCAGCAGTACCTCCTAAATCAGGTATGTCCATGGAAGATATTGTGAAAGCTTTAGCCACTAACACTCAACAATGGCAACAGGACGCAGCAAAGAGGTTTCAGAATTTGGAGACTCAAATGAGCCAAATAGCAACTGCTGTGGACAAGCTTCAAACAAATCAGTCTGGACAATTGCTATCGCAACCAATCAATCCATGGGAGGAAGTTAAAGCCATTACCTTAAGAAGTGGAAAAGAAGTGGACAATTCCAAGAAAGACAATCCGGACACTAAAAAGAAACATCAAGTGGAAGTAGAAATTAAAGTTGAAGCATCACCTAAGGTAAACTCTAAATCTCTTAATAGTTCTTCTAACAATTACATTGCTGCTCCCTTTCCTAGCAGATTGAACAAGGGTAAAAAAGATGAGCAAGAACAAGAGATATTGGACAGTTTTAGGAAGGTGGAAGTTAATATTCCACTAATTGATGCAATTTGTTAAATTCCTCGGTATGCTAAATTCCTTAAAGAATTATGCACCAAAAAGAAAAAGTTGAGAGGAGATGAAAAGATTAAGGTAGGTGAAAATGTCTCAGCCATTTTACAGAGAAAGCTACCACAAAAATGTAAAGACCCAGGTACGTTCACTATACCTTGCATAATTGGAAATACTACAGTTGAGCGTGCTTTGCTAGACTTAGGAGCTTCTATAAATGTAATGCCCCAATCTTTGTATGCAAATTTAAAATTGGGTCCCTTGAAAGAAACTCGAGTTATTATCCAACTAGCGGACAGATCTAATGCCTACCCTGAAGGGGTAGTGGAAGATGTTTTGGTGCAAGTGAATGGAATGGTTTTTCCAGCAGATTTTTATATCCTTAACATGGATAATGACACATCACTGAATTCAGCTTCCATTATTCTTGGGCGACCATTTTTGAAAACTGCCCGCACTAGGATTGATGTACACGAGGGGACTCTAACTATGGAATTTGATGGGGATCTAATTACATTTAATCTCTTTGAGGCAATGAGGTATCCTGCTGAAACTCCTTCGTGTTTTGGTATTGATATAATTGATGATTTAGTGCAGGAAATGTTTGAAATGGATGGCAAAGACGAATTAGAGGTTGTGCTTCAACAAGGGTTGACATATGACGATTTGCAAGATAAAGGGCCATTACAAGAAGAAATCATAGACACTGTGATGGCATTGCAATCATTGCCGCTAGCACCTATCAGGTATGTCCTTTCTCAGAGTGAATTAAATACTCCTAACAACAATTTGTTTCCTTCTGTGGTGCAGGCTCCAGCTTTGGAATTGAAACCTTTGCCGGACCACTTGAAATATGCATATTTGGGAGATACTAAGACCTTACCTGTGATCATAGCAAATGGTTTGACTTCGCTTCAAGAAGAAAAGTTGCTCCGAGTGCTTAGAGAATACAAGACTACAATCGGGTGGACCATAGCAGACATCAAAGGAATCAGCCCTTCATTATGTATGCACCGGATTTTATTGGAGGATGACGCTAAACCCAGTCGTGAAGCTCAAAGGAGGCTCAACCCATCCATGATGGAAGTAGTGAAGAAAGACATTCTGAAGCTGCTTTCTGTAGGCATTATTTACCCTATCTCAGATAGCAAGTGGGTGAGCCCAGTCCAAGTGGTACCAAAGAAGACTGGTATCACAGTGGTGAAAAATCAGGATAATGAGCTCATCCCAACTAGAGTGCAAAATGGATGGCGTGTGTGCATTGATTATCGAAAACTGAACATGGCCACAAGAAAAGATCATTTCCCTCTTCCCTTCATCGATCAAATGTTAGAACGTTTGGCAGGTAAAACTCACTATTGTTTTCTTGATGGTTATTCAGGTTACAATCAAATTGTGATTGCTCCAGAGGACCAAGAGAAAACAACATTCACATGTCCCTTTGGTACATTTGCTTACCGAAGGATGCCTTTTGGACTCTGCAATGCCCCAGCAACCTTTCAGAGATGCATGATGAGTATTTTTTCTGAACATATTGAAAAATGCATTGAAGTTTTCATGGATGACTTTACTGTTTATGGTGATTCTTTTGATGCATGCTTAGCTAATTTAACATGTGTCCTGAAACGTTGCATTGAAACTAATTTAGTATTAAATTTTGAAAAATGTCACTTTATGGTTGACAAGGGTATTGTTCTTGGGCATGTTATTTCGGGTACTAGGATAGAAGTAGATAAAGCTAAAGTGGATATAATTATGAGTTTACCTTATCCCAAAAGTGTGCGGGAAGTGCGTTCTTTTATTGGTCATGCAGGTTTCTACCGTAGGTTTATCAAAGACTTCTCAAAGATAGCCTTGCCTTTGTCTAAGCTGTTACAAAAGGATGTGGTTTTCCATTTTGACCAGCAGTGCAAGGATGCCTTTGAAAAGCTTCAAGCTACGCTCACCACAACTCCAATTATTCAACCACCGAATTGGGATCTTCCATTCAAAATTATGTGTGATGCGAGTAACTTTGCAGTTGGAGCTGTTCTTGGACAAAGGAATGAAAATCACACTTATGTGATTTACTATGCCTCGCGGACATTAAATGACGCTCAATGCAATTATACTACCACTGAAAAGGAGCTTCTAGCTGTAGTTTTTGCTTTAGACAAGTTTCGATCTTATTTACTTGGTACTAAAGTAATTGTTTTCTCTGATCATGCAGCTTTGAAGTATCTATTATCCAAGAAAGAAGCAAAGCCATGAATCATTTGTTGGATCCTTTTATTGCAAGAATTTGATTTGGCAATCAAAGATAAAAAAGGAGCGGAAAATCTTGTAGCTGATCACCTCAGCCGATTGGTGCGAGAAGAAGAGCCTCTACCTTTGCTCGAATTTTTTCCCGATGAGCATCTTTATGCTTCACAAGGTATGATTCCATGGTATGCTGATCTAGTTAATTATTTAGTTACTGGAATTGTACCTAAAGGGTTTAATACAGCAAAGAGGGAAAAATTAAAGAGTGAGGCTAAATATTATATATGGGATGATCCATACTTATGGAAAACTTGCTCCAATCAAATTATTAGACGTTGCATACCTGACGCTGAAATTCAATCTGTGCTTACATTTTGCCATCAATATGCATGCGGTGGTCATTTTAGTCCTAAACGTACTGCTAGAAAGGTTTTGGACAGTGGTTTTTATTGGCCTACATTGTTTTGTGATGCCCATGTTTTTTGTAAATGTTGTGAAAAATGTCAGAGAACTGGAAGTCTTAACCGTAGGCATGAGATGCCCCAATTTCCAATTCTTGTTTGTGAAATTTTTGATGTTTGGGCATCGACTTTATGGGACCTTTTCCTTCATCTCATGGTTATTTATACATCTTACTCGCTGTTGATTATGTTTCGAAGTGGGTGGAAGCCATACCCTCCCGGACTAATGATTCTAAACTTGTTGTAGGGTTTCTTCGATCTAACATTTTCAACAGGTTTGGCGTTCCAAAAGTGCTAATCAGTGACCGTGGTACGCATTTCTGCAATAGAGTGGTGGAAGCGTTACTACGCAAATATGGAGTGATACATAGAACTTCTACTGCCTATCATCCACAAACCAACGGTCAAGCTGAGGTCTCAAACCGTGAAGTTAAATCCATTTTAGAAAAAAATGGTGAATCCAAATCGCAAGGATTGGAGTTTGCACTTGGACGATGCACTTTGGGCATACCGAACTGCATATAAAACACCCATTGGGATGTCTCTTTATCGGTTGATATTTGGAAAACCGTGCCATCTTCCAGTAGAAATTGAGCATAAAGCATACTGGGCAGTTCGCCAAAGCAACATGGATTCAGACAAAGTTGGTGAGCACCGGAAGTTACAGCTACAAGAATTAGAAGAGATCCGTCGTGAGGCCTATGAAAATTCCAAAATTTATAAAGAGAAGGTGAAAGTTTTTCATGATAAGCTCTTGCTACGAAAAAACTTTGAGATAGGACAAAATGTGTTACTCTACAATTCTAAATTAAAGCTGATGCAAGGTAAGTTGAAATCCCGTTGGATTGGTCCTTTTGTGATTACTAATATTTGTCCTTATGGTACAGTAGAGATCAAGAGTTCGGAGACCAACCAAATGTTTAAAGTCAATGGCCATCGCTTAAAACCATTTTGTGAAGGATTTACAGCACAAGTGGTGGAAAAAGTCCAATTGGCCATAATCTCATGATCCAAAAGGAGTTTGAACAAAATGCGTCTGATATGGTGTAGCACACAGCATCGTCGAGCTAAAGACATTAAACAAAAGCGCTATGTGGGAGGCAACCCACAAATGTAATTTTCTTTTATTTCTGTTGTTTTGATTTATGTCTAATGTTACTTGTTATGTGTTTTGATTGCAGGTTTAAAAAAAAAAAAAAAAAAATTTCGCAGCACCAAGCGCCTGGGCATGCGCCTGGCAGGCTCTGCCTGCTGGGCTGCGGGAAAAAAAATATATATATGAAAAATTGAATCGCAGCACCAGGCGCTTGGGATGGCGCCTGGGCATTCGCCTGGCAGGCTCTGCCTGCTGGGCCGCGGAAAAAAAAAAAAAAAAAAAAACCAATTCTGCCTTACCCAAACCCAAACTCCAGTTCACCCACCCGAAATCCAACTTAGACCACCCGAAATCCCACCCCAATTTTCCCAATTTCAAACCCTAAATTACCCAACTTTCCTTCCTCCTTCCACCAGCATCACCCACCGATACACCTCCATTGCAGCTCTGCCTCCTCCTTTGTCAGTTCCTCCTCCACTCCCGGTCAGTTCCTTCACCACCGCCGGTCAGCCATTCCCATCGCCCAGACAGCACCCTAAGGCAACGCCGACCACCGCCACTATCCTCCGGTTGTTTTGCCGTCGCCGTTCCTCCCTGTTCACTGGGTATCATCAATTTATTCTCTTCTTTGCTAGTTCTGAATTGTTGTTACTTTATTACACTTTGGAATACAATTCTGGGCTGGTTATTTGATAAGTTGTGAATGAATGTTCATGCTGGTTATTGGTTTGCAACACTTGTGTTTGTTTAATGGCGTTTTATGGCATTTGAATTGTTGTTACTTTATTGCACCTTGGAATACAATTATGGGCTGATTATTTGCTAAGTTGTGAATGCATGTTCCTGCTGGTTATTGGTTTGCAGCACTTGTGGTTGTTTAATGGCATTTTATGGCAGATTTTACAATCCATATTATCTTATTTTAAACACAATGAGTTTTGTTATGCCATATTAAATCTCAATCTTTGCACTTAAATATAGTTGAAGATGCTATTGATGTGTACCTCATATTCTAAATCTTTCCATACATTGTATGGTATTCCTATTTTGCTGCCATATCAGTTATGTTCATATTCCATGTTGCCGGGTTAATCTGTGGGTGGTGGAAGTTGTGGTATTCATATCTGTGTTCTTGGCTGTACTTGCATATATGTCTTTAGGTTATTGACACTAATGGTACGCACAAGACAATCTCGTGTTGCGACTCATGAGTCTGCTCCTCCTGCCCGGACCACTCTTACTCGTGCTTCCTCTCGAGCTAAGTCCTGGCCCACATCTCCCTCTTCAGCTCGGGGCTCCTCACGGCGACCGGGTGCTTCGACCCCTCCTCTCAGTGATTCTGAAGCATTGCGTTTTACTTCCCACGCTAATGCTCAATGGTGTGCAGCAAGGAAATCTAATTCTTTTGTCGTGGAAAAATCAGTTTCAGCACCAATTGATTCTTTGTTCCATTTGACTGATGCTTTTGACTCGATCGGGTGGCGTGGTGTGCTTCAATTGTCCGGGGCTTACTTTCCGCAGTTAGTATTGGAGTTTTACGCCAATATAGAAGGCAAAGACAATCCTGTCACTCAAACCGTTACATCTTATGTAAAGGGGCGCCGTATCCACCTTACTAGGGCCATTCTTGCCTCTATTTTGGAGGTGCATGATGAGGGACCAGATTTTCTAATGGTCAAGGATCGTGTCCCAGCTGATCCTCACTTTCGGTTACATGAAGCTGCAGATCGTTTGGCATGCTGGCCAATTCTACGTCCATCCAAAGACCCTAGCAAATATCAAGCCTCGGTTTATAGCACTACCACTTTGCCAATTCGTCAGCGGGAGTTAGTCTATTTATATAGTGCTAATGTTCTTCCTCGGGATAGCAGTTTGAATGAGGTTCGCTTGGCAGACATTTATTTCTTGGACAAAATGCTTCATGGGCTACAAGGTCTTCTCGGTCTCCCTCTTGCTTCCATCATTCTCAGTCAGATAAGACAGACGGTTCGACTTCACCGCCCAGATAAGTCTTTACCTTATCCACTTTTGTTAACTAAGGTTTTTGAACATTTTGAAGTGGATCTATCTGGCGAGGATGTGCGTATGACTAAGAATGCCGATCAAATTACTGAGGCTACTCTGCGACGTCACCAGTTTGTTAAGGTACGGGGAGTCTGGACAAAACCAGGCAGTTTTTCTACTGCCTATACTGCAGTTTTTAGCGAGATACCTGAGCCTGCTGCGGGTCAGAGTGAGATGCCTCCGCTGCTTGGTATTGAGGGCCCTCCCTCTTCGGATTTCTCTATTCAGGAGTCTCTTCAGCGCCTTGAGGCTATGTGTGCTGGTTTGGTTACGAGGCAAACCACAATGGACACTCAATTGCAGCAACAGAGTGAACAACTTCAGCGGATTTGGGATGCTGTGGATCCTTCTACACGACCATCTCCATAGTTTGGCTGCACCTCAGGGATGTTATCTCTTATCTCCTCATTTATTTTTGTTTATTTTACTATACATTGAGGGCAATGTAAGCTTTAAGTGTGGGGGGGTCATTAGATATTTAAATTTAAAGTTTTATTTTTTTTGTTGCTTTGTTAGGTTAGTTACTTATTTTTATTATTATGTTATTTTGTGTCTTAATTTGTGTGTTTTTGGACTGAGATTTGTGACTGCCGTTGCTTTAGTTATCGCTATTAATCACTATGAATTCAGCTAATTTCAATATTTTGAATAGAGATTTAGATACAATGAAGCGAATAGCATGGCTAGTTAAGTGAGTTTAACAATCTGAAGTCTACTTTGGTAATCGTTGAAATTAGGCAAAATGAAAGCTAATTTCGGCAATATCGAACTTAAGTGAGCTTTTGAGCCTTGAAGTTGATTTAATCACTTCTTTTAATCATTTTTGTGAGTGGTATTCATGTATGAATTTGTATTTTAGAACTTGCTTTGACATGCTTATTGAGATCACATTGCTACATTTTTGCATTAAAATGATGAAGGCATTTTATTTTATTTTAGCCACTTAGCCTAAAAAAGCCAACCTTATGTTTATCATTGTTTAACCCCTTTGAGCTTTTATAATCTTTTTCTTTGATCTTTAGCCTACATTACAAGCATTGGACTTGATTTTTGACTACTTTTTCCTATCCTAAGTCTAATTGAGCATTTGGGATGTGTGATGGTGAATTTTGTGCGTTGTTTGGAGCAAAAAGATTGTTTTGACTAAGTGTGGGGTGATCATACTTATGATGGTTGGTATGAGTGAATTGTATATAGTGGTTGAAGAAATATATTTGGAATTCTCATGCTTTGGTGTGTTTGTTGAAAAGAAAAAGAAAAAAACAAAAACAGTTGAAAAGAAAAAGAAAAAACAAAACAAAAACAGTAGTAGAAAGAGTATTTGAAGAAAAAAAAGAAAAAAGAAAAAAAAAAGTGAGAAATTTTTGTTTTTGTGTAAAAGCATGAGAATTGGGCTAAATGTGATAAGTTTAGAAGAGAAAGAAAATAGTTGAAAAACGTTGGTGTGTATTAGTGAGATCATATCTTGAATGCTCTATTGGATTTTGGATGTTACCCCATTGTTTTTCTTATGATTTTTCTTTTCTACCTTACCTTTACCTAAGCCACTTTACAACCTTTTAAAAGACCTTCGGATTTGTGCTTAATTGTATGCTAGGTGGTGGAGACTAGATTGATAAGCAAGCTTATGATAGAGCAAGTTTTTCATTGAATTTGAGAGAATATTTTGAACATTTTAAACACTTGAGTGATTAGAGAGAATTTAGTGAGTTATTTGCCGAGCTAGTTTTAATTGAGCTTTAATTAAGTTGGTTGCTAGTAAGACTGACGATTGTTCGATTCATTTGGCTATGATGTGCTAGTTGTTGAATTTTTGGTTGTGTCTCTGTCTATAATATTTTGTTACTTGATTGATTTAGTTTTTCTTGAAATATAATATTTTATGATTTGCCCGGGACGTGCAAAGATTAAGTGTGGGGGTATTTGATGGGATGCAATTTATATATATTTTATATACCTTAATACTTGATTTGAGCATGTTTTATTCACTTAAAATTGATTAATTTATATTTTTCTATGTTTTAGGTGAATTTGAGCTTAAAGTGATGAAAAATGAAGAAACAGTGGCAAAATCGTAATCAAACAGAAAAACTAAAGAAGCAGTGGCAAAACCGTAATTAACTAGACGTTGGCAGCAAGGCAGTTCAGCCCAGGTGCAGTGCCCAGGCGCCTGGATAGGCGCGATTTTGGTCTGTTTACACGCGTTTTTGGGTGTTTTGTAGCCCTAGGTTTTTAGTTTAAATAGGTTTAAGTTATCTTGTAATAGGGTAGCCGTTTTTAGAGCAAAAACAACAAAGAAAAGAGATTTCTAACAATTATGAGTAGCTAAATCTCTCTCTTGGGAAAGAGTATTGTTCATTGCTAAAGTATAAGGTGTGAGACATTGTTTATAAGTTTTAATTCAATTATAATTATTCAATTTGTGTTCTTCCAATTTATTTGTTTATTATTCAATTCTCTTTGATTATAATTTAGATCCGTTATAATTATTTGTGGATTGGGTATTTGCTAATTAGGAATTCAATCGTATTGAATGTTCTATGTTTAGTAGCACTTTGATTTTAATAATTGCATGCTAAGCTTTTGTTAATTTCTTAAGAGAATGCATAATAGATTAAAGTTTTACAACGTTTGTAGGACTTGTTTATTGTTGGTTGCTATTGTTCTTAATGCTGTTCTGATTTAATTTAGATCATGTTGGTTTAGATATTTCAGAATTAGGATTAATTTACGATCGTATCTGAATTAATTAATTGTGAGAGTTATAATAAAATTAGCCGTGCTATTTTATTCAATCCAACATTGAATGATTATTTTTGGATATATTTTTGTCTGTGATCACCTGTTCTTTAGCAATTGAAGATACTCTGACCCAAGGTTTTCTCCTATTGTTATTTTCGGTATTTATTAAATTGTTTTCTTTAATAATTGAACTTTCCAACATAAAATCCCCCTTTTGTCTTTTTAATTTTACTTTAATTGGAATAGATTGAGTTTGATTATCAGTCTCTGTGGAATCGACCTGAACTTACCGCTACTACAGTAGTGTTTGAATTCAGTAATTAATTTTGGTGTTTACGACACGCATCAATGCAATACTAAATATCCAGAGTTTTTGGAAAAAACTACTGGAATAGATACATTAGGAAATAGAATTGGATTTGCTTGGAGAATGATAGTAGATCATTGTCTTAAAGCTAAAGCTAGTAAACAAGTTAAAAATAAATTAGGTTATTATTATTGTTCTAAATTATTAGATAATCAATATGAATTTGGTTGTTCTAAAGAAATTGGAAAACCAAGGAAAACTAGAAAAAAGTTTTCATAAAAAATATAAATGGAGAAAATGGAAAAAATCATCAAAATATCCTAAATTCAATAAAAATAAATGGTATGTTAGACCTAAAAAGAAAAGGAATTTAAGTCAATGTACTTGTTATATTTGTAATGAAAATGGTCATATAGCTCCTGAATTCCTAAAAAAAGGTAAGCAACAGAAGAAGATGATAAAATATTTAGAAGAAAATAAATTGGAAATTTGTTTCAGAGAAGAAATCTCTGATCAAGAAGATATATAATATGAAGTAGAAAGTTCTAAAGATGATTCTAGCTCAGATAAATCTGATTATGATTATATATTTATGTTTAATGATGATAAATAATCATCTTCAACTTTTAATGAAATTCCAGATAATGAAAAAGCAGTAACAAAGTTATTTGATATCTTAGGAGAATATTTTCAGATTGATGACAAAATGTTAAAAAAACTAACTACAGTTCAAAAAACAGAAATTTATAAATTATCAATATTCAATTTTTGGTCTACAAGGCATTTTGAACAATTTAATGGTAATACTATAGCTAAAGCATTTAGTTGATATTCCTATTTTTGATAAAAATAAATTAAAAAGATTAAAAAAGCAATATCCAAAACTTAGATATATCCACATAGGATTAATTCAAATCGAAATAAAGACATTATTTCGACAAGGAATAGATACCCCTAGTTTAGCAGTCATGTTAGATAAACAATTTAATAATCATATTAGGCATTACAAGCATAGCTTTGAGGTCTATATATATATTGTATATACAATTAGATCAATACAATAAGTTTACAATAAGGATATTTTTATTTTAGTAAGTACAGATAAAAACATGCTAGAATACATGAATTTAATCTCAACCGTTGGTTTCATCCAACGGGTTACATAATTTAGTAAATTCAAGGGAAAAAATAAAATAATAAAGCGATTAAAAAAAACAGAAATTGTGTTTTTCGCGGTCCTTTCTTCCTCTCTCTTAGTATCCGTAAATGAATAAAATTTTGGGTTAGGACCCACAGGAACAAATTCTCCATTTAAGCAATCCTATAGCACAAAAATTCCATGCACCAAATGAATTCAGCTAAACACTTAATTTACAGGATATTAATATGAAATTTTTGAATACAAGAAATTAAGAACAGGAAAAAAGCAAATAGGAAGGTAGCCGATGATGGGAAGGTCCTTGGTGGGAGGAGTTTCGTGAGGAACGGGAGCAAAGTTACCAAAGAGATGATGACGTGGTTGAGAAAGATCATACATGAGCTTCACAATCAGCTTCTCAACCTAGTCGATCACCTTCGATGTCAGTCCCTTATTCGCCTTCGGATTCACCACCACTAACTTTTCGTACTGCTTTTTCTTCTCCACCTCCACCACCGCCATTGTTAAACTTCAAGCTCTCTCTCTCTAGATCTCCGTCTTCTGTGGAACTTGCAGTGAGTTGGTTTATTAGTATTTTGTACGTTGCTGATTTTTATCGGGGTTGCTTGAATTGTCCCTTCTGTGGCCATGAATGGCTAGGCCAATTAGTTCACTAATTATGAATTTTACATAATCCAAATTTATAGTTAAATTAATTTTGTTTTCCTTTTTTTTTTCTTTTATTAATTGCTTTACTTTTTTGTTTTAACTTGAATTTTACTAAATCATGTGAACCGTTGGATGAAACTAACGGTTGAGATTAAACTCATATATTGTAGCATGTTTTTCTTTTTACTTATTAAAGTAAGGATATCCTCATTGTAGACTCACTGTAGATCAATAAATAAGATGAGTATATTTAACAGAGTTAAACTTATCAATAATTAAACTTATCTTTCCTACATCCATGTGATATAGCACTGCTTACTGCTAAATTTGTTACAAAGCCACCTGTAGAGATTTGTTCCTTATCCAAGGAAGATTTATCTGCTAATGTGGACGATGAATATATTTTATCAGTTTTGTCAAGTCTGTGAGTTATAAGCAATGATGAAAATCGGTATCGACGGAAATATCAAATGTCAAAAATACAGAAATATCGATGGAAATATCGATTGAATATTGATATTGATAAAAATATAAAAGAAATGACGGAAATTTATAAGAAAATATATAAATTTTTAATGAAACTTCAAGAAACGCTTATTTATTAGATATTTTATCAATTTAACTATAAAAATTAAAAAAATATTGAGTGAAAATTATATTTATCACAATCAAGAGACTTATAGCACTCTTTTACAGTAACAAAAATGTTATTAATTAAGTAATTAATTATTTATTAATCAGAATAACAATACAAGTAGATAATTACTTAAATATGAGTCAATACCACATAAAATTTTTTGGTGGTTGAAAATTTTCATTATATTCTCCATCTTCATTTCTAGTTGTGTATTGAGAAAAATTTATTAAAAAGCAAATTTCTTTAATAGTTTTGCATATAATTATTAATATGCTAATTATATAGATTTAATATTAAATATAATTATTTTTATTGATAATCATGAAATAAATATAACATTGGATTATTCTGTTATGAACTTTGAAATGATTTTTAAAATTTTAGAACTTTTCTAAAAAGAAAGCACGTGAGGTTTTTAGAGACAAGGACTTTTTAAAAACAAACGTGGACAACAAATACTATTTAACGTTTTGTCTCTTCAATTTTGTTTCTAGTACTGAACTGAAAGCACGAAGTCTACCACAGTGAGATACGGAATCAACTCCACTTTTCCCGATTTTTGAAAGATTTATTTTTCAATCATTGAATGTAATATTGAATTTTTTGTATATATTCATACATATATTTTGAAACAAACACTGTCACTCTAGAATGCTTTGAATACCTTTTGTCACTATTTTTATTGTCTATATTTATTTATGTATATTTACTGTTGCTTGCAATGTAATTATTATGATTTACTTTTGTAAATAAATATCTTTGGAGGATGACTTTTCTGGACGTCCCAAGGAAATCATATGGAACCTTCCTTAAGTGTGGTTTCTTCGGGAATCTTAAAGAGATTTCTACAGTGAGTCTTGTTAAAAGTTCTCACATTCATTTTTGGCTATGAAATTGCGCGCACATCAATTGTGGCTTTCCTTGACTGAGCAATTGTTACACTACTATAGAAAAAAGTTATATAAAACATCCCTTAATTCTATATAAATGTTAGTGTTTAGATATCACCGACGTTGATTCATTAAAACGACGGTTATTCACTTTGGAAGTGATAAAGACGACAGTCCGTCGCTTAAAAAATGCATAAACAAAGGTTCAAAAAAGATCCGTCATAGTTGTTATACGTTATGAATAACAGTTCCCACTGGAACCATCGTTTATAATGCCCCCAAGACATGTGGATGCCACATGTCTTGGTTGTAGACTATAGAACTGGAACTGTCGTTTTTGTCTATGTTATAAACGACAGTTCAACACAGGAACTGTCGTTTATAACATCCCAAGACACGTGGCACACACGTGGATACCAAATGTCTTGGTTGTTGGATATATATGACGGTTCCAGATGGAACTGTCGTTTAAACCGTTGCAAAAAATATAGCCGTTGTAATTTTAATTTTGAGCATATATATATGCATCTTTTTTTTTTCTGGTGAATATTCACTGCATTAAGCACAAAAAGACCTTTGAAACCAAAGGATTACAACTTAGTCCCTTCCAAACAATCTAAAAGAGTAATGTTTAAGAAAGAAGGAGGGACATCATCCAAATTACAGTCATCAAAAAAGTAATTGATAGAAAAAATAAAGGAGTCTTTTGCAACTCTGTCAGCTAGAGCATTTAAGGACCTATGGTTCCATTTGATTTGCCAGCTGAATTTTTCGAATCTGGCTTTGATCTGGGTAAGCAAGTCTCTCATCTTCCATCCTTTCGACTCCTATTGATTAATTATCTTCTTAGTAGCAATTTCAGAATTTGTGGACCATAGCATCTTGGTCCATCCCTTTTTCTCAGCTTCCTCTGATGCCATGAGGATGGCTAGAATCTCTGCATCTTCTTTCTCAATCAAATTAACTTATAAATAAATAAGAAATCTCTTTATTTATCCCATAATTTTCTTTCAAGTTTTTTTAATGGTGATTAGAAATATTCAAATAGCATTCATTCAAAACTTTAGCCATCAATTTGTTGAGATTGAAATTGATTGTCGTGAAAAAGCTCACTATCGAGGTAAGTAATTTTATGCAATTATTCTTATTAAGTATTTACTTAATTGCATTATCATTTAAATTAAGTTAGTTATATAATTTTTTTTCTATTTTTTTATGAATTATTATTTTTAATTATTAGGTTATTTTATATTTAAATTCTGCAATGATATAATACATTGTGCTTTTATTAATTTTTTTTGCTTGTTTAAATATTTGATATGTTATAATCTCATCTAGTATTGTTATTTATTGTATATTTATGTTCTTGTAGTTAATTTTAGAATATAGTAATATATTAATATTAATTTGTTGGATAATTATTGTTGTCTCTATATTTATTTATTATTTATTGTTGTCTCTATATATATTTATTTATTGTTGTCTATTTATTTTCTATTATTGATTTGTTAATTATTAAATGTTTTTTAAATTATTAGTAATATATTATTTATAATCTATTTTAAATAAATGAGGTTTAAATTAGTTTTAATTAATTGTTGTTCAAATAAATAAAAGTGACAAATCATGAATAACAATGGATAGGAGAACCGATGCATTTTAGAAGGGTTTTGATTTTTCTTTTTTAGAATTTAGTGAGAAAAGTGCAAATAAATATGGTAAAATTCGATGTCCTTGTATTGAATGTGGGAATTTATTTTTTAGCACTATTGAAGAAGTGAGATGACATGTATATTTTAAGGGGTTTGATACGAATTATTGTAAGTAGATTTTACATGGAGAATTGTTGGAAGGATACAGTGGATATTGTTCTAAAGTTAGTAGAATTAGTAAAAGCAATAACACTTAAAGTGATTTTATCGACATAAATAAGGATGACGAAGATGTGGTAGGTAATAATATTGGCATGGTGAATGATGCTTGTGACAAGTTCTTGGATAATCCCGGTGAATTTAAGAGGTTGTTGGAGAATGCCGAAACTACTTTGTATCCAGGTTGTACGAACTTTACCAAACTATTTAGTTTGGTAAAATTGAAATCAAAATACTGTCTTTCGGACATAAGTTTTTCTGAATTATTAAAGTTATTGCGGGAAATGCTATCGAGTGACAATGTTTTGCCATATTATATTTACAATATGAAAAAGACTCTGACAGCATTGGGCATGGATTATGAGAAGATACAACTGCATTCTTTATCGAAAAGAGTATGCATCGCAAAAAAGTTGTCCTAAATGCAGAGCATCAAGGTGGAAGGAAACTGATGATGGAAGTAAATGTGTAAATGTTCCTCATAAAGTCATGTGGTATTTTCCATCCATTCAATGGTTCAAGAGGATGTTTCAAAGTGTTGAGACAGCTAAAAATTTGATGTTGCATGCAAATGAGTAAAATGTTGCAGTTGGCAAGTTAAGTCATCCTGCCGACTCACCATCTTTGAAGCTAGTTGATCGCATGTGGCCTAATTTTGGTAATGAATGCTGAAACTTAAGTATTGGGATTGCAGTTGATGGCATTAACCCACATAAGCATATGAGTTACAATTGTTGGCCTGTACTTATAGTTACATATAATCTTCCACCATGGTTGTATATGAAGCGGAAGTTTATAATGTTGACAGTGTTGATATCTAGACCAAAGCAGTTTGACAATGATATAAATGTTTATCTGCAGCCATTGATTGACGATTTGAAGCAGTTTTGGGGTGAGGGGGTGCGAACTTGGGATGCCTGTAAGCTGGAAATTTTTCACTTTGCGAGCAATATTATTGTGGACTATAAATGACTTCCCCACATATAGTAATTTGTCTGGTCATACCACTAAAAGATATTTTTCTTGTTCTATTTGCAGTGAGAACACGTGTGCTCAAAATTTGAAAAATGATAGAAAAATGAGTTACTATGGACATAGGAGGTTTCTTCCGAGTGATCATCATTTTAGAAAGCAAAAGAAGCATTCCAATGGATTTCAGGATTTCCGTCCAACTCCTTTACCTATGACAGGAGAAGATATACTTAAAAAAATCGACTCTAAGTCATTTGAGATTGCTGGAAGAATAAGTCTATATTTTTTGAGCTTGAATATTGGAAGTCATTATATGTGAGACATAGATTAGATGTCATGCATATTGAGAAAAATGTATGTGAGGGCATTGTTGGCACATTTCTTAACATTCCTAAAAAAACAAAAGATGGACTTAGTTCTCGGCTAGATTTGGTCGAAATGGGCATAAGAAGTTATTTGGTTTCTCTTGTTGAATTGAAAAATACATATCTACCACCTGCATGTTACACATTATCCAAGGAAGAGAATAATTTTCTTACAAGTGTTTGGCAAATTTAAAGGTTCCTGATGGCTACTCTTCAAATTTTTGGAATATTGAGTCGATGAATGATTTGAAGTTGAAAGGCAAGAAATCTCATGATTTACATACATTGATGCAACAATTGATGCCTGTTGCAATACGATAAGTCCTCCCAAAAAATGTTGGACATGTGATAATGAGAGTTTGTTCTTCTTCAATGCTATATGCAAAAAATATATTGATGGTTCAAATTTAGACATTATATCAAACATATCTTGTGAAGACGTTGTGTTTACTTGAAAAGTATTTTCCTCCTTTTTTTGATATAATAGTCTATCTAACTGTTTATTTGGTTTGAGAAGTACGATGAAAGTGTTGAAGGGGTATGTTCGTAATTATTACCGCCAAAAGGGTTGCATTGTGAAGAACTACATCGCTGAGGAAGCAATCGAATTGTGTAGCGAGTATCAAAAATGCGTGCATGCAATCGGGAACCCATATGGCCACCATGAACTACAATGTGTGAAATATGATACTGGTGATCCTTTGAAGGGTGGTAATAGAATCAGTATTACCCATGCACTATGGGACCAAGTACATCTCTACATACTTTCAAATACATCTGAAGTACAACCTTACTTCGAGTAAGTTTATATTTTTTATTGAATATTTATTTATTATTGGTTTATTATAGTCATCAACATTATGAGTTTTCCCTTTTTGATTTAACTTTGGTTTGCTTTAGGAAACATATGGAGAGTTTGAGGTGTGATATTCGTAACAAAACAAGAAACGCAAAATGGTTTCAAGACGAGCAAAATTGCACTTTTATTGCATGGTTTCGAAATGAAGTAAGTTTAACATTGTTACTTTTAATGCAAATTTTCAAGGCTAGTGTTTTCATACACATTGTCATATTAATTAAATAGTTGATGCAATATTGCTAGTGGTATTTTTGCAGATTCAGAAGGAATTTAGTGAACTAGATAGTAGTGCGTCACACACATTGAGATGGATAGCATTGGGACCACATTTTGAAGTAATGACTTATTCAGGCTACGACATCAACAGGATTCGATACAATATTGCTAGAGACAACAAGCGCGTTACACAAAATAGCGGTGTAAGCTTGGTAGCTCAAACNTTGCATGGTTTCGAAATGAAGTAAGTTTAACATTGTTACTTTTATTGCAAATTTTCAAGGCTAGTGTTTTCATACACATTGTCATATTAATTAAATAGTTGACGCAATATTGCTAGTGGTATTTTTGCATGGTTTCAAAATGAAGTAAGTTTAACATTGTTACTTTTATTGCAAATTTTCAAGGCTAGTGTTTTCATACACATTGTCATATTAATTAAATAGTTGATGCAATATTGCTAATGGTATTTTTCCAGATTCAGAAGGAATTTAGTGAACTAGATAGTAGTGTGTCACACACATTGAGATGGATAGCATTGGGACCACATTTTGAAGTAATGACTTATTCAGGCTACGACATCAACAGGATTTGATACAATATTGCTAGAGACAACAAGCGCGTTACACAAAATAGCGGTGTAAGCTTGGTAGCTCAAACGATGCAGTATGCAAATGCAAAGACGACAATCCAAAATTCACTGATATGTCATTCTATGGTGTAGTGGTTGAAATATGGGATGTGGATTACATTAAATTTCGATTCTCGGTTTTCAAATGTGATTGGGGTGACAACAACTATGGTATTAAGAAAGATGATTACGAATTCACATGTGTCAACTTCAACAAACTTGGTCACAAATTTGATCTATTTATTTTGGCTTCCCAAGCAAAAACAAGTATTTTATGTTGAGGATCTTTGTGATTCACAATGGTTGGTTGTATTAAGCATTCCTCATTATACACAGATCGAATCTTTTGAAAGGGATACATTTAGAGACATTCCTTTGATTCACACTCCATTTGCTTCACAAGTACCTAATGAAGAAAGAGCTGCAGATGATTAGGACTGTGAGGAAGTATGTGTTCGTAATGATTGTATTGGAATCTGAATTAAAAATAAAGAATAATGTTTTTTGTGTTTCATTTTGTTTAATAAATAACTTTTGTTTAATTAATATACTATTTATTTTTTCCTTTATATTGAATTATATCAAATATATCATAACTATAAATTAATTGTTTACAAAATATTATTTTTTGAACCCTCATAAATTATTAATATTTTATTATTTTTCATTATAAAAATATTAGATAAGTATATTAATTATTAAATGTTAAGTGCAAGTTAAATATTTTATTTTTTTAATTGTCAATTATTAAAATTATATAAAATTAATTATTAATTGTTAATTATTAAAAATTATTAATTGTAAAAAAAAATTAAAAAAGAAAGGGGGCTGGACCAAGCCTGAAGTGGTGCCTGGATAGACTCCTGGCACAGATTGCCTCTGCTGGGTGAAAAAGATAAAAAATAAAAAATTTAGCAAGTAAAACGTAGGGTCCCTAGACAAAACTGTCATATTTACTCAAAATGGCGTCGTGTGGAATAAAACAACGGTTTTGTTATGGAGTAAAACGACAGGCTCAGCTCTAAGCCCATCATTTTTATTAAAACGACGCCGTATTGGAGCCATAAGTAAATGTGACAAGCCTGGAGTTGGGCCCGTCGTTTTAAGTGATACGACGTCATTTTTGCTCATAGTAAGTTGGTAAAAACGACTGGCCTGGTTCTGGCCCATCATTTTTGCTGAAACGACGCTGTTTTGGCTCCGTATTTTGTTTATTACATGCCTATTCTCTCTTATTTTCTTCCATTTCTCCAGAAACCCTAAGCCTTGAAAAATCGATGTCGTTTGCTCTTTTTCTCCATTGTGGTCGAATTGCTGCTTCATTTCACAGCATAATATTGCATTTTCAACCCGAAATCTTTAAGGTCAGTACTTGACAATCTTGGAATTATTTTTTTAACCTTTTCAAATGTTTGAACCCGTGAAAAATCAACTTGTGCCTGTGAAAATATTTGAACCCGTTTCAAATGTCTGAATTGTGAAAATGCATTATTTTGTGCTCAAAAATTATTTTGAAGTTTGACTATTGAATATGTTGTGCTCGAAACTAGTTAATTTTAATATGACGGGTCTAACCCGTGCATATTGGAAAGTTCGAATGTTTGAATATATTGAATATAATGTATTATTTTGTTTGAATATTGAATGTGTTTTGTTAAGTTGGATGTTAATTTGTATGAACTTTTGTGTGATATGTATGAACTACCCAAAGGATTGTTAATATATATTAAACCTGCTAATATGGGAGTTTTAGCCAAAGGGTTGTTAATTTGTACGAACTTTTGAGTGCACATTTTGTGTGAAAAATTGTATATATATATTGTTATAGGTTAATTTATTATGGTTAAGGGGTTCAAATTTGGAACTGGTCAATTTAATTTGAAATTTAAATATGGCGTGAATTGTTTGAAATTATTGAATTGTTTGATTTTACGACGGGCCTAACACAATTAAAAACGACAGTTTTGTATATATGTTATGACACGAATTGTTTAAAATTTTAGAAGTATTTGATTTTACGACGAGCCTAACACATCATGAATATGCATATTATGTATGCATGAAGATGATGGAAATAATAAACATCGATTCATCCACACCACAGTCTCAGTTACATTATACTGTAAGTATAATTTTAGCATCATTTTAAATTTATATATAATATTATGTTTACTAATTCATTAATATTATTTGTTTGATTTTTATGTATAGTTTAAAAATTGTATTTGGGTACAAGACTTTGTGGATGAATTTAGAGAGGATTGGGCTGCATATTTTCTTTAAGGAATTTCTAACCCTTCAAAATTTTTAGAGGAGTATGAGTAGTTAAATAAATGTATGACACTATTAGTTTAGTTTAATTAGTAATTATGTATAAGAGTTTTGTAATTAGTATTGTTGTGTAATTAGTAATTAGTAATTAGTATTGTTATGTAATTAGTAATGTTATTTTAATTATAATTGTTTACCATTTTTGTATAATTTAATATAACAATTTTATTATTTACAAATCTGTTTTTTATTAGTTATTATTTTTTTAATTGAAAACATATTTTTAATTAAAATTTTATAAAAAATAAATATATTTAATATATAAAAGCCGAAAAAAAAAACATATATAAACGACGGGGCCACGTGGAACCATCGTTTATACACTTACTTATAAATGATAGTTCGGGCATGGCCACGTGGCATGTTTAAATACATAAACAACAGGCCTATTCGTGAACCATTGTTTATAAATCACTGTATAAACAATGGTTTCAGGTTAAAAACCATCGTCTTTAATGTGCCATGTAGACTTCTATATACATCGGCTTTTAGTTGTGGCATGTCGTTTATAGTTTTACCCCGTGTCATCCATATGGATTTAGCAATGTTAAAAACAACTGTTTGCAAGAATTTATATCATTTGTTTAATATTTTAGGGGCACTACATCAACATCTCTTTAATATTTTCTACGATTCAATTTTTTTTTTAGTTTGAAGGAATTAAAATTAATTTAAATGTTTAATACTCTTTTATGTTTGAAAAATTGCAATCCATTGCACTCTCTCTAATTTTTTTTTATCAATTTTCAAAAATATTAAAAAAATTCATCTAAATTTTTTTTTCTTATAAATTTTTTTTTCATCTAATTAAAATTGCTAAATTTTTATTTATTTTTTAATAAATTTACAAAGATGTTGTGCTCAATGGACAATCAAAAAAATTTACAAAGATATTGTGCTCAATGGAAAATAAAAAAGTTATAGGCATGGAGCAACTTACATATTAACTTCTATACGTCTGAAGCACCAAGCCATCTTTCAGTATCAATATCTTCTCTTATGTAAGTTTAACATTAATGCATCCCACCTTGTTAAAGTCAAAAAATAGCCCATTAGTTCAATGAATAACGATTCAAATAAATAGCATAGAAGATGGAAATATAACATACCCTACCACAATATTTTCTTCCTTTTGTTGAGAAGTTATAGACCACCAAATAAACAGCAAAGAAGATAGAAATAATATTCAAAAGAACCCCTTCCGCCCGACAGATACACTCAATACATAGATGCACATATAAACAAATAAAGTATCAATGCATTTCAATTCCATTCATACTTTCTATATAGTCTTCAAGTGTTTTGACATTTTAGTTATAAGATATATATATATATATATACAGAAGGGCTACAAAACCCGCTTGTCGGGTTATTACCTCCCCGACCCTCCTCAATTTTAATTTCATTTGAAATTGATAAAATTGACACACACGTGCTCAGCACACGCGGGCCCAAAATTACTCCCCCCCTGCACCAGATTTCCCAAAATTTCCCCCCTCCTATCTGTGCTACTCTAATGAACGACAAGGGAACCGTTTTGTTTCATTTTCTTTTTCTGCTGGAACCAAATTCATATTTATTAAGTGTAACCTCTACAAAAGAGCTAGATTCTTTTAGAAGTTTGATTTGGCATTGCATTTTTCGCTAAATATTCAGCATTTAAGTCAAACAACTTTAAGTCTTCAACACTTGATCTAATATTATGGAGTTTTCTTTGATCTCTCTTAATGGGTCATAAACAGCCTAAGTTGATGCACAAGTAAAAGGCAAGCAAGGAAGATTCTTGCAACTTGTAAGTAATTGCAGGTGTTGAGGATGAGGGAGGGAGGGGGAAATTTTGGGGAAATTTTGGGTCAAATCATTGCACAGACACAGGGGTGGGTGGGAGTTTGGGAGAAATTTTGGGCGTGCTGAGCACGTGTTGAGCTGGGGAGCAAGGTCCGCATGCTGGGCACGTGTTGAGAGGGGTCGGGGACTCTATTAACCCGACAGTCGAGTTAATAGAGTCCCCAACCCCCCTCAAAAATTGATTTGAGGAATTTGAATTGAAGATCACGTGCTCAGCATGTAAACACGACCCAAAATTAACCTCCATCCCCCCGCACGCGGCTTGCAATTCCCCATCCCCCCCAAAACCCGCCTGGCGCCGCAGCAGACCAAGCTTGTTCCCTCTTGGCGACGCAGACCAAAATTGGACACTGCCCGTCTCCCTGCTCTCTCATCGCCGGTATCCCCCTGGTTTGCACCCCAAATCTCACTGGTATCCCCTCGATCTGCGCACCAAACCTCGCCGGCATCCCCCCCGGCGATCGGCCCCTAAATTTCCCCAAAATTTCAGCACCAAACCCTCCCCCCCCCCCCCCCCC